>CM060603.1:40281740-40451740 GCA_030578255.1 Tiaroga cobitis
AGGCGACAGTGGCAAGGAACCAAAACTTGGTGGTAGAATGGAGAAAAAAACCTTGGGAGAACCCATCAGTCGGGGGGCCAGTTCTCCTCTGCCCAATGAACGAACAGTGTATGATTATGATTCAGGCAGCATTATAGGTCAGAAGTTTGATTGGTTTGGAACAATCAGAATATTATACATTTCCATCTGGTTTGAGATCAGAGTCACGCCGGAAAGGAGACGGGTTTGTTGAGGATCAGTGCTGATGGCTGTCGTATCGATGAAGCCTTCGATGAGAGTTGACACAATTTCTGCTGACACTTCAGGGATGCGTTGTGGTCATGTCTAGGTGCAGGTCTTCCATCTGGTCTGGATACAGCCCGGATGCGGCTGAATACATCATGCGTTGTGGTCGTGTCTAGGCGCAGGTCCTCCATCTGGTCTGGAGACGGTATTATCAACTGGCCAAAGTTTTGAGATCGCAATAGACGTGAAGGACTATAATGTGTTAAGAGCTCGCTCAAGTACTGGGGAGCTAAACAATTTAGTATTTTGTAAGTAATCAGCAATATTTAACAATGTATACAATGTTTAATAGGCAGCCAATGCAGTGTTGACAGAACCGGGCTAATATGGTCATACTTCCTGGTTTTAGTAAGAACTCTAGCTGCTGCATTTTGGACCAGCTGTAGTTTGTTTATTATGCGTGCAGGGCAACCACCCATAAGAGCATTACAATAATCTAGCCTTGAGGTCATGAACGCATGAACTAACTGTTCCGCATTTTTCATTGGAATCATATGTCGTAATTTAGATATATTTTTAAGATGGAAGAATGCGGTTTTACAGATGCTAGAAATGTGGCTTTCAAATGAAAGATTTGTATCAAAGAGCACACCCAAGACTTGACAGAGCAGCCATCAATTGTTAGACAGTATTCTAGGTTAGTACGTTCGGAGGTTTTTGGTTCAATCATTAGAAACTCTGTTTTGTTAAGAATTAAGTAATAGGAAATTACCAGTCATCCAAATTTTTATATCAGCTATGCATTCCATTAATTTCTTGAATTGACAAGTTTCGTTGGGGAGCGAAGAGATATAGAGCTGAGTATCATAGGCATAACAGTGAAAAACTAATCCCATGCTTCCTTATGATATCTCCCATGTATAGCATGTACAGAGTGAACAGCAACGGTCCTAGTACTGAGCCTTGTGGTACTCCATACCGAACTTGTGATCGATAAGACATATCTTCATTTATTGCTACAAACTGATAACGGTCAGATAAGTATGATTTAAACCATGCTAATGCAATTCCACAAATGCCAACATCATTTTCGAGTCTATTTAAAAGAATGTTGTGGTCAATGGTATCAAATGCAGCACTAAGATCAAGTGACACTAATAGAGAGATGCAACCATGATCGGATAAGAGCAAATCATTTGTAACTCTAATGAGAGCAGTCTCAGTACTATGGTACGGTCTAAATCCTAAATGGAAATCCTCGCAGATATCATTTCTTTCTAAAAAGGAACATAGTTGTGAGGATACTGCTTTTTCTAGTATCTTTGACAAAAAGGGTAGATTTGAGATCGGCCTGTAATTGACTAATTCTCTAGGATCAAGTTGCATTTTTTTAATAAGAGATTTAATAATAGCCAGCTTAAAAGTTTTCGGTACATATCCTAGTGACAAAGATGAATTAATGATAATAAGAAGAGGATCTATGACCTCTGGAAGCATTTCTTTCAGTAGCTTAGTCAGTATAGGGTCATGTTGTTGATTTAGATGATTTAACATGTTTAGACAATTCTTCCTCTCCTATTGCAACGAATGAATGGAATTTTTCCTTAGGGAGACTACAATGCACTGCCTGATGCGATACTGTAGTAGATGGTTGAATATTTAAAATTTTCTCTCTAATATGATCAATCTTGTAAGTAAAGAAGTTCATAAAGTCATTGCTGCTATGCTCTTTGGAAACTTCAGAAGTAGAAGCTTTATTTCTTGTTAATTTAGCCACTGTGTCAAATAAATACCTAGGGTTGTGTTTGTTTTCTTCTAAGAGAGTCGAAAAATAAGAAGATCTAGCAGTTTTTAAGGCTTTTCTGTACACAATTGTGCTCTCTATCCACGAAATTCATAAAACGTCTAGTTTTGTTTTCTCCCAGTTGCGCTCCATTTTTCTGGCTGCCCTCTTAAGGGCCCGAGTGTGCTCGTTGTACCACAGCGTTGGACTATTTTCTTTAATCTTTTTTAAGTGCAAACATTTACAACTTAAAAACCATAAAACATTGGTTCTTCACTCCTATTTTTTTGCTTCAAGATGTGAGTGGCGACCAAGCACTAAAAATGTTTGTTGAACAAAAGTTAACACAAATGTCCTTAAAATCAATCATTGAGACCTGTTTGACCATGAACGGCATAGGCTCAAAATAGCATGTCCTGATTTTGCCGAGTTAGACGTGTTCCTGGGTCAACATATTTTTTTTGATCCTGGAACAACATTCCTGTCTGAAGATTTAATCCTAACCCAATCCCTGCCCCTAAACTTAACCCTACCCATAAGTTATCCTTAAAATCAGAGGGAACTTATAGGTAAATAACTGATGTAGAAGCACCAAACCCTGGTTGTAAGCCTAAACTTGACATAAACTGCAAACTTGTCCCTCAAATCTGATTGGTTGATTGGAATGTTGCTTGGTTGATGCAGGAACATATTACACTAGTAGAAATCAGATTCTGCCTCAAAATATGCAAAATTACAACACGAAGGGCTGAAAAGTTAAATTCAACCATTTTAGTTTCTAAATGTTGCTTGAATTTTTATAATTGCATGCTTCAGGCAGAAAACAATTAACTGTTTACACTGCATTTAATACAACCTCCAACCCATTTTCAGTCACATACCACCAAAACTTGCCAAATGCAATGAAACAGTAAAAAGATAGCAGTCTCGGTTGACCTAGCTGTGACTTTCTGTTGCCGCTACACAGTGATGCAGTCTTGTTATAAGACCTCGAAATAATGGTGTACCATTAAAGCAGCATTAAATGACAACAACCTCAAGGAAATCGTAAAGCAATGCAAGTGTTCTATTCGACTCTCTTATTTGTAATCACTGACACAATGACAGATGGTGATGCTCCCAAGGCCTTGTGGTATAGCATGCTGGCCTCAGGACAGCCCATCACATTATCACATTTCCAGAGCTATGCAATTGGGTCTTTACTGCAGCACTTGTCAACTGAAGAATTAACCACAGCGTCCAAACGGCCAAATACTCATTTATACATACAACATGAAATGAGCCGGCTAGAGGCAGAAGAAAATAGCTTCAAATCTCAACTTATAGATACAGGAATCATGTACTGGGTCGCACTCATATAATACATATCATACATAGTATAGTACAGTGATTTTTGAATTGCACACAGTGACTCATTCATAAATCATGGATATAGACTAGAAACAACTAGCTAGATGTCTCCAGACTTGTATCCTCAAGCGGAAGGTGGAGAAGCGCCACGTGTCTTACATCCAGCAGGTCCATGATGTCATTATTGAGGAGTGGAAGAGGATCCCAGCAACAACCTCTGCAGCTCTGGTGAAATCCAGGATTAAGGCAGTGCTAGATAACAATGGTGCTCACACAAAATATTGATACTTTAGGTACAGTTTTGACATGTTCACTTAGGGTGTACTCACTTTTGTTGCCAGTTATTTTGACCATAATGGCTGTATGTTGAGTTATTTTCAGATTTCAGTAAATACTGCTATACAAGCAGCACATTGACTACTCTAAAATATATCCAAGTTTCATTTCTATAGTATTGTCCCTTGAGAAGGTGTACTAAAATGTTTGCTGAAATGTGAGGGGTGTACTCACTTTTGTGAGATACTGTATATAATATATATATATATATATATATATATATATATATATATATGCATGATCTATTTTCCTATATTGAATATATTATTACTGTATAATTATACTGTCATTATTAAACAAGCCAAATATCTGCACACCATTAAAACTATATATTTTCCTTCGAATAAAAAAATCTTCATTCAGAGAATGTGTCTTGACGTGTATTATTTTTGACCTGTTAGCCAATTGTTTCACTTGTTTTAAAAGCATATCTAATCTAAAACAATATGTTTTCCTTTCTGGAAACAAAGATACTGATTAGGAAAATGTTTGCAGTGTAAAAGTACATTGATATCAGCAGGTCGCTGAAATAACTTATTCAAATTAACAAAAAATATACGTATTAAAAATAAAACAGCAAAGTACACGCTTTCCAATTTTTCATTTTATTTTTTCATAATTTTGTGAAGACCGCAGATGGGTTGTAATTGTGATCGTGGTTAAGTGGGACTTGAAACATGATTGTATGCTGAACGTGCTGCGCATGACAGAAGAGTGCACCTGCATGGGGCTGTATGGTACTGAGTCATTACATCTATGTTACATCCACAGCCAACAAGAAACGTTTCCACAAAGCGATGGTCCATTCAACGTTTTCATCATAATACACTAAATCTTAAATGGCAGCTTTAGCTCTGTTTTACCCTGAGATAACAGCTCTGATCTTTAAGAAAAATAATCAACACCAGGTTACAAGTGCTAAATGAACACTCACTAATAATATGTTGGTCTGCATACAGAAGCAAAATTCCACATGGACTAAATCACACCAATTACTTTTTAACAGCGCAGTTTTTTGCTGCACACTAAATTTAAGGCAATGGCTCACTAGGGGCCATTTTAACTTCCTACTGTCGTCCCTTTCTGACTTTAATGAAGACTGTCTGATTAGAGTGGAAACTATATATAAACATATTCGGACAATCAAGCCACACTTAAAAATGTCTGAATGTCATTACATTGGCCAAATATTAAAGCAAGTGGCATGTATTTTTTTTTTAAATGACATCCCAAGCACTCATTTTAAGCAAAACATTACACAAAAGAGAAGTTTATTTAAATGACAAAACAATGGATTTTTTTAATGAATGAAATGAATACTTATTCAGCAAGGACGCATGTAATTGATTAAAAGTGACAATAAAGACATTTGTAATGGTAGAAAATATTTCTATTTCAAATAAATGCTGTTTTAAACTTTCTATTCATCAAAGAAATGTACGAGTTTGAGTTTAAAGTTTATTTTCCTTTCAAACACGCACAGCCAGTACGAGTGCATAGGAAGTTTGTGAGCAAAGCTCTTAGAGTCAGCAGTAGAAAATAAATAAATAATAATAATAATAATAACAATAAGCTATCAGAGCTGTACACACAATAAATAAGCACCAAGAAAATAAAACACACACTATGCCAGGGCTAGCTACATTTGAGGGCCGGGTTATCAAGTATACCTAAAAAAGTATTGTGTTTACTTGGAAATGTGGTACCCAACAGTAGATACCCATGCAGATATACAAGACCATAATAAATAAAAACTTGATAATTTACAGCTGTGTAGCCTACAATTATTTTCCTTGGGACAAATAAATTAATTATACAAGCTCATAGCTATTGGTAAGAAATAAGAATTATTTTATTTATAATTGTAATGCTTATATGAAAATATTCTGACAGTGAGACTTGATAACCACAGGCTACTCACTCCCACTGTATAAAAAATGGCTAAACACAGGTTAAAAACTATGTGCACCTTCACAATGAAACTGACATAATATCATAACAAAAATGAATTATATATTCCTCTACCCATCTAATAAATCTAATGCAATATAAATGACTATAACATATTAAATATGAATATTCCACATTTCTGCCCAAACCATGGTAAATTACCACAGTACATTGCTGGTAAATGTTTGCAAGGGTGGTGATTAGTCTTCTAATTTCGTTCATGGCACAATATTTTATATTCCTGCTTTCCTCATCAGTCTCGTTGGGAACGTTGAGGCTGTTTCATCCAATTTAATAGTAGTTAAATCATCGAGTTATTTAAGAGACTTCAAGAGATTTCCACGACGCGCACGCGCGAGAACTTAACTGAAGTAGTTGAGGGAGATCGCAATTCTCGCGCATGCGTCGTGGAAATCTCTTGAAGTCTCGTTTCAGGCCTACAAGGAAGAAAAGGAATAGTCGAATAAAGTCGTTATTTTTGTTTTATTTCCGCACAAAAAGTATTCTCGTCGCTTGATAAACTTATAGTTGAGCCACTGTTGTGACATGGAATATTTAAACATTTTCTTTAATGACTCTCTGGGACGTCAGGATTCATTCCCTTAGGGAGCCTATGGAGGAGTGATCCAGCTGTCACATTTAATCAAAAATATCTTCATTTGTGTTCCGAAGACGAACGAAGGTCTTACGGGGTTGGTACAGCATGGGGGTGAGTAATTAATGACTTAATTTTCATTTTTGGGTGAACTAACCCTTTAAGTGCAGGACCCGAAAGTTGGTTGTTTTGTCGCTATGGTTACATACACACACACACACACACACACACACCGTTGGCGGTGCGCTCAAAGTCATCTGTCTGTGCAGTTACCCAAAATCTCCTGAATGAAGTTAAAACCCATCATGTCACTGATATGTGTTTTACTAAATATTAATACATCAAAAACTGTACATGATATGTGTTTTTTAAATCAAGTGATCAAAGTGCTCGTTGTCGCTGCGATCAGTGGCACGGATACAGTGTTTTCTCGTGTGGCTCGCGCACACCGCACTGTCACTCGGACGCGCGCTTCAATCCGTTGTGGATATCGTAGTGGATATTGTAGTATTGTATTGCTAAATCCCCCGACCACTATGTCGGTCTGAGACAGCGAGACCTTGACAAGACCGAGAGGTCCGAGACCAAGACAAGACCAAGACCAAAGACCGTCAAGGCCGTGACAAGACCGAGACCACGTAAAAGTGGTCTCGAGACCGGTCTCGAGACCAAGATCGGTCTCGAGACATACATCACTACTGGTTGTCGCAACGCTGTTTAATAATAGTGTCCGGGACTGGGAGTAAACGCACCTCCTTGCTGGGCCATCCTGAAACAACTATGGTGAAACAACAAAAAAAAGGGCTATTTGTTGTTACTGTACTGACGGCGGGCTGGATTTGGCCTGCGGGCCGCTAGTTGAATTGCCCTGCACTATGCAATGAGATACACACTATAAAACACTGTTACTTTCATATGAGAATATTGCACACTTTGCAATTCACTTTGTCCTGAGACGATAAACTATATGAATAAGAAAACTGCGATAAAAAGTCTCTGTATGACAGATACATAACATCTTATAACCATATAATAACCTTAGCAACAAGTCCCTATTTAACAGAGATAAAACTTTGTAAACTTACAGAAGTGAGGTAGACACTCATTCCTTCTATCAGTCTGACTGTGGCTAGAAAGAAACTGTTATTAAAAAAATGTGTAATGATAGTGTCTGGTCTACTGTGTCTCAGGTTATATATTGAGTGTTTATGCCTGAGCAAAGAGTGAGCTGGATGGTATATTTCCCTGAGGATGTTCTGTGCTTTTCCTGCAGAGTTGTGAATATAAAGTGTCCATGGATGGGAGGTCAGATCTAATGATCCTCATTGCGGTCTTTATAAACTTTTGGATAGCCTTCCTCTCTGCCTGGGTGGTGCTCCCAAACCAGACAATGATGCCATTTGTGAAGATATTTTCTACAAGTCCTCTGTAGGCCTGGGCGGCAGAGTCTGTCCTTCATTGCAGCCTGATGAAATAAAGCCGCTGTTGGGACTTCTTCACTGTGGCAACAGTGTTTTGGTCCAGGTCAAGTTTGATGACACGTAGGCCTAGAAACTTCAAACCTCAGTCTCCTTGATGATGAGAGGCTGCAGAGTGTAGGATTTCCTCCTTATGTCCATGATTATCTCCTTGGTCTTGTCTACAGTATTGAGGATGAGGTCCAATGACCTCTCCATAAGCCAGAACATTGTTGACCAGCTCCCTGTTACCAGACTCATCCCCACCTTTAATGAGGCTCAGAATTATATCATCTGCGTACTTAATGATGGCAGTGTTGTCCTGGGAGTCATAGGTATACAATGAATAGAGTTTAAAACCGCCTTTTTCCACCTTAGAAACATTGCTAAGCTACGTAATATGCTATCAGTCTCTGATGCAGAAAAGTTAGTTCATGCATTCATGACCTCGAGACTAGATTACTGTAATGCTTTATTAGCTGGCTGTCCTGCATCTTCAATAAACAAGCTACAGTTAGTCCAAAATGCGGCCGCTAGAGTTCTTACTAGATCAAGAAAATATGATCATATAACACCGATTTTATCATCACTTCACTGGTTACCTATAAAGTTCCGTATTAATTACAAGGTATTGCTTTTGACTTATAAAGCTCTAAATGGTTTAGCTCCAGTCTATTTAACGGATCTTCTATCGCTTCTACAATCCATCGCGCTCTTTAAGATCACTAAATTCGAGGCTTCTGGTGATTCCTAGGATATCCAGATCCACCAAAGGAGGCAGAGCCTTTTCACATTTAGCTCCGAAGCTCTGGAATAGCCTTCCTGATATTGTTCGTTGCTCAGACTCGCTCTCACAGTTAAAAACTAGACTGAAGACGCATCTATTTAGCCAGGCATTCATATAAATTTTTTATCTTACAGTAACTGTAAATTCGGCCTCTAGCTAATTGTTTCTCGGGATCGTATAATTTGGGTTCATTCACTGGCAGTGATTTTCTGGAATCTGTGTGTGCGTTCACACACATCCCGTAAAGATACTGTAAATCAGGATGTGATGTGTAATGTCCCCGCAGCGTCTTAAGTTTATATGATCTGAGATTTCTCTCTCGAGAAACTTTTTTTTTTTTTTACTAGCGCATCGTGTCCCGTCCCACTAAGCTGGCGAACAATCTCAGCTTCATCACTACGACACACCCCTTACGGTATTGGTCCTGCCTTTTGTTCACACAGGGCGCGTTCCGGGACTGATCCCAGCAATGTTATAGGTCCCCATCCCGGGATCGATCCTGGGATCAATCCCGGGACGTGTTTGCGTTCACACAGAAGGCACTCTAGCAATTTTCTGGGATCAATGCTCTGTGTGAAAGGGGCTGTTGAGTTGGGACCACGATGTATGTCAGCTTCCCAATTAGCTTTTCTGGTCGGGTGGTAGTGAAGGTAGATCTATAATCCAGGAAGAGCATCCTTACATATGTCCAGATGTTGGAGTGAATAGTGCAAAGCTATGGCCACCGCATCAACGGTTGGGGGTGGTGGGCAAACTGTATGAAATCAGCAGTGTCTGGAACCACAGAGTTAATGTATGTAAGTGCCAGTTTCTCTAGGCACTTCATGACAACTGATGTTAGTGCTACAGTGACCTAAGTCATTCAGGGTAGATATATCTAGTTTCTTAGGGACCGGTATGATAATAGAGGACTTAAAGGGATAGTCCACCCAAAAATAAAAATTAGCCCATGATGATTTACTCACCCTCAAGTCATCCTAGGTGTATATGACATTCTTCTTTCAGACAAATACAATCGAAGTTATATTAAAAAATGTCCTGGCTCTTCCAAGCTTTATAATGGCAGTGAATGGCCGTTTCTATTTTGGAGCCCATAAAAATGCATCTATCCTTGATAATAGTGCTCCACACGGCTCTGGGGGGTTAATAAAGGCCTTCTGAAGTGAAGCGATGCGTTTGTTTCAGAATAATTTCCATATTGAAAACTTTATAAAGTAAAATAACTACCTTCCGGCCAAACGAACATTCAGATTCCACTTACTTTTAAATATGGATATTTTTCTTGCATAAACACATAGCTTCGCTTCAGAAGGCCTTTATTAACCCCCCGGAGCCGTGTGGAGCCATTCAGAACCTGTGCGTGTCACCTGGAGTGCATTGTCCTCGGGTTGCATACGAATTTTGAGGGGTGTCTGTTTTTTAATCTGTCAAATCTAGCATAGAAACTGTGGAGGCTGTCTGGTGAGGTGGTGTCTCGGGTCTCAGTCCAGTTTGTGTTCCTCCTATAGTTGGTGACAGACTGGATTCCCTACTACGTACTGCATTTGGGGAATATGCCCTTGTTGCAGCACTGATGGACTACCGTAACTCATATATCTATAACTTGTTCTCCTCTCTGTCCCCTGACTTGAAAGCTTCCCGTCTTTTCTTTAATCTCCATTAAACCAGGGCTTTTGATTTGGAAAAACACAAACCTTACTGTCTGCGCACCAGTACTGTTTGACGAAAATGGCTGTTCGTCCCACAAAAATATGAAGCAGATATGAAGCAGAACTGTTTTAAACTTTGATAATAATCCGAAATGTTTCTTGAGCAGCAAATCAGCATATTAGAATGATTTCTTAAGGATCATGTGACTCTGAAGACTGGAGTAATGATGCTGACAATTCAGCTTTGATCACAGATCACAGTTAAAATGTTTGATTACATTTTAAAGTTCTTAAACACAGTTCTTGTAATAATATTTCAATATATTACTGTTTTTACTGTATTTTTGATTAAATAAACAAAGCCTTGGTGAGCAGTAGAGACTTCTTTGTGTGAATGCTTTCATTAGTCTATTAATAGTCCATACTATTCTGAATGATGATATTGTGAAACTTTATGGTTGTCAGATGTGGATCGTGTTTATAGTTGATATGATGAACTACACGTGTGGATACTTTGCTATAGGACACCTGTGCGACTTCATACATCCACTAAAATTCACTTTAGACCAGTTGGTTAAAATTCACTGCAAATAAACAACTCAGAAAAGATGTAATGACATCAAGTGTGACTTAAGTGTCCATATACTTTTTGGGGTCACTAAATGAAGTGTCTCCATGCAGTGAATTGTTTTAATTAGCTTTTATGTACCGCTCAGCGTATAGAGGACAGGTGTGCATGCAGATGCTCGTGCTAATGTGGATCGCACCAAAAAAAAAGGCTCTTTAATGAATCCACGGCAGTGTGCGTTTGTTTTAAAATCTGTCTGTTGGATCGGAGAGGGCTCCCGTGAGAATGAAACAGTTCTGTGGTCTTTGTGCAAAAAGGGAATGTGACAGCTGTACTGTTCCCATGGTCCGCAGCACATCTTTATATTCTCACACATATGCTGTGCGATATACATGTAACCGCTTACTATTTATATCAGTCTCTATGGCCATCTGCACAGGGCACCATTATTCCTGGTCACTCTGTATTTGGGATGCTCGTTACTCTGGTGCTGGTTGGGGTTGGGGGGGGGGGGGGGGGGGGGGGGGTTGCTAGGCAGTAGACCCCAGAGACTGCATTGTCCAGATGCTGCTGGCTTTCCCAGGCTGCCTCTTCTCCAACCAGAAGGAACACCACGCTCTCATTTCTGAAGTGTGTTACTGCATCTGGGGTGCTCAAAACAGCAGGGAACAGCTCACACATTTGTGCACGAGCACACAGACACACACATGCTCACACACAAACCTGACAAACTTTACTGTGGAGCACAACCGGTGCTCCATTCCAGCACCGCGGAAACTAGGATGGTCTGATTTTGCACGAGTTACAAATTTTCCAAAAGTTTGTTTGAAACTGGAAATTTTCCCTCATAGTTCTCTGACAAGGCTTGTGCTGTAAATATCAACTATTAAAGGTGGGATATTTTTGCCCAATGAAAGAGTGCATTTCTTATCTTTGTCTTTTTTTGTGTCCATTCAATCTAGGCTCGTTCTTACGTACTAGAGCACTTACGCACATGCGCACTCTTCAAAAACGGTGCTTTAAATCTCTTGACAAACTAAAAGACGTAAATTACATTTGTATGTATTCTTCATAAAATATACAGATTGTACTGAATGTCAGCTTCCTTATTTTGCTCAAACAATAAACTGCTTCTAACCACAGGTCGAGAGCTGTCGTTCCAACCTAGCAACTTTGCGATGTTGTTTGCGGATGTTCGTCGAAATATGGTTTCGGGAAACACAGACTCGCTGAACTACGCTGATAGCGATGGAACTTGCGACTATAGTTGGCTAAAGATGCTTTGGGGAAATGCACCCCAGACTGGTACGGGTCGGCACCGCTGTGGAGTGACCCACCTGCGTGACTTGTCATAGACATAAACAGTGAGAGCTCCGGATATGTTCTTCTGCAAGACACATTCAGTTCTGTTTGTCCGTGTACCACAATGCATCAGCGCAGTTGTTCAATATAATGATACATATCCGATGGTCTAAAATCGCTTCAATGTTCAAAACATACAATGGACAAACTTTCGAGAGAATGCAAGTAAAAGTTATCTTCGCACACTGTGTGTGTGTGTGTGTGTGTGTGTGTGTGTTCTTTACTGAAGCCAAAATGTGTCCAAAAGATAGACACTGCATTTTTCTTTGGTACAAGCTGCTCCAGTTGCTCAGTTGACTCGCCGTTTGAGTTCTTCTCCAGTTGCTGCCACGCTGCTGACTGGACGGGGCGGAGTCACGTGGCTACACACACTGAGTATGTTTTTAAGTGGAAATTATTAACAGGATTAAAAAAAACTAAATAACCGACATGGGGAAAATTACGTTGGTTTCTGAATTTTTTGATCAATCGTCCAGCCCTATAAATTGAAAAGAGTTTTTTTCCTTTCCAGCTGTGACAGGACATTCTGTCAGTAGCACTGGGTGGCTCCGCCCACTAGGACATTTAATTGGTCCAAAATCATGCTCCTCATTTTAAACATCAGATCTATTCTGATTGGCTGTGATTGTGTAACATCATGAAGCAGTCACTGGAAACTTTGCATTGTGCTTGGTTATTCTCCATTTGCTCTGTTTTTATCTCATTGCTGTGTAGGAGAAACAATTAAGATATTAAAGAAATATTCCAAAGAAATGGGATTGGCTTCACTAAACATCAAAATAACCTTAAAACAGTTCCTTGTCAGCATTAGTTTCACCCTGTTCCAGAGATTAGCGTTCAGCACGGCGTTCAGTAGTCACCTCCTGTCGAGTGTGCCAGAGACTGTCACCCCTGCTCTGTTAAGTCCAGAAATGTCTCAGGAAAGGAGAGAAGACAGCTGTCTACCTCACTTTCTGTCTCTCTGCTTCTTCTCTTTCTCCAAACACCTCTCATAAATATTCAGACCTTTCGGTTTGCGTGTGACCCGGGCCACCCATTGTTATATCCAAACTGACAATCCTACACCTCTCTCTCTCAGTTCTTTTTGGCCTTCTTCCATCTGTTTCCTGCTTTTCTGATGGAGTCATTTGTAAGGTTTTGGGAAGAATCACCTCTGTCCTACAATGAATGATAATGACTGAGGAAGAAAAACTCATCTTGACTTGTTAAGGTCAATTTTTAGTTGAACACTTATGAAAATCCATAGTTTTAAATTGCTAAATCATTAGAAACATAACACAAACATTCATTTAAATGCATTCTCGCCAAATAAATATCATCCATGGTCAGGGCCGGCGCTAGCCATTTGGGTGCCCTAAGCACAAATGCTTGGTGGTGCCCCCCCCCCCCCCCCCCCCCCCCCACCCCCCACCCACTCACCCCCTCACCCCCTCACCCCCTCACCCACCCACTCACCCAAGGAATAACAACCATTCAGAATTTCTTAGTCTGATGAAGCACAATATAATAATTCTGTACATAATTGATATATGTGTGTGTACTGTGTATAATTATTTTGTATATATATAAATACACATTTGCATTTATGTATTTAAGAGATATTTGTTATTTATATATAAAATATTTAAATTTATATATAATATAAATTATATATAAATATATACAGTATATACATGCAAATATTTCTTAAATATATACGTGCATATGTGTGTGTATTTATATATACAAAATAATTATACACAGTACACACACATATATCATGTAGACACAAACTTTTATTTTGGATGCGATTAATCTTTTCCCAGCCCTAATAATTTGACAACTCTGTGAATATGAAAATATACAAACACTGAGATTGTGTTTTTTTTTTTTTTTTTTCTAATTGCAGTTTCACCAACAGATGTCGCCCTTGGGCCTTGGCCTATGAACCTCTTGAAAATGACCGCATTATCCGCATAAAACAACAACGAAAAAACGTATCTAAGCGGTCTTCCTTTTCTCCCCAAACAAACTAACTGCATCTTAAACAGGCCAAGTTTCAAAATTTTCCGGGGGAGAAAGCCCCGGACCCCCGTTAAAATAAAAGATTCAACATGCAGGGCTAAAAAAGCCCCGGATCATTTCATTTGCACTACTAGCGACGCCCCCCCTGGACATGCATACACGACGCAAGGGCGCCCGCGCTACAAAACTAACATTTTTATTTAAAACATTGTCTTACCTGCAAAGCGACGCGCGAGTATCATCCCGCTGTCTATTCTTTTTCCTTTTTTCGCCCCCGACTTTTGGTGCCTTTTCGAGGCCATGTCTGAGGTCGGTGTCTGCCAAATTTGACATTGATTGAGGCATAATCGAACAGACCACTGGGAGGTGGGGAAGGGGGGGCACCAGAGGGAGACGAAAAAGGAGATTCACCTTTTTCTCGACTAATTTGGTCTAGGCCTATATTACTTTTGTATTGCTTTTGTATATTAACATGCTTTAGACATATTTTATTTGTTATTTATACTAGTAGCCTATTGTGATGATTTTTCACGACCCAGATTTTTTGGTGCCCCCCCAAGCACTTGGTGCCCTACGCGCAGCGCGTGATGTGCGTGTGCGGAGCGCCGGCCCTGTCCATGGTCAGAAAATACAAATAAAATATCCATGTATGCACATGCGTTGATTTATTTGACCTGCTTAATAATTTTTATTTTCAACTTTGAACCCAGAAAAAGAATCTTAGTTTATGCAGCACTTTTCATTTTAGTTTAAGGTTTAGTACTTTTTGTGCTTTAAAAAAAAAAAAGTTTCTATCTACTTTTATTTCATTTTTAGTAATTGTAGTACTTTAACTTGTAATTGCCAAGGCAGAATTACTCATTTTATTTTATTTCAGCTTTATTTTAATTACTGAAAACACAGATAACAACTACACTACAGTAAAAAGAAAAGTCTCAGCCAACATTGAACTGATTTTACGGCAACAGATTGGTATAGTACAACAACAACATCAATAGTAATAATTATAAGAATTTTACTTAGTGGATAAAACTGAAAATGTGTTTCTGGTTCATGACTAGAAATAATGGACCAGGTCACATAGGCCTATGTATCATTAAGTAGCCTGAGAAGAATCAATACAATAGTTCAATTGCTGTAAAATCATATAAGTGTGTTTCTGGTTCGGGACTCAAAATAATGGAGCAGGTCACATACTGTATGTATAGCATTAAGTATGGAGGAGTATCAATACGATAGTTAAATTGCTGTAAAATCATGTGTGTTTCTGGTTCGGGACTCAAAATAATGGAGCAGGTCACATGTAGCATTCAGCACAACTATTGTATTGATACTTTTCGATCTAATTAAAAACAGACTTTGTTCACCCCGTGTGTGCTGTGTATTTAGCTTAGCAACATGCTAATGCCAAACTGTATTGGACACAATTGTGAGTCTAGACACCTGTGTGGGGCGCTATTGTTAATAATGTTATTTACATAGGTAGCAGACAGGACTGCAGCTCACTAGGTTTTGGAACAGAGCTGTTGTGAGGCGGAATGGAGGATGACAGAGGGCTAACTGGGGTCCGACGTTGTGGTTGACTAGCTGGTTCTCTAGGCTATAAATCATGTCGCACGATTGTTCATCTGAACGCTCCTGTTCTGCAAAAGCGCTCACCAACCAGCGACTGGAAGAATTTCACTTTAATTCCCTTCATTTACATATCCCTCCATCCTCTCGCACACTTTGCATTCCCTTTCCGTCTGTTCTTCCCTTAATTTGTTTTTGTGTCTCTTTCACAGTTTAATGAGATGTGGACAGGATGAGTCTGTCCATGTTTTTTTTTTTTGTGGTCATCTAACGGGTTGTTTGTACTACTTTAGCTTATAAAAACTGTTAGCTCTAAACCTCAATATACACTGTCAATGCTACTTTAAAGAGAACATATTCAACATCTTCAGTTCTGTCATATTTTGTTTTTGTTTTCTTCAGCTTTTTCTCTCTAAACATCTTCAATTCAGGTCCAATGCTTTAGTTATAACGCATACTGTAGGAAAGAAAAAAATATAAAGTTAATCTCTCTATTAGATATTAGGCCACTGAAGTCTCCTGCTTTTTAAGTAATCTCACAGCTAGAGTTTAAGAAGAAACGTCAATAATGTCTCAAATAGATCTCAGATTTGCCAAGATACCAAAGTCTGCAGTCAAAAGCCAAAGATCTCAATAAGAACTCAAACATGTCCAATCAAATTCTTCCAAAACCAAATCCACATTCGTTTTTATGGGGCTTACTGTACGCCACCATTCAAAAGTTTAGGGTTGGTAAGATTTGTTGTATATTTTATGTTCACTAAGGCTACATTTATTTGATCAAAATGCAGTAAAAACAGTAATATTGTGAAATGCTATTACAATTTAAAATGGCTGTTCTGTTTTAATCAATTCAATAAATTTGACCCCAATCTTTTGTTGTTGACGGACTATTGTTTGGAGAAACGTGCAATTTCTCCCGAAAGAAACTGTCTTAAAATATAAAAGGTCAAAACTGAAAATAACTCAGAAGAGACTCGATTAAAGAGATCAGACAAAAATTAAGATTCTATAATCATTTACTCACCCTCGTGTCATTCCAACCTGATCTCACGGCAATTCGTACGAATTTTACGAGGTGGCTAATTCGTACGAATTCATACAGCCTCACTCGTACAAATTCGTACGATATTTGCTAATTCGTACATATTTTACGAGTTACCAAATTCGTATGAATTCGTACGAATGACCTACCCCTGACCCCGCCCCTAAACCTACCAATCACGTGGGTTTAGACAAATTAGCCACCTTTTAATCACTCGTATGAATTCGTACGAATTGGTCGTGAGATAGCGTTGGTCATTCCAAAGAATGACTATCTTTGTTCTGTGGAAAACAAAAGAAGATGTTTTGTAATATATTTCTGCTTTTTTTTCTCCATGCAACACAAAGAGAACCCAAGTATATTCTTTTGTCTTCTATGAAAGAAAGAAAATCATACGGGTTCAGAACGGCATGAGTGTGAGTAAATGATGACAGATTTTTCGTTCCGGGGTGAACTAAGTCTCATGAGCTATGAAAAGAGCATGTAATACTTTAAGAAGCAACCATTGAAAAATATGTATTGGTCTATTTCTGACATATTTAACATATTACTTCTGCCTTCAGTATCACTTGAAACATGACCTTGAAGAATGACTCTACTCTTTCGAACAAATGGAAAGATACAAAGTCAATGTGTCTAGAAGTATAGATTTCTGTAGTCTGTTCACGCGGAAGGTTCCCACCAGTAAAGAATTATGTAATCTGCCCAATGGCAGAGTTTTCTGAGCGTTGACTAAGATCACAGACAAACTTCAATTGAAGAGAGCAATAAACATTTCCCGCCACAGGCGTTGTTAGGTATACGCGCGCTTGTGCAAAGTGACATATTGCTACAAATTTTGACACTAAATTTCTTTCCTTTGGTTTTCTAACCTGGGGGAAGATTTTAATGAGGATAATTTTAATCTAAAATCACACATTGCCCTAAAATATTGCAGCCCTCGTATCTCCACAGAGACTCCCCTTCTGAAAACAGCCCATAAACTGATGCATTTTATTCAGAAGTTCAGTCACTCATGAGAACCTAAACATATAGTGTAAACAAAACCGCTGTGATACACTTCTGAATGATGCGTCTGTACCACCTCACTTACCTCTGAAAGGCATTTTGCTCTTTCTTAACATACAAATCACAGCCATGCAATCGCCCCGAGGCTCAGCATAGGCCTACAAACATTAACATAGCGCGTTCACATCTGTGTTCACGACCCGAGGGACGCATAGACTGGCACGGTTTGATTGTGAAGCCTCGGACAGGCACGCAGGCGTCCCCTCTGTCTGCAGGCTGAGAGAGTGGGCGGACTACGGGAAGAGGACTGACAGCGAGCCGTAATGAAGCCCGACTCCAGTTCTCTCATTAGAGGCTGGAATTCAGACGTCTCCCGGGAACAACCCTTATTACAGACCCCCACTAACCTCAGACGCAAAGAAGTTAAAAGAGTAGATGAGTCGTGGATGGAGAAAAAGAAAGAGGCAGGGAGGAAGATAAAGCGTGAGAGTGAGAGAGAGGAAGATGAGAATGAGAAAGTACACAGATCGAGAACTGTTAAGGACAGAATGGGTCGGAAATATCAGTATAGTTATAAATGGCATTACTTTAATCCCTATTAAATGAGCAGTTTACCCCTAAAAAGGAAAACATGTCTTTTTTAGCTCACCTTCATCCCTTTCCTTTCTTCAGTGGAAAACAAAAAGAGGCACTTGGAATCTCAGGCCATGTTTACACCTGGTATTAAGATGCTTTTTGGTCGAGTGGATGACACCAAATACGGTTGTAAACGGGGTCTAAAACATTTTGAGCTTGTCCACTTTCGACCACTTCCAGAGGTAGTCGAAAACACATTCGACCGGATTGCTTTCATGGTGTAGACGCTCATGTGGTCGAATGTGTTCGAACAGCCACCAAAGACCGTCTACTCTCTGTCTACCGACCTAAACATTATGGGAAGCGTGCTATCCCTACGGGATTTAAACTTTGTAAAGTTAGGTTTGAAGACGAACAACGTTCCAAGTACAATGTTCTCTCACCATTCCTGATTTCTAACACACACTCACAGCGTTCGCCGTGGTCTTGCGGCTGTCAGAGCAAAAACGAAAGCTGCTGCTCTCCGTGTGTTTTTCCGTCATCTTCAGGCGCATTCATATGTAAATTGTGGAAGCTTATTTTGTCGAAAGGTCTGGAAAAAAACCCCATACATTTACTCGCCCATAGACCCTCCCCTCAAAGAAATCAGGTCAGAAGTGGTTGAAAGTGGACAAAAGAGACTTTCGTCTACTTGCGATCCCATCGACCAAAAGCATCTTAGGTGTAAACAGGGCCTATTGCACAGATAGAAAAGACTACTTTTGTGATCATTTTATAGTGCTTTGTCCCATTTTTTAGTTGCAAGTGTCAAACAAAATAAAAAAGTGATAGAGACCATTTCCTGCATCAAACAAACTATTTTAGTCTCATGTTGGACCAAATGTTAATGGTCCAAAAGATAAGATGTGTTGGAAAAATGAAGGCATTTGTATCACATATCTTCTCTGCATTTGTTTGTAGGATGAGCGCTCAGTTAATGTCAGCGGGATGCCTGGGCATATTACTGAGAAGTTTAATTAAACCTTTTGAATCTCAACATACATGGATTCTTTCTACCTCAACGCCCCATTTTGTTTCCATGGGGGACTTTTGTGCAATTCGCTCTCTTGGATCTCAGCAATATCATTGACATCGCAGCATGGGGCTTAATTAAACACAGATCATTTTTTGTGTCCTGGAGATGAGATCAGCATAACTGAAAGAATGCGCCCGAAGAATGTCAACTAGAAAGACACACATCACCTTTACCACACTAAAGGTCTCATGCTCATATTTCTCAGTTTCCGCCACCAAAGAATGTGTGTTTTTCCTCCTCCTAATGGGATGACATCCGGTCCGAGCAGCTCGAGAATCCGATCAATGAGAAGAGCAGCACGCCGAGAGATTTGATCAGATCTCAATATCCCGGCTCCACAACAACTCTCTGAATCCAATTTGATTTTCTCGAGAGAAACAGAAGAGGCTCTTAGGATCAAATCCGCCGTCTTATTGATTGTGTTGCTAACCTACGCCACTTACCAAAGAACATGCACAATGTCCTCATCCCGGGACGCTAACCAATGAATAAACAGTTCAAGAAAAAACAGTCATTAACAGAAGCCCCGAGGGGAAGCTCCGGCTACATCTGACATCTTAACTGTGTGATCGATATGTGTCTTTGTACAGCTTTGTGCACTAGAGGTAATTGGCATCCTGGTGTAGCCAGATTCGAGCTGACAGTATCTGATTCCCTTGCGACCACTCACTTTGAGTGGTGGCTTGTAGCTTTGAGTGCTAGAGATACTCTGTGATGGACATGTTCTTGTACCAAAGTGGATTTTCATACCATCTGATTGTAATATGGATGCACACTGCATAGAAAAGACAGCTGAATGTTAAAATTACAGGCCTGTTGTTTTGAATAAAATAGGAATTAGCCAACCCGATCTCACTGCAATACGCACGTATTTTTACAAGGTGGCTAATTTGTACAAATTTATACGACCTCGCTTGTACGAATTCGTACGATTTTTGCTAAATCGTACATATTTTACGAGTTGCCCAATTGGTATGAATTCGTATGAATTACCTACCCCTGACCCCACCCCTAAACCTATACCTTCACTGGGGTTTAGACAAATTGTACAAATTCGTATGATTGAGGTCGTACGAATTCATGCAAAATAGCCATCTCGTACTCACTCTTATGAATTCGTACGAATTGTTCCTGAGATAGCATTGGAATTAACATAGATAACATGGGAACTGTAGGAATGCCATGCTCTAGCAAAGCCACGGTCCTCATCTGAATAGAAATCTGCATTTTACCTTTTATACCATGCAACAGTTGCCAGGGTATTGCTATGCGGTTGCTAGGTTCTGTTTTGATCCTACCCTTAAGTCAATACAACTGGTCTCTATATATGATTCACATTTCTGTCCATGTACTGTAAGTCTAAGGTTTTTGTGTTTAAAAACGCAAGATGCTGCAAAAGACGAAAGAGCAACGATCATCTGTCTATCACGTTTACATTGAAAATCAATGGAAAAGCAGTGCAGTGGAATGCAAAATCTATTTTAATACAGCGTTTTAGTCGTATCCGCGGATTCGGGTAAACAAGGATTGTTTTATCAACGTTGTGACCTGTACATGAAAAATGCAATGGAAAAACTTTTTTAGTTTTTAGTACATCGTTGTCTATGTAAACGTACTCTCAGAATGCTTCTTTTTTTTTACCGTTACATTATCCATCAAGTTTAAAACATGAGTTTGATTGCTTAAAGTAATTGCTTAACTCTTCTCAAGTTAAAGTAACACAAATAATGCCTCATGTGTGAAACCATTCAATAGGGCCCTAAAATTGCTTCCTGAAGCCTTTCAAATATGGTTTTTATATCTAAAATGCTGAAATATCTGTAAATGTCAGATGACAGTTCAAGGCAGACTCAAAACAGAGAAAAGTTTCCAAATGACTAAAATCTATCATTGAAAATACACAACAGTAAAATAATTGTATGAGAGCATTTATGAATTATAATTTTAATACCTAAATAGTCATGTAATGTGGATATTACACTAGAATTTTACCATAACATTACTAAAAAGAAAAATGTCAAAAAGCATTACAGTTTGGAAGGTAGAAGTCTGCAGAACATTGGTAATAGCTAATGTATAGGGTATATTTGTAGTCCAGTCACAGCAAACAAAGTATGGCAGTCCTTTTTTTTATTTAGTTTCTGAGTCATTTATCTTACAGACGTCTGCACAAGCATGTTGTCATTATAAATTAATTCCCTGGGTTTTACCGGAGCATCAGAGAGCCACCTTTGTGCTTTCACAATCCATAGTGTGTGCCAATAAAAATACATGCTTTTTTGCAAGCGTTTTCAGGTGTCTGGGATAGAAGTGAATTTTTGATTCCATAACATTTGACTAAAACCACACCACCTAATCACAGTCTGAGCAGTCTGTTCTCTTCATTCTGTCCTACTTACTGTACATTTGTGCAAAGATAGAAACAACACTTTTAGTACAAAGAGTTATGAAAAACTGTTCTATTAATCTCAACCTTGACCCAAAGCCCAACCTTAACCACAATCTAGAACATTATCTCACTTTAGTTGGCAGCCATTAGAGTCTTAAAAGAAATAAAAAATGCCTTTAATCAACCACAGAATGAAAGTAATACTGAAAGATCTTTAAAGTCACCAAATGATTGGAGGTTTCACAGAGTGCGTTGTGCCATATCTCTGGTCTTGTACAGTTATAGTGCACCATATGATATGTATTGCTACTACAAATATAAACCGAAGATTACACAGTTTTTGTTTACTTTACAATTATGTATACTGTGTATACTAGTAAAATATGTATACACAACAAAGAATTTTCATGAAAATGTAATAATCGGGCTGCATAGTGGTGATTAGAAATAGGCCCATCTTAAATGTCATTAAATATAATTGGGAGATTTCAATAATGCATCACTCAAAATCTAAATACAATGCAAATCCAAATTTTAACTGCAATATTATCTGGCTTTACAGGAGAGACGTAACATTCCTCTGTTATACAATCTTGCTTCTAGGCAACAAACATATTTAGGCAATTTCTCATTGCATGCAAATAATTCATGTGAATGGTTATATTATGTGATGTAAATGTTTAAAAATGAAGTTTACTCTCTAACAAATGCAAATCGTATGATGAGTGAACAAAACAGAAAAGAAAAGAAAAGAAAAAATGCTTTTCTGAGGGCAGTTCTTAGTCAGAGATGTGCATCACCCACATGGTCAGGAGAAACAACATTTTATTGATTTATTCAGTCATCACTCTATTATTAACCCTTCATTGTCATGTGCTTGCAAAGTCAAGAAAATGGTTCTGTTACCCAGAAGCAGTGTTGTACAATTGAGTATTAGTCTATTTATAAATCAAATAGGTGCGTATAACCTGTTTTATAAGAACATATTTAACTGGATGTCCTGCGTGAGTAGTAAGGGATAATCCACGCAAGGTTATTTTCGTAAACGAAAACTTAAACTAAGACTAAAACTATTGGTCAAAAAAAACATTTTCGTAAACTGAAATAAAATAAAAATTCATAATAAATGAAAAACTAAAACTAAACGAAACTAACAACAGTTACTGAAAAACTAACTGAAATAAAATAATAATTAGCAAAAATAAATAATCGTTTTCGTGATTAATAAACTCTTTACTTCAGCGGAAAATCTGACCTGTGGCTGTTTAGGGAAATGCCTGATTTGACGCTTCATACGCGTGAAGTTGCTGAGGCGATTAACCGCTGTCCTGTGACGCGCTCAATGAAGGACCGTAACGTAGAACACATCGCTAGTCCTCAGCGGCTGTTCATAAAGGATTCATCCTTTGCGGTGGAATGGGAAATAACACGAGGTAATAAGACGCAAGTTGGACTTCTTTTAACTTGAGCGCAGCATTTTTAGAATGCCATTTCATTTTCGAGACGGTGTGCAACACTAAAACAAGTTCGTCAAGCACAAAAAAACTTAATGTTCTAGGCTAATGTTTGTATGTTTGAGATGTCATGTTTTCATGAAGGTTGAAAGGCTGAAAGGTGCTGTTATTATTTGTACAAAACATTTACTGCTAATAACATTATTATTTTTGTGGAGACATTTCCCTGCAATGTAGGCTATGAAATACCAGGACATGTCACACAACACACACACACACACACACACACACACTCACACTCCCTCACTCTGGTCAAGAAATAATATTTTCTTGTATAATTTTAAGTTCCATTTGGTGCTTTGTTCAATCTCAAACCATTATTTTGTTTTTATTATTAAAATGTTTGCACAAGAGTTAACTGTAATCTGTGCAAATATTAAACTTAAATTAAACGTCTTGCTTTGGTCTACACTGGAAGTGAACTGCTTGCTCTGCTAAACTATAATTACTAAAACTAAAACTGAAACTAAATAAAATAAAAACTAAATAGAAATGTGTTTGCAAAATAAAAACTAAACTAAAACGAACAAAACCATTAATGAAACTAACAAAAACTAAACTGAAATTTTAAGCAAAATTGAAAACGATATTAAAACTAAACTAATTTAAAAAAGCAAAACTATAATAACCTTTAATCCACGGCTAGCTCTGCATTAAACAATTTTGTGCGTTTAAATGATTGGAGGCAAATAACCAACCAAAGCGAAGCAGATGGTGGTTGGCTCCACGAATTGTTTAAAGGGTACCTATTATGCAAAATTCACTTGTATAAGGTGTTTGAACACAGATGTGTTACCACAGTGTGTGTAAACAACCAGCCTATAATGGTAAAAATCCACACACTCCTTTTTTTACAATCCCCATTAATCATAAACAGCCTCTCCAAACGATTTCGCCCTACTCTTACGTAAGAGCCCTGCCCATGACTGGTGATGATCTGCCCTATTTAGATAGTGAGCCGCAGCAATCTGCTATTTCTGTTTCCTCGCTGTAGCAGCTGGAGATATACAACAAATTAAAACATTTCAAATGTTCTGTTATTGGATGTACTAACGAACATAAATGTCTCCATAGACTCCTGGCATCTGCATGAATTTCATTTATGAAGGAAATGCGCCTAAGAAAGTCATTAAAGTGTTATTTATTTGCGCAAATCATTTTACGCTGGACTGATTCATAATTGAGGGTCAGTTCGACGCTGAATTTGCACAAAAGTTGTTTCTGAAAGATTTTTAGATTAACATGACGGTACATGCTGGTCGAACTCCACAACAACTGCATAAGTGTATCCACTAAGCATTCAGAAACATCCAGTTGCATTCTAAAAGTTGTAACTTCTTCCAGAGTCTCTCAATCAGTATCTGACTCCGGTTCGAACATGAAAGGGTGTACTCGCACTAGGCGATCTGAACCGTGCTCGTGAGCTAGTGTACAACTAATTTTCAATGAATTGAATTGAATTAAATCGAGTATGTTTAAGTTTATAACAGGTCTGGTTCTCAACTTATTGATGAACAGGAATTGTAGTTTGCAAGTAAAGCTGCAAATTCCTCCAACGTCAGCTGGCGCTGTAATAATCAGAATAATACACGCAGCACAATCAAGTGAAAATCACTGCGTGATCAATCTAATAGGGAGTTTTTAACTGTTTTCCTCCAAAACAAAAAGTTGCACTTCTGGAAAGGAGGGCGGGGAGCAGCAGCTCATTTGCATTTAAAGGGACACACCCAAATAGGGGCACATTTGACAAGCTATAATAAATGATCTGTGCAATTTTGAGCTGAAACTTCACAAACATATTCTGGGGACATTAGAGACTTAAATTACATCTTGTGAAAGGGGGCATAATATGTCCCCTTTAATGCAAAGCTAGATGTGGATTATCTCACTTATAGTCATTTACCAGCATTGACAACTGACAAGCTGTCATAGATGCTTGTAGCGCTTAATTTGTCTAAAAGGGTTACAATTACAGTTATTGTCATCAGCTACCCCTCGTTAGATAGCATTATGTACGCTTTAAATAAGGTTAGGTTAAATTTATTTGATTGAATTATTGCATTTATTTGAATTAATTAGCCTATTGATACATATCAGGGTTTCCGTTGTCCGGTAATTACCGGACATTGGCCGGGAAAAAAAATGAAACGACCGTCAAAATAAAGTCTCTCCGGTCAAATTGTCCAATTAAAATTGCATAATAATCCCGCCCCCCTAACACAATATGAATTTGAGAATAAGCCTAAAATGTATAAAGCAAAAATACACCGACCTTTGGCTATGTTAATAAAGGAACAGGCTCTACCCTTTGAAAGTTATTAAACAACATCGCATGCTGAATTTCAAATAAAGCGCACGCCTAAAACGGCTGTAATATAGACCTAAACAACGAACGATTGAGTGAGACGTTTCAAATATGGCCAAGCCCAGGCAGGCTAGCCTTAAAAGCTTTTTTTCAGAGGCCAGACGCGACGGACGATGGTGAATCAGGAACATCTCATTCAACGCTATCTCACGACCAATTCGTACTAGTGATTAAAAGGTGGCTAATTCGTACGACCTCATTCATACGAATTCGTACGATTTGTCTAAACCCACTGTGATGATTGGGTGTAATTTCATAGGGTAACAGAGGGGGTCAGAAGTGGTGGCTGGGGAGTTGATAAAAAGACGAACATGAAGAAATAAAGAGAAAATCTTCATGAAAAAGGTGCAGTTTATTTCATGCACAATAATGAACAAAACACCCACGTGATGGGTAGGTTTAGGGGCGGGGTCAGGGGTAGGTCATTCGTACGAATTCATACGAATTTGGTAACTCGTAAAATATCTACGAATTAGCAAAAATCTTACGAATTTGTACGAGTGAGGTCGTAGGAATTCCTACGAATTAGCCACCTCGTAAAATTCGTATGAATTGCCGTGAGATCAGGCTGTCTCATTATATAGATCAGTGGTTCTAATCCGCGCACTTGTAGGCTACAGTTTTTTTTTTCTCTCATCAAAACTGAATAGCCTATGTTCATCAGTGGTTACAGCCTATATCAAGCAGGGACACGTTTGTGTGCATTTTATTTTGTTATTTCACCAGAATGAATAGAGAGTCTCCGCCACGCGATAGATTGAAACGCGTGTCCAAGTGAAGATTGTGCAACTCGCGCAGTGCATCGTCCATGACACTGATAGCAGCGGACACGAGCGCTCAGCTTGATTTCAAAAACAACAGATTTTAGTGCTAGATCTCTTATTTAATTTGCCTTATTCACCTCGAACGTTCCATCGAGCCTGAGGGGTACACTTACCACTTCCGGTTGTTCTCACAACGCGATTTCTCTGTGCAATGGCGCCTCACTGCTGTGTTCCCCAAGGCACTTCATCACACAGGAAAAAATCAAACAGAGGACAAACGTTTCACCGTTTCCCCAAAGATCATGGACTACGTCGACAATGGATAATAAACATCAGAAGGGATCCTGGTCGTAATTTTAAGGTAAGTTTTATTATGTCTGGTGCTGTGAGGCTGAGCCGTCTCCATAACGAGCTTGTATCACTAGCAGCTAGCTAGGCTAGAACTAGCACGTTTTAGTAGATAGATTAAGGCAGAGAGCCAGGTTGTTGAAATATACAGCCTAGTCCAAAATTAGTAGCATGTTATTAAAATCTACCACCACAGATTCACTAGTATAAGCATATTCTGAGTGACCTTGTTTGTATTAGCTTCTAGTCACAAGCTAACCTAGGAAACACATCACATCAGTTTTCCTAGCTAGGAGGAGGATGTACAGGAGTCAGATTGAGTCTGATCAATACAATTATACATGTAAAAATGTTTATATGATCGTATTTTATTTGCTGATGCAGATAAACGCATACACAAAAGTGTGCTCGGAGCATTTCCTCCCAGACTGCATTGTGAAGAGCAAGACTGGCATCACCAAGTTGAAACAGGGAGCTGTGCCAAATGTGTTTGCATGGAGTTCTGTCAGACCAGAGAGGAGGAGTGTTGTTAGAACTGCAAGGTAGTATTAAGATGAATTAAGTTACTAGTTTGTAATGCATTTATTAACTGTGTAGTGACCATATTTCTCTGTTGATGATTTCCAGTAATGTTTCCACGGATCTCGATGATCGACATGGTGTGAATGTGTTGAGGTACGTAAAAGATGTAATTGGTTACATGAATTGAGCATGAGTATCATTGTAAAACACCTAATGTGGCCATCAATATGTTTATCTTATACTTCCAGTGAAGAGACGCCCCCTCCGCACCCAGACCATGAGTATGCTGCACTGCCTCCCTCACTTCAAGATCAACTTGAGGAAGCCCGCAAGACCATCGGTGATCAAGAACTTTTAATTTTAGAGCTTCAACAAGAACGGTTTTTGATTTCAAATTTTCAAGGTGACGATAAACAGATTTCATTTTATACAGGGTTCCCAGATTATGATACATTTAAAGCTGTGTTTATGGCCCTGCAACCTACTGCAGAAAATATGGTGGGATGGAGTCAGGCTCAGCGACTTAAACATACAAGTGGGGAGGTACTTCGTCAAGGCTTTAGCGCCTCTAAATTGTCCACTATGGACCAGTTTTTTCTTTTTCTTTGTAGGTTGAGGCAGGGATTTCCTGAACAGGATCTTGCAACCCGTTTCGATGTATCACAGTCAACAGTAAGCAGGATCTGTGTGACCTGGGCCAATTTTTTGTATTTTATGTTGGGATCACTTCCAATGTGGCCTTCAAGGAAAACTGTGGATGAACTTATGCCAGATTGTTTTAAATGCACGTTCCCGGCTACTAGAGTTGTATTGGATTGCACAGAAATTCATGTACAGAAACCTAGTTCCAAGGTCCTTAACTCAGCGATTTATTCACACTACAAAGGGAACACCACATTTAAGGGCTTAATAGGTATTGCCCCCTCAGGTGAAGTGACTTTTGTCAGTGATTTATATACAGGTTCAATATCTGACAAAGAAATTACCAAAAAATCAGGTATTCTTTCTGTTCTTGAAGAAGGAGATATGGTAATGGCCGATAAAGGCTTTCTCATCAAGGACCTTCTCTCTGAAAGACACGTCTCCCTTGTAGTCCCTCCTTTTTTAGGCCCAAGTGGACACTTCACTGCAGACGAAGTACGAAAGACTCAAGCGATAGCAAGACTGCGAATTCATGTAGAGCGCGCTATTAGGCGGATTAAAGAGTACCATATTTTTGATAAAGTCTTACCCATGACACTGGTGGGCTCCGTTAACCAACTGTGGGCCGTCTGTGCCCTTTTAACTAATTTTCAAGGTCCTCTCTTTTAAAATTGTAATGTAAATATCTACCAATGTTATGTAAATCTCTACAACTGACATCTTAATATCCACAAATGTATTCAAACCTTGAATAGAAAGTGTTCATCTTTATAAATCTGTACAAAGCCTTAACCATCATTATTGTTCTTCTTTATAAATCTGTACTAGGCCTTAACCATCATTATTGTTCATCTTTATAAATCTGTACAAAGCCTTAACCATCATTATTGTTCATCTTTATGAATCTATACAAAGCCTTAACCATCATTATTGTTCATCTTTATGAATCTGTACAAATATGTTAACTTGTATTGTTACCATAGCACCTTATCATGGTCAGTGTATCACAGGATCAGTCCCTGTCAGACCTTATAATCACTTCTCATGCTCTTTACTTTTACATACCTGTGAGTGATTTGATTGTTTTACGTGTGTGTATGTATAAGCTACTGGATGTGTATCTATCTAAAGAATAAAGTACAATTGTATTAGACATGGATGATGTCCTTCATAACTTTATAATTTATTATACCAGAACAGCAGGTCGGAATATCAGAAAACATAAAAAAAAAAAACATTGATAGGCACACTGGTCTAGGTTTGTAAAAGTAACTTTGTACATAGAAGTTGGTACAGGGGAATACTGTAAAATGGCCTGCCTGTATACTGTAAGCATGGAAAAGGAACCAGAACATCCGAAAACAGGCCATTTAAAAAACATTGATAGGTTATTGGTCTAGGTTTGTAAAGGTAACTATGTACATAGAAGTATGGAAAAGGAACCGGAACAGGTCAGAACATTAGGAGCAAACCATTTAAAACATTAACAAAAGAGAACTATAGGCCCATACATAAACAGATTATCAGTGATGTATTACATGATTTTGTTACACAAAGAAGGCAGAAAGTGAGAAAAAAAGAATGTGTCCAATTTACACTTCATGTTCTCCCACTCCTTTGGTTGGAAGTGCACCCGCTCCAAGTGATGGTCATCAAAAAAGTCACACCACTTCAACCCAGTGATGCCCAACTGCCCCATCACTTGAAAATAGTATTCGTGTGTGGTCTTCAGGCTAAGGCTACCATCAGCCTTGCAACGCAAGTACTTGCAATCCCTCACGCTCCCTTTGTTGGGGCACTTGATCTCCAGGAGGCCGTGCGTTGGTGAGGCACTGGGGTCAATCACTTTTCGGTCAGGTGAGGCATGCACCTAGGTGTGGGGCGTGGTGGTTGATGACGAACCCACAGGGGAAGATCTCATAGCCAGTGAGGTCTTGATATTCAGCCGCAGCAACAGGCTTCAGTTCCAAACCTCTCTTCATCACCTTAGTCTGCACTATTTTCTTTTTCAAATTGGCAGCGAATACGTTGTAGTCTGCCACCCTTAAACAAATCCTCTTGAAGGAAGAGGAGGTAAGATGCTATGGCTCTGTTCCCTTGTCTCTATCTCCAGCTGAATTGCAAAAGCCTGAGTGACCACCAGGCCACCATAGTAGCACGACTCAGTGTCATCCAGGACAGTGTAAAATGAGCATGGCTGTGATGGTAAGGGAAACAGGGGATCATCATTAGCCCTGGAAGACTGTGTTGCGTGGTAGGTAAGCACAGATCCCTTTGGAAGGTCTCCAAAGTCGGTAGAGACAAGAGCAGGAGGCTGTTTTCTGTTCTCCTCCAGCAGCTTGAACATCTGACTCTTGCTTTCTATTTGACTCAGGTTTCGGTGTATAGGCTCTCTGCAAAGGCATTTGATGGAAGCGGGAGTGGCACAGGACAGTACAGGTTTGACATCACCCCTTCAGACGAGCGTTGCCTCTTTGGCGGAGGTGCGTTGGTCACTGGTGGTTTTAGCTTTGAGACACTCACAGAGCTCACCGTTCTTGGACTGACACCCAGGGCCCTCGATGGAACGTGCCAGGCTTGAGGCAGTGACGTCTTGCTCGTTGTTGGGGGGACAGATGTGTAGCCCATCTTGGCAAAGTGAGCTAGAGTGTAGAGCAGCCCGATGAGATGGTTGCACTGTCCCAAGCCAGCTTTGCAGTTGCACTGCGTCTCCCTTATAAATGGCTGTTTAAGTGACAGCTCCACCTGAAAAGATAATCAAACTTTAGACACTTGACACTTCAGAGTTGCTATTAACAAATATATGGCATATATGTGTGTGTGTGTATATGTATATATATATATATATATATAAAATATTATATATATACACATACACACACACATACATACACTGAGTGTGCAGTGAATTAGGTACATCTGGCATTTAAATGATCTGCCATGAAAATATTACAGCTACATGCTGTGGTAGGTTGTTTACAGCTGTGATACTTGCGAACACAACTTGAAAGATACCTAATATCTTTGACACTCATTGTACAAAAAAGTCAGGGTTGTGGAAAAGCTCATATTAAGATAGAACAGTATGGATTCCATATTATGTCAATTTTAAACAGACAAGTGATTTGTAAGCTAATTGCATTTTGAAGAACCTTCCTCAACCCTGGATACACTGCTCCAAGAACTGAGCAACTCTTATCTTAACATGAATGTTAATACTTACCTTACCTTATCACTTACCTGATAGTTATACTGTCATTACACTATCATTGTCAACAAGTAATAGCAACATGCACCTAGCACTGTCTGGCTTTGCTAATTTGAAACAAGAATTTGAGTAGATATCAATGAGGCTTATGTGATATTACATCAACTACAGATAACATGTTAATGAGATAAAATCAACATGTTATTTTCAGTCAGACAATGAAAGTTACATTGTTGATATAAACTCATAATGAACATTTAGCAAGCTTGTTTAACTGTGGCACTGCTCTGCGAACTGAGCAGTTGGTCCACTTAGCACCTGTATGTTGTACGGTGCCTCATTTTTCCGCACCGAGGGAAAAGACCTAGCCCTCACAAATATGTGTGATGGGCTCCTATTAACTGTCGATTAAATACATGTTAAGTGTTAAATAAAATCTAACATAGTACACAGTCAACAACTCCATATCACAGCTAAGCTTACTACCCCTAGCTGCTACAAGCTAGCAAAAACTGAGGTAAATTAGCGTCCATTCATACCTTCAATGTTGTGGATAAAACCTTTAATCCAGTTACTGTATCCCTTAAGTAACACAGCCCTGGGGATGTTGCAGTCGGTACTGGCCCACTGCTCCACATTTTGTATAGTTAATTCGGGCAGACAGGAGAGATTGGTGGTCCACGGAGTTTCCATTGCTGATACTGCTGCGTCGGAGTCAAACTTCCGGGTTTGTGTACCCCTCAACGGCGTACGAGTTTTCAAAATGGCCGCCAGGTGAATAAAGCGAATAGCGAACTAAATGAATGATCTGATAGTTAACTGGAGATGTTTTATTTATTTGTATTAGGGTACATCCGTGCCTCAATGTTTCAAAAAGTGAATGTGTGTGAAACCATGGTAAAAAACAATTGGTGTTGATTGACGCCAATCGGATGTTCATGTTTTTTTTCCGTCTATTTGAAAGTGAGGCTAATGATAACATGTTGCATTCTATACGGCCTGACTATGTCATTTTTTAAGTTACATAGCCTGCCTCCAGTTTTCCTCAACTTGACTAATTAATAGGCGATATTTGACCGGCATATCATCAAAATGAATATATCATATCATCGTATAAAAACCTCTGCCGGTACTCTCACTTTGACCGGCACCATTTGTTTCTTGCGGAAACTCTGAGATATATATATATATATATATATATAGATAGAGAGAGAGAGAGAGAGAGAGGTGCATGTTAATTAGAGGTGCAGTGTCTCTCTATATTAGCAATGAAGCTGTGAGTTTGATTACTTCAAAAACAGCAATGTAACCTCCTTGCTGAGTAATATAATGTGAAGTTCAGGAGTGAAGTTGATTTATTAATAAAGGTTGCAGCGTAGCGTTGACAAGTTGATGTGCTAATTTTTTTCTTTGTGCTGGGCATTGCAATCTCTGTGTCCGAGTGACGTATGTGCTTCAGTGTAAGCAGTGCATTAATATAGAACGGTGATATTAAAGCAACTTGGAACTACCTCTGCATTAAATGGTTTTATTGCACAGCTTCCAGCTAAACAGAATCGAGTATTCAGACAGACCATGGTATAACAACAATTAAAGCACAGAACCAAGAGATTGTACTACTTCGAACTCTGTTAAAATCCACCTTTGCTTATACAATAATCAGGTAGATATAAAATAACCACACTTCAGCCAATTAGCATCTACATCCCCACAGCCCCTCTTAGTTTCATCCTCTGCAGTCAGTGAGTGATTGCATGTTTAACCTAGCTAAATGCATGGGAATACGAGCATCAGAAGTAATTAGTTTGCACAAGTTATTTTAGCAGTTCCTGCCAGGTTTCACTTAAGGGGGACTTGTGTCATGAGTCAAGCTCAGAGAAACCTACCTGCTGTTGGCCATTATGAGCACTGAGGAATGTGTTTACATCATTCTGATGATGTCGTTACCCCCTCGTACCCTTTCCTTGCCATGTAGAGTCAAATTCGGTCATTGTCACAAGCATGATGCCTGATTTTGGTGTGTGTTTTCTCTCACTCAATGATCACTCCAATACTGTGACTTTCTCACTTCAATTCCAAATGGCGCACATGCAGCCATAAACGTCAAAGCGGAGACTGAATGTGTATTAACTCTCTAATTCTGATTGTTCCCTGAATGTTACTCTGAATGTCCCCTGGTTTCAGGCTTCTAAAATAACATCAGGGTTGCATGACTGCATCAGGAAAAGGGAATGAAATTTCTGGTGTTTCTCTAGTGCTTCAGGAAAACCAAGACTGTATCTTCTGCTCCACTCCAGGGCCAAAGCACTGTTTAATTATGCACTTCAATATCAACCGTTTGATGTTATTCTCTCTGTGCAGTCAACAAACTCCAATCTGGGTTTTGAAAAGTGATCATTAAGGAATAAGCTGTCTGCAGAAGGGACTTATAAAAAGAAAAGATTACTAAGAGGCGCGTGCCTTTGTGACTGTTATACTGTAATTAACAGTTTTAAATGTGAAGAGCGAGGCCTTTGCTTATAATTAAAGTCAGACATGATACACTAAACGCATCCTGAAGTCTCTCCGGGAGGAAGATAAGGGCTATTTCACTAATGAGCTATTGTAGTCTGATGAGCCAGTGAGGAGAGGGCAATACAGTGACTCTGCCAGCGCGGAAGGGCGTATTTATTGCCCGGACATGAGATTAGGACCAATAAAATCTCCAAGGAAATATTATTACGCTTTGTGTAAAATTGGCCCCAAAAAGGCTTATCAGGAGAGGTCAGACTATTCTTACACACTCAGGTCAGAATGTTGTTGAATAACACTTGCTAACTTTAATTTGATACTCTACATTATGACACATGGAGATCCCATGATGCTTTGAAAGTGAATGAAGGGTATGACTTACACAATCAGAGATTACAAATAGCAAGAAATAAGAATCTGCAAATTATTTAAAACACTACATTAAACACATACATCAAAAACTACTCGCTACTCGTTTTGGGTGTGAAAAGAATTCAATTTGAAATCTGCATTGCTCTTGCTTAAAGGCTTAGTTCACCCAAAAATGAAAATTAAGTCATTAATTACTCACCCCCATGCTGTACCAACCCCGTAAGGCCTTCGTTCGTCTTCGGAACACAAATGAAGATATTTTTGATTAAATGTGACAGCTGGATCACTCCTCCATAGGCTCCCTAAGGGAATGACACCGGACGGCCCAGAAAGTCATTAAAGAAAATGTTTAAATATTCCATGTCACAACAGTGGCTCAACTATAAGTTTATCAAGCGACGAGAATACTTTTTGTGCGAAAAAACAAACAAAAATAACGACTTTATTCGACTATTCCTTTTCTTCCTTGTAGGCCTGAAACGAGACTTCAAGAGATTTCCACGACGCACGCGCGAGAACTTAACTGAAGTAGTTGAAGGAGATCGCAATTCTCGCGCATGAGACTTCTCTCGAAGTCTCGTTTCAGGCCTACAAGGAAGAAAAGGAATAGTCGAATAAAGTCGTTATTTTTGTTTGTTTTTTCGCACAAAAAGTATTCTCGTCGCTTGATAAACTTATAGTTGAGCCACTGTTGTCACATGGAATATTTAAACATTTTCTTCATTGACGTTCTGGGCCGTCAGGTTTCATTCCCTTAGGGAGCCTATGGAGGAGTGATCCAGCTGTCACATTTAATCAAAAATATCTTTATTTGTGTTCCGAAGACGAACGAAGGTCTTACGGGGTTGGTACAGCATGGGGGTGAGTAATTAATGACTTAATTTTCATTTTTGGGTGAACTAACCCTTTAAGGTGGACGATGACGCAATTTTCTTCTAGAAACAAACTTTGTTGTATTATTTTCATGTTATCACTGTGAATCTGCTTTGATACCATCTGTATTGTACAAAGTGCTATATAAATAAAAGTGACTTTACTATTGTAAATTGTATCAGTGATTGTTCATTTTCCTTTTTTTTTTTTTTAAATCAAATGTATTTTACAAATTAATATTCTAGTAGTAATTCATTATTTGGTACTGCTGCAGGTTTCAAAACACCACTTTAGTTTGCTGAACTTATTGGATGCAGTTTAGAAAACTTAACTTTCGTTTGCTGAACTTATTGGATGTAGTTTAGAAAACTTAACTTTAGTTGGCTAAGCTTAAATTCAAAGTTTACTTAACTAAATTAAATCAGTTCATTGTACTTTATAACTTGTCAGGTAAACCTTTCTAAATTTGTCAGGTACACTTTTTCAAATAAGTTAGTTAAACTAAAAAAAAAACCCATGCAAAAAGATAACAAAAAATAATAAGTTAAGTCAACAAAACATTTTTTACAGTGTAGGGAGCCTATGGAGGAGTGATCAACCTCTCAGATTTAATCATAAATATCTTCATTTGTGTTCCGAAGACGAACGAAGGCCTTACGGGGTTGGTACAGCATGGGGGTGAGTAATTAATGACTTAATTTTCATTTTTGGGTGAACTAACCCTTTAATACACAGAGTTGGGGGGTTACGCATTAAAAGTAATGTGAGTTACGTAATCAGATTACTTTTTCAAGTATTAAATTTACAACAAAATATCTGAGTGGAAAAATATCAGTTACTTTTTTCTAATAAGTAACGCAAGTTATTTCGAATTTAGAAATCGTAAATGCAGAGGCGTTGTGTGCTCTGTGTGTAAACATGATGCTTATTGTGCTTCTTAACTAAATGTGAGTATGCATTTACTCATCTCACTTGCACAAAAACAGATTTAGTATTCCTCAAAATGAGTAAAACAGTGAAATGCAAACTCATAATATGTTAAATTATGCAAATATGCTTTGTGTATTTAATCTCACTTTATTAACAAATGTCTTTGCTGCTGACCTTCGATGATTCAAATCAACCATACTAATAATAAGCAAAAATTACTTAGATAAACCTCATATTTGTGTTTAATTTTTTATTGCTAAAGTAAGAGTGTTGAACTTTAATCTCTACAGGCACAAATTTTCGTTTTCTTCAGCCTGAGGCTCATTCATATCACTTTTGGTGAGAAAGCCTTTACAATTGCAAAAAATATAACTTTTTTAATAAAAAAAAACAAATGTATTGCAAAAGTAACATAGCATTTTACCTTCCATAAAAAGTAACCAAGTAACACAAATAGTAAAACATTTTAGGGAATAAGAATAACACATTACTTGTAACAGTAACTTTCCCCAACACTGATACGCCATCTTGATTTTTTCACTGATCTCTATGCAGTGCATTGTGGGATTACATTCTACAAGAAGAATAAATGCTTCTTACCTTTTTGGATGCCTTTGCATTGGAAGCACATGATTCCTTAAAATATTGCCTAGGCAGGATAACACGGTGACATTCTCCCTCAGCCCTCGAAGGATATGAAACATGTAAATATTGTACACAACAATGATTTGCTTATAAACTATCAAACATACATTGTACAACCTGTGCAAAATACACCTTTTTTGCTTTGTTTGTAAACAAATACAACCAATCTATTAACTTGTAATAATACAACATGTTTTAATAAACTATTTACACACTTTCAAAGTGAATGCATTATAGAAATTATGAAAAATTCAAACACAAGTGATAAATCATGTCTTTTACCTGTGATGACTGACTAAACATTTATTAAATTAACAGCAATTAAAATATAAACATTAAATGTTTAAGATCTAATAAATGTGATCATAGAGAGAGAGAGAGTGAGGGTGAGAGAGAGAGAGAGAGAGAGAGAGAGAGAGAGAGAGAGAGAGAGAGAGAGAGAGAGAGAGAGAGAGAGAGAGAGAGAGAGAGAGAGAGCAGGTAATTCGAACAGGTTTTCCTGTCTGTCATTGGTGAGACAAAAATAGTCCCACCCCCATAACCAATCATTGGTTGAGTCAGTGTTGCTCTAAATTATTTTGATAGTACCTCAAAGTGTTACACTTTTCAGGGAAATCAACCTACAAATGGCTTAATTATAGTTGTCTCTGCAGATTAAACTGGAATTTGGGAAAATATTTTACCATTGAAAAAATTATACACATCAGCTTTCATCAAAATGTACATAATTTAAGGACACTTCAGAACTGTAGTCCTCTTCCCTTAAGTGAAGTGAAGACGATGATTAAGCGGAGTGAAATATTAGATGCCTCTCTGACCACAGCAGGGGTGCAGTAATCTCATATTTATAGTGCACATTAACTCATTAGTAACTGTCTTTATAAACCAGTAGATATGGTTGAATAATGTTGTGGCTTCTAAAACTAATTAAAATGGCACTAAATGTGAAACTAATTAACTGTTGAGTTTACAAAATCTGCTGAGTAAAAACATCAGCAGCCAAAACTCATTAGAATATCTCAGAATTCCCTGTCCTCGGTTTGCCGAGATGCAGAAAGTAGGAATCAAGAACATGCTTTCATCCTTCAGATATCTTAGAGCAACAATCTTTCCTACTTGATATCTCAGTTTAAACCTTTGATCATCATATCAACAGGCAACAGGTCCTTTCCTTGATCTTTTCAAACAAAAGAGTTTGATTTACTACATAGAATATTCAGAAGTCCAGTCAGAAAAGACAATTTATTGAAACTAAGATGCAAAATGTTTATGAAAACAAAACAATTAATACATTCACATATCATTCAGTTACACATATACAATAACTATTAGGTTTTGACAACTTGGCACAGCAAAAGAAAATAGTCAGAGAGAGGGTTATTTGCTGCGTAAAATGTAAAACTTTTTTGGCAAATAAAAAAAAAGTCTGGCGATATGCATATGGAAATGATATGAAGATGAGGCTGTGCATAATAAAGAAATGGTTTCTTCCGGGAGGAAAAGAGTGCACATGCACACACACTTTTATGATAGATGCTGGATTTAGCATATGTACAGTTTTATAAACCTTTTGTGCAAAATCAAAATCTGATGCGTGAAATTCACCCAATGTACATGAAGGCCCCAGATCATCTCATTATAACATCTAGCACCAGATACTCATCATCTCAAGATGATAGACACTCATTTATTGTTTCCCAGCGCTGTGCAATCCTCCAGATAGTTCCGGTCCAATGGGGAGAACAGAGGGTGTGACAGCCACTGATGGAGAGGACCAATAATATCACAGCCCACTTTTCACAATCCAATCAAAACCCCATGGATAAAAACAAGACGGAAAGGCCCAATCCCAAATGGCACACTTCATGTGCACTTTCGGTCTTGTGGACTTACAATGGCTGCCGCGTGCGCGTGTCCGTTAAGTCCGTGAGACCGCAGTGTGTCCCATTTGTCATTTTTAGATCTCAGAAGGGTGCTCGCGAGCGCCCCCTCTGCGGTCAATTTGCGCCCTTGATGCACACTTTTGCCGAGCCCGCGCTGATGCGGACTCCACAGCAGACTTCTTCCCGACATTCAAAGCGGCGTTACGTCGCGAAAGTGCGGACTCAGAGGAAGACCGCGAGTGCTTAGGGTTCCATTTGGGACAGGGCCATAGTTTCCCTCTGAAAATTTCAGTCAGAAATACATCACATTAAAGGTGCTGTGAATGCCATATGACTGTGGCTATGCCGTGGATGCTTGCTATGTTGCAATTATAATGAAAAAGTGCACGTCAAATTCACAGAATCTTGTAAAGTAATTAAAGTCCTCCTATTATTCTATTTGAAAGGTCCCTAATTTTGTTTTGGAGGTGTCCTACAATAGGTTTACATGCATTATTGGTCAAAAACACTTTCATTTTCTAATTTACATTGCACATCACCTCATTTCTCAAAGAGTCTGAAAACGGTGTGTTCGAAGATTCAGTCTCTCTAAATCCCCCCTTTCTGTGAGCTTACTCTTCTCTGATTGGTCAGATCGCCAAGTCTGTTGTGATTGGTCTCCCATTACCATATCTGAATTTCATAGCTTGATAAACAGTGAAACGAACAGCAACAATGGCGTCGGTTTTACCGTATCAATTCCATGCAACTTTGTTGCAAATCTACATAGGTTTGTGCAGGAAGTAAGACTGGAATTACTGACGACTCGTTTCAGCAGTTCAGAATCGATTGTTTCTTTTGGGAGACAATAACTTTATTTGTCATGCACTTTAAAACTTTGCATTTGCATTCACAAACAGCTATATTACACACTGCATGAAAGGTAATATTCGAAAAAAGCATAATAGGGGCACTTTAAACTATGCGTAAGCTTTCTTATATGTAATGCTACTTTGAAACAATCAAACATGCCATTTTTGCCTGACTAACATTAAAAGAGGGACCAATTTCAAGAGAAACTTTGAATACTCAGAACAACCATATCTGATAACTACTCAGAAGCAATAGTGACAACACTTTAGTATTTGTGTACTTTCTTTTCTTTCTTTACTTACTTTTGTGCTTTGCGAGTCTGTATTGATACTGGGTCAAATACTGAAAATAACTTTATTGTTGCCATCAGATTCTCTCCAAACAGCAAAATAGAAATATATCTCTGAAGCCAGCAAGGCAGATGTGCCGAGAGGAAATGTGCCCACTTACCCAACTTTAACAACCTCTGAGAGAAGAATCCTGGAATCACATCATGAACAGAATCACTCCAGCTATTCCATATCCCGATCCAGGGCAATGCCATCCGGACACGACTTGTCACGAGGATTTGTTCTGTTCTTAGAATGTGTCTGGAAGAGAAATGACAGCATAAACAAGGTTACAGCGAGCTCCAGTTCAACAGCATGGATTTCACAATCTACTTTCCCCCTGCTGCATCTGCTTATAATGAAATCCCATAAATGTACAGCTCTCTGTATCTGGATATCTGCATATAATACCCTCCATAGCCCCGTCTTGAATTCTGCCAAGGATACTGTCAGTTGCAGGAGATAATTCAGAGACACAAAACAACAATTTTGCAAGGGCATGACGAGATAAGCAGCCTTGATTAATAGGTATGAGATGCCAGCACCAACAAATGCATGGCATTCAGAACTGAGTCTGCTTAAAAAGAGAGAACGGCAGGCTTTCTGAGAGAGGATGAGAAACAAATGAGACCTTTGTTGATCTGAACTCAGAGGAGACTTTTAATGACTTCATTTGAATTTCTTATCAAGACAGTCATCTTAAGCTCAGGGCTGTAGTACTCGAGTCCGTTTTTCTATGGTCTCGGACTCGCTGGTATTCGGACTCGGACTTGTCTCGGTCTCGGCCACTGGTCTTGCCAAATATAGCTTTTGGTCCAGGTGTCTTTTTTATGTTCCCAGTAACGTATTACTGTAGTATGCACCCGCAGACTTCCACAGAAACCTCCGCAGATTACTGCAGATTGTAGTGCCCGTCATTGACAAGTACGACCTGCGCGTGTGTGATTTCTTTTCTACTATTTGCTACTGCAATACCGGCGCATAGCTGAAATACAGATCTGTCTATTCACTGCCGATCATAATATGAAATTGCTATATTGACTAGTCACTGTGAATATTAAAGACTGCTATCAAATCTGATTGTTCAGCGAGTCTCTGCAAGTGAGTGCCGCAGGTTCATGTATTACACATACTCAAGTACACGTTTATCTTCAGCATTTCATCGTCAGATACACTCAGACCCGTCAAAATAAAAGTTTGGTTTAACGTGAAGAAATTACCACAGATATATTTTACTGGATCAACAAATAATAACCCAAAATGATTGTCATTTAATGTCATAATGTCAAGACTTTTTTCCTGTCCTGTACTCAGTCTTGACTCAGACTCGGACTCGAACCTTTTTGGACTCGGTCTTGTCTTGGACTCTAACCTCTTTGGACTTGGTCTTGACTTGGACTCGACTTGTCCTGGTCTTGGACTTGACAAAGGTGGTCTTGACTACAGCCCTACTTTAGCTAGAATGATAGAATGACCTTTTTTTTTGGTCATAATTTCCATCAATGTCCTTAATTTAAATTTATGCATTTTATAATTTTTTTTAGCAAAGTGACTTGCACTGCATTCAAGATGTACATTTTATCACTTCATACTTTACCTGGAAATTGAAACTACAACCTTGGCATTGTTGACCCATGCTCAACTGTTAGCATTACTCAAGCGTTTTAATATTGAAGACCTTGGTTTTGTGAAAATGCTAACAAAATATACTCACTGCTGTCCAAAGCTCTGAGGTTGATAGGATGTTTGTTTTCTCTGAAAGAAGCCGCTTATGTTTACCATGGCTGTATTTATTTGAGCAAAAATACAGAAAAATCCATAATACTGTGAAATATTAATGTAAAACTAGATTAAAAAGTTTGTAGACAAACTTTAAGTTGGCATGAAAAAGCCTTGCCAGAAAGTTTGAAGAATTTTTAAAAGCTTGAAGTTAGAAGGTTTTTAGTTTTAATCTCGATGGATTAATAGTACATAGAATGGCAGCTAATGGAGTATAATGGGCCTCTCAAACTGTCAAAAATTGAATTGAGTTTGGAGTTAGAATGAAAGAAAGAAAGATTAGTTAGAAAGAAAGAAAGAAAGAAAGAAAGAAAGAAAGAAAGAAAGAAAGAAAGAAAGAAAGAAAGAAAGAAAGAAAGAAAGAAAGAAAGTTTTAAAAGCTTGAAGCTTAGATAAAAATCACTCCGCCCAAGTAGCAGTGCTTCGCCTTCTGAGAATATAGTTCCCAGTATACGGTTAGAAGATGGCTGTGTCTAATGTGACCTTGTTATTTGTACACGCTGTGACTATACAAATCACAACATGTAAATAGGAAAATGTTGGCGTTATTTTGTCACTTATTTGGATTAGTATGCTAGCTGGAGCCGTTTACCTCCAGTCTTTGTGCTAAGCTAGGCTAGCGGTGGGTGCGTCAGACAGAGTTACGGCACGAACGGAGATGAAAAGGGTGTGTATGGACTTATCTAACTCTGGGGATACACTGAATAAGCTAAAGTCCCAAAAAGTCGGCGTGTTCCTTTAATCACTCTACCTCTTAACCCTGCTCAAACTACAGTGGTTTCATTTTTCCTGAGCCTTTACTACTACTTGTATAATTGTAGGGCCTACTTACTTTTTTTAGTCAGACTGAATCATTAAAAATTCGAGCTTTAAGAATGTGTCAATTCATTTTTGTATAAAAAATATTACAAATGAAACTGTCACCAGAGTCTATGGACAAAAGAGTGACACCTATGCCATGACGTCTGACATGTTTTAGTAGTCAACCGCATTGTTTTCTCCTGGTCATACTGGAGATGACACTTGCACTTTCTTTTCTTCCTCCCCGCGATCACGTCGTAAATCAACGGCTCGTCTTTTAAGCAGGGCAGGCTGGAGCGAATTAACGTCTGTCTGAGAACAGTCTACTGGTCTTGATCATAAAAGGGCAGCGGAGAGCTTCAGGTCACAGCCTAACACAATCACAACGAGAGAAATTCCTCAGAGAAGCAAATATACACTCTCCATTCAAATGACCCTTGGGGTTTTGCTAATTAAAGCCTGCTTGATATGAGAATGGTCCATTCCAATGTGCATCAAATGCAAGCAGTTGACCTTAAAAAAGTAACACAATGAGAAAAAAAAAATCAAATATTTTGAATGGTTTGTGTTGAATTGAATTGATAAAAAGTCAGCATTTAAAAAATAAAATCTGAATTTCTCTTTAGGAGACCTATGTTTGAAAAAGCACAATACATTTCTGTTACCGTAGCATACAGTATAGTATACATCAGTGCTTCTGTTCCTGGAGGCACACCAACAGTACACATTTTGGGTGTCTCTCTTATCTGACAAAGATGACGTGATGCCAAACCTGCTTATGGAAGAAGGAAGCCGTTGTGTTTGCAACTGTGACAATGAGCGCTTATCAGGATCAACTAAACACTGGATTTTCAAAAGTAAGTGAAGCATGACTCTTTAAAATACGTCCAAGAGTTTTACGCATTTTAGGGGTCGACGCCACATTTTCACACCCCTAAACAGGACGCGTATAAAAAAAACAGGGTTGGGAAACACGGGTATACACCACCGTTCAAAAGTTTGGGGTCAGTCCAAATTTAGTCAACATTTTCTGAAAAGCCACGATCGCTTTATGAACAGATTGAATTTAGGCTTTTATTCACATATAAACGTTGATCAGCTAATATAAACAGAAGCTCAACCGTACTTGCTTGATGCGAGAGAACAAACTTCATTGGTTCTTGTAGAAGCTCAAACATGCTACGTAACACGAGAATGAACCTCATTGGTTCTCGCACGTCAAGTGAACATGCTTGAGCTTCCATTGACCACAACTGATGTGTGAGTTGATGAATGTTTATATGTGAATAAAAGCCTAAATTAAATCTGTTCATTATCCAAAGCGATTGCGTCTCTTCCTAAAATTTGGACAAAACCGCTCAATTCATATGGATTAATTGTACGATCTCTTTATGAACCTTTTGTTAAAGTGGTAGTTGCGTAGACTGTCAGTGGAGGGACCTCAGATTTCGCTAAAAAGATCTTCATGTATGTTCCGAAGATTAATGAAAGGCTTATGGGTTTGGCACGATGTGAGTGTGAGTAAATAATGATAGAATTTTCATATTTTGGTGAATTATCCCTTTTAGTTATTTAAACAGTCAAGTTAATATATTGGAGACTAATAGATTCAATTCAGCCAAAAAGCACTTTAAATTGTTGGCTCTTGGCCAGAACAGGCTGCAATAAGGACCAGACTTTTTCAAAAGTTCAGCTACTCGATACTATAAGTTTCCTAAAGAGATGGCGTGAGCGAAGAGCTCATTGCCTTATGTTCTCTTTTGGCCTCTCTTACCAACCAAGGCTGGAATCAATTAGCCGTTAGCACATCTGCTACTTAACATTAATTGACTGGGTCTGAGATGAGCTGAGTGCTTCTTGATTAGTTTTTAAATGCTTGGATGATATTAGACCACGTTTCAATGAATCATGCCGATTTAAACACGCAATCATTACTTTCTTTTCCCCAAATAAATACTATAAAATGATTCATTGTGGGGCTTTTCTCACTGTGGTCGGTGTTGTGCAGGTGGAACACTTACACAAGCCAGACTGATTTTCCGTGGCCCGAGAGGATCCAAAGGGCAGTATTTCCAGCCAAATTCTTAAGACTTTAAAGGTGGTCGATCCATCAGAGTGAGCCGGCCTGCTTTTAACCTTGTTACACTGCATGACCTGAGACAGTCTATAATTGAACACAAGCTAAAAAAAAGTTGGCCATTACAAATAAATTTTGACACAGAGCACCACAGGTTGCGAAAACCACATTGTAACACCCAAAGCCAGAGATATCTACCTTTAGTGCCTCAAATGAGGTCAGCATGACCCAGGAAAAAGATGAAATCATTTAGTAGATACCTCTCAGAGGAGTACAGGTGGCACAGCACAGCAAACCAGGCCTGCTATATGTCAAATATATATATACTACTGGTCAAAAGTTTGGAATTATTACGAATGTTTTTTTTTTTTTTGAAATAAATCTCTTATTTGCTCACCAAGGCTGCATTTATTTGATCAGAAACACAATAAAACAGTAATAGTGTGAAAAATTTTGACCATTTAAAATAACTGTTTTCTATTAATATATTTTAAAATGCAATTTGGCAAAGCTGAATTTTCAGAATCACTACTCCAGTCGCATGATTGTGAGAATATTTCACAACATTACAGTTTTTACAGAGTTTTTATCAAATAGCCCTGGTAATCTTGAAAGACTTCATTTAAAAACATTTTTAAGAATTGTAATTATTCTAAACTTTTGAGCGGTAGAGAATATAGCGAGGTTCAAACGTCTTAAACCTGGAAATAGAAGTTTGAATAATTGAAGCAAAGAAGTTATGGCATAAAATGAAGAAGAAGCTCTTTGGAACAGTCTCAAATAGTGCTGGATAACATGATCATCAGGTTTTGCACAAACTTCATGCCAGCGCGACATGTCACATATTTCATCAATGCCACATATAAACACCCAAAATCAATAAACTCATAATATGCTGAATGTGTGTGTGTGTGTGTGTATATGGCAGGGCAGCCACAGAATAATTCAAATAAACTAGATGGGTCTAATCCTACTATTACCAGATCGGCAATGACCTTGTTCACAGATGGAGGCCTGTGTATTCTCTGTCTGTGCTTGTTCTCTTTCCAGGAAACAATCTGTTGTGACGTTGCCAACAGCCAGTGATAAAGTGGGCTATCAGGCCCAGTGGGCTTCTAGACTCGTTTGGAAATATCTTTCTCTGTGTGCATTTCCCTTTCTGGGAGGGGAAGCAGATGCTTGGACACATAATGGTCATGCTACAGCAAGCGTGTCTCTATAATGATGCAGGCCAGAAGAATGAGGACAGTGTCCTGCCTGCCACTCTACAGAAAAATAGATAAAAAAAAAAAAATCATATATATCATACAATATTGTATTACACATACCATTATTTACTCACTGTTGTGTTATTTCAAACCCCCAGGGCATAGAGTATCATGTTCCATATAACGGAAGTGGACAGTGCTTTAAAAAAAAAAGAAATTGAAAGAAAATGTAAAAGGTTAAATGGTTTAAGAGTTAATTTAATTTAAAACATTTTGCATTGCAAATTTTGCAAATAAACATTGACATAATTTACTTCGCTCTTTCTATCATTTACTTCGCATTTAACTTAACAGTTGCCAATTTCTTATGAATTTGTAAATTTTGAATTGTTCGAAATTAAAAAAACAACAAAAACAAACTGAAACTAAGCATGAAGGTCCACCCCAAACCTATAACCCTCAGTGTGACCTATAGATTGTATGGAAATGTATAAATGAGATCATATACATTTCTACTAAATCGCCAAAATATAAAATAGAATTGATGCCAAATCCACTGGTTCTTCTAAGTTATGTGACGCCTTTCCTATGGCATCACGGAAGTAATTTAAAAATGATAAAGTCAGAACTGCGTTATATAAAATCGCAATTGTATGTTAAATTCAGAGAAAATTGCATACCTTTTTATTTTTTTATTCCTTGGCAGAAACAAGCTTCCATAGACTGACTTTGTCACATTAAGTTTATATCTTGCAATTCTGACTTTATAACATGATGCAATTGCGAGTTATAAAGTCAGAATCTCAAGATATAAACCCGTAATACGGACCTTAATAGCAATAAGGTTTGTAGGTGCACATCAGCATTTTTAACAGTTTCTGATGGAAAAAATGACAAATACTGATTATTCAGAACAGAAACCAGAGTAGAAAGACTTAAATGATGACTTGACACATTCATATTAACTAACCCTCAAGATCCTTTTTGCTAAAAACCCTCATTTGTTTAATTTGTTCACTATGGACAAGTAAAAATGCTGAAGGTTTTTACTGCAAAGTCAGCGCACTATTATATAGTGTGATATTTTCTGTGGGGTTCTCCTGCTTCCTGCGACTCATGTGATGTAGTAATTGAGCAATTGATGAGGACCTATAGTGGACAGTTGCCATGGCAGAAGGAACCAAAAACCAAAAATATACATGACCAGCACAAAGCAAATAAGGCTTTCCCCTGCTCGTTTATCTATCCACAGGTCAATACAATAACGACACCAGAAAACACTGTGGTCAACAATCTCATCACTCACTCCAAACCTCAGAGAGAAATAGGACATTGAGAGGTGCAATTACCCAGCACTCCGTCTCAATAGGACATCGCCACTTCACTGGACCACACTCCAAATAGAATAAACAGTTGATTTGTTTGTTGAACATGACTCTAGTGGTCCTCGCTTTTAAATGGAGAAGTCTGAATGACCTATGAGACACTGCGGCCAAATTTCCCAGCCCATGCCTTTAAATCGGACACCACATCGGTTTTCTCCTGATTGGTTGGGATTCAGAGAGAAGGTTTAATTGGGCTGCATGCTGTGAATACGAACATATCAGACACAACATGTCACAAAAATAGAAGGTTTTTTTTACTCTATTAAAAGGAATGAAGAACAAGTCTGCTATTGTTTACTCACCATCTTGTCTTTCCAAACCTTTATGACGTTACATATTTTCTGTGGAAGACAAAAGGAGAATTTGTGAAGATTGGAGACAATGCTTTTCCAATGACAATTCAAATTGACCACCATGTCTATTCAGCTCGATGTCACATTAAGCTTGATATGAAACCATTAAGAACATCCGAGCTGCCGCATAGCAACGCCCTGGTAAACACCCAGAACACCCTATCAACTGCATAGCAACAACTAAGACACAGCCCCAAAACAATGCTTCAACAACCACACATATCATCCTAGCAATGCCTTAGAAAATGCCCAGAATACCCCAGCAACTATCTAGAAACCACAGAGCAGCCACATACTGTAGCAGCACTCTAGCAAACAACCGGAACATCCTACCAACTGCATAGCAACACCCTAGCAACCACCCAGAATACAATAGCAACCAGAATTTTGAAGAAAATGTAGGATGCTTTTGCAATGCGGTTGCTAGCAACTATCGACCCTGACCTTCAAACAATTTAACCTTTTCAGCCAACATAAAGTTGTCTTTTAAACTTTTCAATCTAGTCCATATGCTGTATATACATTTTCTGAAGCCATTCAATAGATTTGTGTGACGGCTGTCATCCTGGCTCACCTACTGTAGTCAAGTCAAGTCATCTTCATTTATATAGCGCTTTTAACAATGGATTGTTTCAAAGCAGCTTTACAGAGATAAACATATAATTTAAGCTAACAGAGATTGTTTTGGCGTTATAGCGGTTCTTGAATAATGTTATTTCCAGCTAAAGTTAACTTTGATTGATTCACCTCCGTCGAAATGATCAGACTTTAAACGCGAACCTGTGATTAACGCTGACGGCGTTCACATGCTCATTCAGAATTGATTCTATAGTTATGTGCTTTTGAAAATATGTGCGCAGGTTTGTAATTCCATACAACCCATGACTAAACAAACTACTTGTCTTGCCTATACATTTTGATACAGAATTTTGTTTTATTTTATCACTTCGGGGTACGCGAACCGAAATTCACAACGCTTTATCTGTAGAGTGGGAAAGGGATCCTCCATAGGGAGAGGATAGTTGATACTTCAGCACTGCATTGTCATCGGGTCCAGGCGGATCTCCTTCGTCAGATCTGGATACGGCCTGGATCCGGCAGGCTGCGGGAAAACCTCGGGATAAACAAAGACACTAATATTAGCGTAGATGCCATTCTTCTTATGATGTAACGAGTACATCAAGATTTAAGGGAAGTGTTCCCAGTTCCGGCTGACCTAATCTATGCAGCCTAACATTGAATTATAGAAGTCTATAATGTATTATGTGTATGCTAGGTCAAAGAGATGTGTTTTTAGTCTAGCTTTGAACTGACAGAGTGTGTCTGCTTCCCGGACAATGGTAGGAAGACTGTTCCAAAGTTTTGGTGCTAAATAGGAAAAGGATCTACCGCCAGCAGTCGATTTAGATATTCTAGGTATTATCAACTGGCCGGAATTTTGAGATCGCAATAGACGTGAAGGACTATAATGCGTTAAGATCTCGCACAAGTACTGCGGAGCTAAACCATTTAGTGCTTTTTAAGTAATCAAAAATTTTTTAAAATTTATACGATGTTTAATAGGGAGCCAATGCAGTGTTGACACTGCACATACATCTGTTCTAGCTTATACTTTCATGAGCACTTCTCATATATTCTTATTGTACATCTAGGATTAACCACTTTTGTCATAGCATTTTGGATAAAAGTGTCTGAAAAATGAATACATGTAAAGAGGAGACAGAAATATAAGTCATTATACACTGAACATTTTCTCCTCCATTGAGGCTCTCAAATGTAAATATCCATTCCAAATATCTGAATTGGCACGTCATTTTCAGCCATGAACCATGTGAGAACAGAAAAGAATGTTGTGTCAGTGACATAACTGGTGATGTCATTGGTGGCAAATCGAATTGGTTCATACGAGCCATGTGACATTTCAAGTTTAATATATGAGATTTTCATTAACACATCACACAAAGCTATATTGCCACCAATGGTCTCTATACGATCACCTTACTGTAGGCTTACGATGCTTTTGGGAAATGCAGCCTTGGAACGTAGCACCTGAGACACTTTTTTGTTCTTGTTCATTTTGGATCTTGACAGAACTTGTCATTGTATAAAAAGGGCTATGCAAAGATTCTTAAAAGCTAACACTAAAATAATAAAAATAAACAGCACTGTAAAACATTATATGATCAATAAGTTATGAGAACATATGTTTTTACATTACTTGAACTCATCAAAATAAGTTAAGCAATTGTCAACGTTTTTATAAGTTATACAAGATTCAACTCAGTTTTTTTTTTAATTCAGTTTAATTTAAGTTGAAATTACTTAAACATGCCAGTGACAACAGGTGAGTAAATGATGACAGAATAGTCATTTTTGGGCGAACTATTCCTTTGAGGGTTTTGTGTCCGGGAGATTTATCCACTAGTTCGCCCGACTTGCCTTAAACTCTTCTGTATTCAGTGCTGGCGTATAAAAAGCTCACTGTATGAGACTTAATCGCTTGAGTACCAGGCCATTTTTTTCTGGTGCCAATTAAAATGAAACAGTAGAGCTGGACAGTCCTCCACACTTGTGTTCCATCTCCCCTTCCACCTTTTTATTGTATTCCGGCTCTCTCATTCATTGAGCAGAGAGTGACTTTCTGGTTTCTAATGTGCAATCGCCTCATTTGTGTAATTGTGTCATGCTTGCATTAGCATGGAGTTTCAGGTGCCTAATTAATATTGCAGTGAGCGCTCGTTTCCTCACAGTGGTGACCGCTAGTCACTGACTGACCTCAGGAATAAAGCAGAAACAGAAAGGGCACTGGAAAAAAGAAAGTTTCAAAGCCCAGGAGTACAAAGAAAGAGATACGACAAGTAGAGTCTTGTTCAATTTGTCAACTTGGAGCTCATAAAAATGAGTAAAACATTTTTTTGAGTGATACTTTCCCACCAAGACTGCAGCAAGACAACAATTCGACTCTCTATAAAGTACATATCACTCTTATCAGTGGACAGCTGAGAGGATGTGGGCGATAAAGTCAAGGGTGGTTACGGTGGAGTGCAGACCAGCGCTCTGAGGATTCATCAGAAGGCTTCGGCAGAAATGAGCTGCTGCCCGACTCTCCGCGAGCAAAATAAAGAAGCAGTCAAGTGTTTCCTCGAAAATTGAGTGCTGAGAGAGCAAGCATATATCAGTTTATCAGAAGGCTAATGAAGCTAACACATGCTCCATTATTAAGACTGCATGACCTGAGGGTTTTTTGTAAAACAATCTGAGAAGACATGAACGAAAAGGATTCGAATAATTTGCATACAGCAAATGCCTCACTCGGCTAAAAAACTTTCCTCAAGAACATATGGCTACTCTCTACTAGTCATGTTGCCTCGAGAATTACTTAGAAATTTTCATCACGTGTCTGGCAGAAACACTTTCTAATCCACTTTGATATCATCGTTTTGAAAAGGTAATCGGGAGTTGATAAATGCACAAAATCAAATAAATAATACATTTTGCATCACACTAGCAGATCAAGCAAAAATCATCAAATAAAAACTTCATCAGCACACAATCTTGCTCTAATAATAATATAATAATATCACTAATATCCAAAAATGTTAAAGTCCCACTGTGGTGAAAATCAAGCTTTTGATGTTGTTTATACGTATATCTATGTGGTGTTTTTAATGTGCTTTAAGACAAACCATGTACAAATTCATAAGTCAACACCATTGCTGAGTATTTTCTTTTTAAAACTGCAGTGAACTAAAGACTCAGAAACTCAAAACTCAAAAACGTGGTTTGAAATCGCTGGTGTTTCTGACGTCACAAACTACCTTGTTTGTAACCAACTTGTGGATCTCTGAGCTGATGCGAGTGAGTGGAGGCGGGGCTAATTGGCATATTCATAGAACCGCATACACTTAATTAGGCAAGGGTGTAGAGTTACATTCAAGCTATTTTAAGGCATGACGATTTTTTTCAAGGAAAAAACGTTTAAATGTGTCATTTTGGTGATCAAAGATGAGTTTTAAGGGATACAATTATTGACTACAGGGGACTGCCACCATGTTTGTGTGCATCTTAAAGGGTAACTAAACACTAAACCAACTTTTTTTAATTAATGATCTGTAAGACTGGGGCTTTATTAGTGCTGTTCATTGATTCGAGTAACTTTTTTGACATTTGGGTATAAAGTGTTTTAATTCTACAACATATGGTGTAAAAACGTCTGAGTGCTGCCCTCTTCAGGTTGAACGGTGGCTACTGCAGTTGAATTTTCCTATTGGATGTTTGCGGTAGTTTGTGACGGTAGCGGTGAGAGCTGACGTAAGCAGGTTTCAGCTTACCGCGCCCTTGGTACGAGCTACCACGCCCATGGCAGTATAAAAACCATATTGTTTCGTCAAAACCACTGTAGCGAGTCAGGAGTTGGAATTGTCAACAATTGTCAACATCCCCTCTATCTCCGCTGGGCTCCGCCCACTTTTCCAGCATTTTTTAAATATTGCCAGTGGGTGGAGTCAGGCTCTGACCAGGGGCCTCATTTATAAACGTTGCGTACGCACACAAGAAGGCGTACGCCGCTCTCTACGCAATAATTGGTATTTATAAAAAGCAAACTTGACGGGAAAATGTGCGGTCCTTCACGCAAGCTCTGACCCAGGCGTACGCACAAAAACGGGTGAAATGAGAAATGGCGACACCGTCGGCAGATGGAAGAAACATGTGAAAGTGTGTGAAACTGTAGACCGTTGTGTAAAAGAAATGGCAATACTGGCTCTCATAAATAACATGAAGACTTCACAAAGCAAGTCTTACAATTAACAGCCTATGAACACCCGTTTGATCGATCTGCAGAGCAAAACAAACAAAATCAAACGAAGATAACAACAAAAAATGCAAATTAACACATATTTGCAAAAATAAAAGTGAAATATGTTCTGCAATAATAATTATTGCATGTTATGCAATTCATCCTCATAACACATCTGTAGCTTGTCAGATGCAATGAAATGGATGGTAATAAAATGCCATGCCATCACAATGCGTAATGACGTATCATGTAACCTTTTGCCACTCAAGTGCCTTTTTTGCCATTAATGCCAACACTGTGCCCTCCAAACAACATTTTACTCCTCTTTTCCACCTCGCCAATGATAATTTCTACTTCACATTGAGCGAAGTGACGTTTCTTGGTTTTCCTCTCTGTGTTTGCCATGATTTCGCAATCGATGAATATTAACTTCAGTGTGTATCAGACACCTGTGTGTGTTTACAGGGGTTTCGTGAGAGATTCCTGTCCTAACTGTACATGTGTGTATCAGACACCTGTGTGTGTTTACAGGGGTTTCATGTGTGTATCAGACACCTGTGTGTGTTTACAGGGGTTTCATGTGTGTATCAGACACCTGTGTGTGTTTACAGGGGTTTCATGTGTGTATCAGACACCTGTGTGTGTTTACAGGGGTTTCGTGAGAGATTCCTGTCCTAACTGTACATGTGTGTATCAGACACCTGTGTGTGTTTACAGGGGTTTCATGTGTGTATCAGACACCTGTGTGTGTTTACAGGGGTTTCATGTGTGTATCAGACACCTGTGTGTGTTTACAGGGGTTTCATGTGTGTATCAGACACCTGTGTGTGTTTACAGGGGTTTCATGAGAGATTCCTGTCCTAACTGTACATGTGTGTATCAGACACCTGTGTGTGTTTACAGGGGTTTCATGTGTGTATCAGACACCTGTGTGTGTTTACAGGGGTTTCATGAGAGATTCCTGTCCTAGCTGTACATGTGTGTATCAGACACCTGTGTGTGTTTACAGGGGTTTCATGTGTGTATCAGACACCTGTGTGTGTTTACAGGGGTTTCGTAAGAGATTCCTGTCCTAACTGTACATGTGTGTATCAGACACCTGTGTGTGTTTACAGGGGTTTCATGTGTGTATCAGACACCTGTGTGTGTTTACAGGGGTTTCGTGAGAGATACCTGTCCTAACTGTACATGTGTGTATCAGACACCTGTGTGTGTTTACAGGGGTTTCATGTGTGTATCAGACACCTGTGTGTGTTTACAGGGGTTTCGTGAGAGATTCCTGTCCTAACTGTACATGTGTGTATCAGACACCTGTGTGTGTTTACAGGGGTTTCATGAGAGATTCCTGTCCTAACTGTACATGTGTGTATCAGACACCTGTGTGTGTTTACAGGGGTTTCATGTGTGTATCAGACACCTGTGTGTGTTTACAGGGGTTTCATGTGTGTATCAGACACCTGTGTGTGTTTACAGGGGTTTCGTGAGAGATTCCTGTCCTAACTGTACATGTGTGTATCAGACACCTGTGTGTGTTTACAGGGGTTTCATGAGAGATTCCTGTCCTAACTGTACATGTGTGTATCAGACACCTGTGTGTGTTTACAGGGGTTTCATGTGTGTATCAGACACCTGTGTGTGTTTACAGGGGTTTCATGACAGATTCCTGTCCTAACTGTACATGTGTGTATCAGACACCTGTGTGTGTTTACAGGGGTTTCATGTGTGTATCAGACACCTGTGTGTGTTTACAGGGGTTTCATGAGAGATTCCTGTCCTAACTGTACATGTGTGTATCAGACACCTGTGTGTGTTTACAGGGGTTTCATGTGTGTATCAGACACCTGTGTGTGTTTACAGGGGTTTCGTGAGAGATTCCTGTCCTAACTGTACATGTGTGTATCAGACACCTGTGTGTGTTTACAGGGGTTTCGTGAGAGATTCCTGTCCTAACTGTACATGTGTGTATCAGACACCTGTGTGTGTTTACAGGGGTTCAGAGATACCTGTCCTAACTGTACATGTGTGTATCAGACACCTGTGTGTGTTTACAGGGGTTTCATGTGTGTATCAGACACCTGTGTGTGTTTACAGGGGTTTCGTGAGAGATTCCTGTCCTAACTGTACATGTGTGTATCAGACACCTGTGTGTGTTTACAGGGGTTTCATGAGAGATTCCTGTCCTAACTGTACATGTGTGTATCAGACACCTGTGTGTGTTTACAGGGGTTTCATGTGTGTATCAGACACCTGTGTGTGTTCACAGGGGTTTCGTGAGAGATTCCTGTCCTAACTGTACATGTGGGCGTTTCATGGACTATTTATGGGCAACTATGGGCGTTACATGAAGCCGCAAAAGCTGCGCTACATTTAGAATTGATGGTGATTTTTTAAGGGAAAACTGCGTAGGATGTGCGTGCTCACAGTTTTATAAATCTGAATATTTCTGTGCATACGCACATCCAATGTTTCATCCGTACGCCACTTCTGACGCAAATCCTACGCAAAGTTTTATAAATGAGGCCCCTGGGGTTTAGTTACCCTTTAAGGATTTTTTGGGGCCAATCATCAGGCCATAAATGCCATGTGCATGATGAAAAGCAAACATCTGTTTCACATTGTTAAGAGCCTTAAAAAAATCAGTCAAACACCTATAAGATAATGAAATATGCAGTCAGAATAAAGACATATATTCGAAAGGCCATCGACACAGAAACATGCTGTTTGCCCAAATAATGGTGTAGTTATTGCATTAACCAGCAGGACAATTCTAACTCTGAGCTGGTGGAGAACAGGCTGTCACCTGATACTGCACTGTCACATGACCTCATGCAGCTGCCATGTTATCAGGATGGAGTTTAGGAGAGTAAGTTTGATTCAGCAACTTGATTTGCAGCAACTTGATCTCAGCTCAAGACATCCAAAATTGCAAGCATGTGTAGAGTATTATACACATATGAACAACTAATGTAGTTTTTTTTATTATTAGTATGTCTTGCATTTTATTGCTGCTTTTGTTGTTAATGAGTACATCAGTTTTAGGGGAGTAAAATAATAGGATCTTCATGGCTCTTTTTAGAAAACATTTATGAAGGTAAAATCAGATGATTTATGTGTGATATGTCATTGTTATCTTATATTGCTTTGAGTGATTGTTGCTTTTGGCTGGCAGCCTTTAAAATTGTGCATGTCTAATGTGAATTATTGTATGATACACATAAAAAGGACTGAACTTAGTTTTTGCGTTCGACGTTAAAATTGTTTCGAAATGAAACATTCTTTCTCATAACATTAGAGAGCATGTCTCAGAGAAGTTTTCATGCAAAAACATACTTTTGATAAGAACACAATCACTGAAAGTATAATTATAATTTCCAGATCCCTATACCATATCCATTTCTGTTCTTGTTCGAATCTCATTGCTGTCTATGAGAGTACCTGTCAAATGTTGGGAAACAATGTTTTTTTTTATTAAACATTAAAAACTGTTTCAACATTAATGATGTTTCTTGAGCAGCAAATCAGCATATTAGAATGATTTCTGAAGGATCATGTGACTCTGAAGACTGGAGTAATGATGCTGAAAATTCAGCTTTTCATCACAGGAATAAAATGGATTTGAATTTTTTTTTTTTTAATAGAAAACAACTATTTCAAATTGTAATAATGTCACAATATTACTGTCTTTACTGTATCTTTGATTAAATAAATGCAGCATTGGAGACTTTTTCCCCCATATATATATATATATATATATACAACATTACTTTATATATATACATTTCTTTGTTCTGTTGAACACAAAAGGAAGATATTTTGAAGAATGTGGGAAACTATGGAACTATGGAAGTCAATGGTGTCCGAAAGAGTCCAGGTTACAAACTTTCTTTAAAATATCTTCCTTTGTGTTCAGCAGGACAAAGAAATGTATACAGGTTTGGAACAACCTTAGGGTGAGTAAATGATGACAGAATTTTAATTTTGGGGTGAACTAACCCTTAATGATTTTTATACTGTACAAGCTGTATATTCTATACGCTTACAATAACCCTAAACAATACCCATCACAGAAACGTTTCTGCATTTTTACAAAAACTTAATTTAGTCTGTTTTTCTCATGGGGACCAAAAAATGTCCCCACAAGGATTTCGAATATATCATTTTTGTGGGGACATTTTGTCCCCATAATGTAGGGTTTTCCAGGACCACACACATGCACAGGAATGCAAACACGTGGAAAAAAACAAACAAAGCACACAGAAATGCATTGCTAAAGAAATACTTCAAGTTGTTTTCAAATGAATGTCTATGCATCTGTGGCATGCTGATTACTACAGACTCATTTCACACATGCTGTCTATGGTCATTTATTCTAAGGCTTCACAGGTGCATTCCTGACCTGTATTTGTATCTGTATCTGTTGCAATGCCCAAATTATCTATATCTTTAGATAGAACTGGGTACAGACAGGACTTGAGCCAGAAGTCCCTCAGAACATAAAGCCACTTTTTTCCATTTATAGTTTCCATAAAGCAAATATGCCCTTTTTTTTAATTTATAAAACCCTGCCATGCATTTCACATCCTGCACATTTTCAAATATAAAGTTCACACTAGTCATATTGGCTTCACAGACTCACCGTTGCATTGAAATAGATTTACTCATCAACGTGTATATTCTCTCTCTTTCTCTCGCAGCATTATTAATCTTGATTGGTATTTATTTCTCAGTTTTCATTTATAATGTGATTAATTTGTAATTTCAGTAATTGCACATCTGCATTGCCAAAGCATCTGCAATAGCGCAAAACATGCGCATAAGGTGAGGAACATGTCCAAAGACAATATAGAAAGTAATTGAAAAATTGATTTTCTCTCTCTTTGACACACACACATTTCACATTTCATAATTGGCTTGATAACTTAAAAAAAGATAGCTTAAAACGATATGGACCTTAAAGGGGTCATATATTGCAATTTTTTAACAAGCTAATATGATTCTTTAGGGTCTAAATGAAAAGTTTGTAATATACTTTAATTCAAAATTCTCATTAGTATTGTAAGAAAACACTTATTTTACCTGGTCAAAAACAGCTCTGTTTTCAGCACGCCGTTTCAGTGCATATGACTTTAAATGATAATGAGCTTTGCTCACCCCGCCTCTCTGTTCTGTGCGTACACCGTTTGAACACAATAACACAATAACCATAACGCGTTGTTCAGTATAAACGTGGGATTATGAATTATATTGAGAACGTCATACATAGAAAACATGCCGTAATGTACCCTGAGTGTAAACCTTAGACTCATTCATTGTGAAGCGTGCAGCTAGCGATTTGCAAAGATTAATATAAATATTAATATAAAGTTTAATAAAACGGTACACTCACTTCAGTTCTTCTGGAGGTTCAGCAGGAACACAGCAGCTTTATACTGATCCTCGTTTATAAAGCAGTCTGGTGTGTGAAATGATTCGCGCAAACATTAGAGCATTGACGTTGCTCGTGGGGAATATTCCCTTCGAAAACAAACTCAGCCACTGCGTCTTAAGCGGTTCGGATTTAGGAACATTAAAATGACTGCTGTGTTATTACACCCAAGAACAGAACACCACAATCGTTTAGATGCCATTCTGCTCATAGACAGTGCTCCAGCATATCAACAATGACCGCGCCGATCCGTGCGGACTATGATTGACAGCTCGCTTACGAGCAAGGGCGGGTCTGTGTTGAAACGCTGCTGTCAATCAACAATCGTGGGAGGGGCGTCCGATTTAGTGACGTCACAAAATCGAACGGCTCAATTTGAGGCAGGGGAAAACATATAAGGAGATTAAAAAAAAAAACACTGGATGGATTTTTATCATTTTATGATGGTTGTGTACAGGCACTGCTAACACACATTTCAGTACAATCAACTTGTAAAAGTGCATGTACCATTAAATGACCCCTTTAACAAGAGCAAAATAAGCCATTGATTGCCATAAAAAATGTCTGCCCATTGGAGTAACTTTTACATTCCAATTAAAATAAAAGTGGAATGACACAAGGATATAAAAGATGAGGGGTTCAGTAGGGAATAATGTTCCTTTTAGAAAGCAGTGAAAGTCGTTGTGAATTCATTCTGATTTATCTTAGAAATGTGACTTGCAGATACTGATCTCAGGTCTGTGGCAGCTCCGCTGTTTTTCTTTGCCTGTTATGATGATAACAGAAGCATGCATGACGTCTCTGGGCCTCTTAGCCCTCAGGTGAAGTGACATGCTGGTAAACACCTGCGTCCTGGTGGGGCTGATGTGATCAGTGTGCGTATGACGCTCGGCTCGTTGGCCTGCAGATAATGGGAATACGCAAAGGTGTAAATGAGCTCTGTGCTCGGCTGACAGGGTCTTTATGGATGGTCGCCTGCTATCGCACGCCTAAGAGGCAGATCTATTTCTGATGGCCATTAGAGTGTCGCCCCGGCACAGGCCCGCTGACGCTTTGCGGAGATCCAATTTAACACGCAGCGCCCGTTCACGTCCCAATAACATCAGCTCTCATCCTGCGGGTGGCCGTCATAAGCAGATATCATTGTGTTTATTGGGATGAGACAGGTCTAGAATATGTGAGGTGGATTTCTGTAGCTTTTGTTCAGTGATGTAGGCCTAGAAGGGATGCATTTTAGTCATATCATGTTGCTGCTGATGATGGTGGTGCAATTTGGACAATTCAGAAGTTCAATTCAATGTGAATTCAAAATTTACTCTGTGGTACCCGCTTTTCAAAATCCAGTCAAGTCCTACAGTCAGGGCTTGACATTGGATTTCAGCAGTGGCGTGTAACGCAGTCCCTCCTACTACCCACTTTGGCAGGTTGAATTTATTTATAATATATACATTTTCCAATTGTAGTCTTTTAAAAAGGCATCTGAAATAATAAAATAAGTGCAATAGTGTTGTCAAAAATATAGATTTTCGATACATCTCGACACTGAAATATCCGAAACGCTTCCAATACTAATTTTCCATAGAATAGATACACAATAGCAGCTGCACTGTCGGGCGTGAATTTCAGCGTGGGACTGCGCATATTTCGCATAATTTTACTCATTTTGTGCTCACACGCAAAGTGCGCATATAGATAGTCACATCTCAGTACTAAATTGAGTTATTTTTCGCTGCATATTGCGCCTAAACAGTCAAATACACACAAAATAATGCCAAAATGGGTCTTGGTGAGTATTCGCGTTAACACAGTCAGTTAAGTTTTAAGTGAATGTAAACATTTTAGAAAGAAAACGCAGGAGTAACAGTACAATGGATCTGTGCGTCAGGTCTTAAAGTGACAAAAAAACTGGTGAGCAAAAGAGTTAATGCAAGCCCTGTCTACAGTAAATAAAAAAAATCTTATTGAATATCTTGTAAAAACAACATTTTACAAAAGTAAATGTTTACTAGACCTCTGTGGATTTGTAAAATCGTGGTTAACCTGGAAGGATAATGTTTTTTTTGCAAATGAATCCGTCATAATTCAGAGAGCCTCTTTCAGCTGGTAATACACTCATGAAAGCCATCAGATTTTAAATCAGGTCACTTAAAAGATAAAATTGATGAACAAATCCCTAAGATTTGACTTTGAGCACAACTGGAAGTCAAAATTTATGCATATGACATTAGAAACTTTTAAAGACGAAGAAAAAAAAATAGAACATTATGTAGTTTTGTTATCTTGAATTTAGCTGTCATTCTTCCTCTTTCTCCCCTGTCTTTCTCTTAGATGTCTGTTAATAATATTAGCAGGTGCATCGTTGATATGATAAAGACGGCGCTGAGCTGTCATCTCTGCTGGGGAAGTGATGTCATTTAACTCTGACAATCAAGTGTGCGCAGGGAGGACTGTGGATTTAGCATGGACAGGAGAGCTTATGAGAGCAAACATTTTACATGTGATGATTGGTGCAATGCCACATGGGGAAATGTTGTCAGATTTAATCAGAAATGCAGATATCGCTTGTTTATCCATGTACAAATAGTCGCTCAGCCTATTTTGTGAATCACTCTTGGTGAATTTTAATATTTTAGTGAATGAACATTTCAAATAACACTAAGCATAATCACATTAGTTAAATTAGCATAAAATGCTTTGTATCCACATGAATATGTATATCAGTGTGAGTTGCAGATGGTTTTAGATAGATACAAGTGTGAGTGACCTGTGATATTGATTTTATTTGAGCAAAGATCAATATTCTTTGGACAATATTTTTTGTGTCCCATCCACCCAGTCTATGAGAATATAATATCATATCATATCTCATATCATAAATCAAATCAAATCAAATCAAATCAAATCAATCATATCATAGAATAAAGGACTGCTTCCCATTAGGGGTCATCACAGTGGAATTATTTGCACAACCATTTTGCATGTAAAGTGTAGAATAGACTTTTTACTTATAGGTTACTTATGTTTTTTTGTGTGTTTTTTTTTGCATAATGTTTACATAATAATTAGTGACCGTGGTAACTTCTGGTAGGCTACTTCACCACTGGCAAAATGGGCTTTCAATAAAACTTGGCGGCCAATACAGTAGAAAGGCAAAAACATTTTTGAAATCAGTGCTACCTGACTAGAGAAAACAGATACAAAAAGGCTTGTCTTCCCTTTTGCCAAATAGGTAGGAAACCTTCAGCACCCATAATGCACTGGGCATGTTGCCGTCCAAGGCCACTCCCACCAGTCTGCTGTGGATACACTTACCAGCGTCAAACGCCACCTTGCTTTAGTAGGAAATACTTCTTAGCAAACTTTTAGTCATTATGGTGACTACTTGTATTGTTCATGGATGAAAGAATTCAAAGAGTAAACGTATTGTGGTGAGAATGCCACAAATCTGAAAAACCTCTGTGTTTGTAGTCAACATTTCAAACTAGGTGACCATGAACAGCGTTTTAGGCCAAACGGAGGGGGATAAACTGAAATAAACTGTTGTTTTCATGAAAGCCCTGGAGATGTCAATTGTCTCTGTACAGGTAACACGGAGAATGAGTAAACATTGTGCATTTACATATACTACTGACATTGTAGTAATACAATGCAGGTTTCAGATCAGCGAAGTTAAGTTCTTGTTTTGTTAATATCTCCTGTTGCTTCTGATGAAAAGTTCATTCTTTGACATGCAGTTTTGGCAGAGCTCATTGTGACATCAGAGCTTGTAACCGTGGTGACAGCCCAGCCAGGATCACTCCGAGGAGAGGAAGTGAGGGCCGACATGCTGTTCGGAGCACGCTCTGTGTTGAGCAGCGAATGTGGAAGAAGCAGATGCATATTTTATAGATGTCAGCACTTATTTAGGATCAGATTAAGAAGGGAACGGCAGAGTGCTGGATGAGGACGGAAGGGAATGTTGAGAGAAAATATGTAATTTATTTGACATTTTCTGAAGGAAATGTGAGCGGTACTTGCTTGTGTAAAACTCGCCGCCATGATGCTCAGGTTTTTTGAGTGTGGAGTGATGCTGTGCAGTTGCTAGGGTGTTCTGGATGGTCACTAGGTGGTTATTAACCAAATCGAAATAGCCCCAAGTCTCATCATTTCTCATCTCTATGTCTCTGGAAGCTCTTTCAATTGAAGTCTTTATGATTGAAGCTAGAATAAATATCACTTATGAAAGTGCTAGAAGTCCTTTGATTTGAAGACACTTGATTTTAATGATCACGTACATATATCTGTCATTTGTATTATAGCTGGTTTTATGGTCTTAACTGGTTTAAGCTGGTCTCACCCACGTGTTTACACTATTTGAAATGTTCAGGTTGGAAGAATGTTTTAATGTTTTTAAAATAAGTCTCCTTGCTCACCAACACTGCATTTATTTACAGCAATATTGCGGAATATTAGTAATAACTGTTTTGTGTTTGAATATATATTCAAAGTGAATTTATTCCTGTGATTTTTCAGCATAATAACTCCAGTCTTGCTACTTGATACTCCAATCATGATGCAATATGCTGATTTGCCTCTCTCTCTCTCTCTCTCTCTCTCTCTCTCTCTCTCTCTCTCTCTCTCTATCTCTCTCTCTCTCTCTCTCTCTCTCTCTCTCTCTCTCTCTCTCTCTCTCTCTCTCTATATATATATATATATATATATATATATACACTCACCTAAAGGATTAGGAACACCTGTTCAATTTCTCATTAATGCAATTATCTAATCAACCAATCACATGGCAGTTGCTTCAATGCATTTAGGGGTGTGGTCCTGGTCAAGACAATCTCCTGAACTCCAAACTGAATGTCAGAATGGGAAAGAAAGGTGATTTAAGCAATTTTGAGCGTGGCATGGTTGTTGGTGCCAGACGGGCCGGTCTGAGTATTTCACAATCTGCTCAGTTACTGGGATTTTCATGCACAACCATTTCTAGGGTTTACAAAGAATGGTATGAAAAGGGAAAAACATCCAGTATGCGGCAGTCCTGTGGGTGAAAATGCCTTGTTGATGCTAGAGGTCAGAGGAGAATGGGCCGACTAATTCAAGCTGATAGAAGAGCAACTTTGACTGAAATAACCACTCGTTACAACCGAGGTATGCAGCAAAGCATTTGTGAAGCCACAACACGCACAACCTTGAGGCGGATGGGCTACAACAGCAGAAGACCCCACCGGGTACCACTCATCTCCACTACAAATAAAAAAAGAGGCTACAATTTGCAAGAGCTGACCAAAATTGGACAGTTAAAGACTGGAAAAATGTTGCCTGGTCTGATGAGTCTCGATTTCTGTTGAGACATTCAGAGAGTCAGAATTTGGCATAAACAGAATGAGAACATGGATCCATCATGCCTTGTTACCACTGTGCAGGCTGGTGGTGGTGGTGTAATGGTGTGGGGGATGTTTTCCTGGCACACTTTAGGCCCCTTAGTGCCAATTGGGCATCGTTTAAATGCCACGGCCTACCTGAGCATTGTTTCTGACCATGTCCATCCCTTTATGGCCACCATGTACTCATCCTCTGATGGCTACTTCCAGCAGGATAATGCACCATGTCACAAAGCTGGAATCATTTCAAATTGGTTTCTTGAACATGACAATGAGTTCACTGTACTAAAATGTCCCCCACAGTCACCAGATCTCAAACCAATAGAGCATTTTTGGGATATGGTGGAGCGGGAGCTTCGTGCCCTGGATGTGCATCCCACAAATCTCCATCAACTGCAAGATGCTATCCTATCAATATGGGCCAACATCTCTAAAGAATGCTTTCAGCACCTTGTTGAATCAATGCCACGTAGAATTCAGGCAGTTCTGAAGGCGAAAGGGGATCAAACACAGTATTAGTATGGTGTTCCTAATAATCCTTTAGGTGAATGTATATATATATATATATATATATATATATATATATATATATATATCATTTTTTTATATTATCAATGTTGAAAACAGTTGTGCTGATTCATATTCTTGTGGAGAACATGTTAATTTTTTTTTAATAATGTTACAAATGTCTTTACTGTCACTTTTGAACATTTAATGCATCCTTGTTGAATATAAGAATTAATTTCTTTAAAAAAATAAAAATGAAATAAGTCTAGTTAGATTTGAAAGCTGCATAGCTGTTTGATCAAACCCCTTGGTGTACATTGTAAGAGTTGGCTGTCCCAGACGAAAGATGACCAGTCATGGTGATTTCTATGGTCGTGGCTCCTAAACGGTTGTCCTTCGTCATACAGTGATGAAGGTTCAAAGACGGCTGTTGTCACGGTCTTGAGACCAAAGATAGTCTGCGATAATTTTCTGAAAGTGTCTGAAGTTTAGCATGCTCATCTCAGTGTGTTTGCTGCTACGACCTATGTCTACTGACTAGCCAATAAAAACACAACATGAAATGGCGTGTTGATCAACGCGACATGACACTAAAACTTAAAACTACTATTTACCTCAAGATCCATTTAGTTGGGCTCTTTTCTTTAGACATATTCTCCTCTTTTGCTTCCTCGTCTTTTTTCAGCCCACTTAAAAACCACAACTGTCAATTCATCTTGCTCTATTTGATTACCACTAGTGCATGCTGATGTCATTTTATTCTTCTATACTAACTTACGTCGTAGCCAACGATTTAGGTGTCATCATCGTAGAGTCTACATACATGTCGTACCCAAGTTTATTAGATCCATGTTGTACAGTGCGATTTGATCTTAGGATTGCTGCAATCGCACAGTTTGTAGCAGGCATAAATCCAGTTAAAAGACTAGGCTGTGAGGCCATAAAATTAGTTTAAGCTGGTTTTATGCTGTTAAACAACAGCTAACAACAATCATGGTGTGTTAGAACGTATAAAAAGTGGAGCATTGTCCTTTGTTTGTCCTTCATTGTCTTGTAATGGATCACTTCACCTCTGTGGGTTTCTCTCCTCAGTCTTCAGTTCTGTGATATAGAGTCAATCTAATGTGTAGTGAATTAAATTTTCCCATATACCTCCTTCACTCGAATGAATTTCTATCTGTGCTCTGATTCTGCGTTGTGCATTTTCGGCACTGGATCTGTTGGGGATCTGTCCCGGCAATCTCTCTTTCTTTTATAGTCCTCCTTCTCCATCTCCTCTTGGTGTAGTGCTCCTATTGGTTTTCCTCTTCCTTTCTCTCTCTCTGGAACTCTCTCGTCTTTTCCCAAACGGGATTATTTACTTCAGATTCCAGCTGAATTTCTCCATTCGCCGCAGGACAGCCTGGAGCGACATAACAATCAAAGCATGATCATCCTCTCCTAGAAACCCCCAGAGAGATTATAGAGAGATGGATCTAAGGTCATGGCTTTCTGTACTTTAGCTGTATACGGGAATAAAGGTCATGAACGGAGAATACTTGGGTGCACGAGTGAGAATGAAAAAAAAAACAAAAGCTGTGATCATTTACTCACCCTCATATCTTTCCAAAGATGAATGGCTTTTTGTTTCCATCGAAAACAAAATATGATTTTGGATCCTGGCTTTTTTTTTTTTTTTAAGCTAAATCTTCCCTTTCAATTAGCTGTTAACTCAAGAACGGCGGCTGTTGAGTCAGTTAGTCAAATCAGTATAAATTGTGAACAAATTGGTTCAGTTAGATTTTTTTACAACTGTTTAATTGGAAAGAACTGGCTCAAAAGAATGATTCATTCACTGATGCATATTTTCTCAGAATTGTGAGATATAAACTCGCAATTACGAGTTATAAAGTCCAGTTCTAAGGAAGTTAAATTTATATCTCACAATTCTGACTTTATATCTCCCAATTGCTTGTAATAAAGTCAGATTTGCGGGATATAAACGTGCAATTCTGGAAAAAAAGTCCGAATTTTGAGTTTATTTCAAGCAATTACGACTTTATATCTCCCAATTCTGACTTTATAACTTGCAATTAGAATTGCGAGATGTAAACTCGCAATTGTGACTTTATATCATGCAATTCTGACTTTATAACACAAAATTGTGACTTTATATCTCGCAATTCTGAATCCAATCAAAATCACAATTGTGAGAAAAAGTCAGAATTGTGAGATAAAAAGTCGCAATTAACTTTTTTATTTTTTATTCTGTGGCGGAAACCAACTTCCATAGATCTATGAACCATAAATTGAAAGGGGCTTTACTTTGTGTTAAGATCTGTAAGCCCTCCATGCTGTGGAATTAATACAAACCGGAAGACAGAACACAAAAGGGACGGGGTCTATACATTTATCCTGATCCCTCAAAGATGAGTATCATACTCCAGTGGGCTTTTGCTCAGAATCTGCGATCTGTAAAAATGAAATGCGATTCAACACCTAATTGAGATTCACCTTACATTTGCTGTCACCTCATTTCAATTAGCATTGGTCGGTGTACTGAGTGCACAAATAAATGTTTTATTCAGCATTAACAAGTCCGTGTTATGTAAGCGGAATTAGGTTTCCATGAATGATTAATAAGCCGGAACATTTAGTCCATTTAAATACAGCTAATCAGCCAAGGATAGTATGAGCTGTTAAAGAGTTACAACAAAGTTAACACACTCTTTAACAGAAAAATTGCCTCTCCTAAAATATCTAAGAGTTACTTATACTTGCCAGAGATTTTTGCAGGTACACTGCCATTCAAAAGTTCGGGATTGCTCAAATGTGTTTAATGGTCTAAGTCTCTTACGATCACCACCATGGCTACTCAAAAAATACAATAAAGACAGTAACACTGTGAAATATTATTAAAATGTAAAATAGCTGTTTTCTATTTTAATATATTTGACAAACAAAGAAACAAAGAAAGTTGACAAAATTCTGTGACTTTACTCCCAACCAAAGAGCACTGTAAACATATTTATTTGCTTGGGGTTAAAAGTTCTGCATCTTCCATTATAAATTACCCTTAAGATAGTTTATAATATGATGTCTTTATTAAAAAAAAAATATATATATATATATATATATATATACATATACAATACATGCCTGGTAATTTTTTTTTTCTGGTAAAAGATTCTGCCCTAAAAATTAATGATAGCATTGACCCATGATACCAGTGACTAATTACTTCCATTATGATAATGCTTTTCACAGTATACCTATATTTAAACCTTATAATTAGTGGGAGTCTTGGCCTAGCAGTTGACGTCCTAAACGTTGGGTTTATTATTGCCCTTATTAGTTTTATTTAGGATACAAGCTGTACGTGCTGGCGCGGGGATGATGAATCATATCTTCATTAGAGAAAGGCTTTAGCGTCAGATGGCGTTTAACTCGGTTAACCTCAGTGCTGATATATCGAAAGCCAGGGATCTTTCACCCGTCAAAGCTGATGTGTCACAAAGCGCTGTGATTCACTCTGTGTGAATCACTCTGAAAGGGCAGACGAATCTTCACAGACACTCGGAGACAATGCTTCACAGAGAGAGATGGAGAGCGAGAGAGATATCCTTGTGGATTGGGACAGAAATAAAGAAAGAGGTTACAGTGAAGCAGATTACAGAGTGGGAGAAAAAAAGAGAGATGAATTAAAGATGACAGTGAATCATCTATGAGGATTTGAGGGTAGAGTCATGTATAGAGTAGATTTGAGAGGAAAAGGCCTCTGTCAGTAAGTCTAATGTCCCTGAACAGCACAGAAATGTGTGAGTGCTCGCGCACACACACACACACACTCACACACTGGTTTCTCTATCTCGCTATCTCTCATTCTGTTTTTTTTCTGCCTGTGTGTTCTCATGTTCTTAGTCTTGTAACAAGACTTATGACTGTCTGCAGCTTATTCTGGGCATGAGCCGGCCACTGAACAACATGAAAAATAACAAATGCTTGATGTTTACGAGTGGGTTGATCTAAAATATATGATCACAAAAGGCCAGTGCAGGAAAAACTTGGTGAAACTTTGTGTGGAAAACACAAAAGAAATGGGCATAGTTTGGAGGTCAGTAAGATTTTTGAGAAAAAAATTAGAATTGTATTTAGCAAGGACACATAACTTTGATCGAAAAGGGACAATAAATACATGTAAATGTTACAAATAATTAATGCAGATTTTATTTTCCTGTTTATCCAGCCAGCATCACTGTAAAGCTGTTTCGAAACAATCTGTATTGTATAAAGCACTATATAAATAAAGGTGACTTGACTTGACTGACTGTTTGATGAACTTTATATTCATCAAAGAAACCTGAAACAACAAAATATGCCACCAAAATATTACGCAGCACAACTGTTTTCAGCAATGATAATGATAATAAACGTTTCTTGAGCAGCAACAGTAGCTGACCTCAAAAACAATTATGCTGGTTTGTGATTTCACTTAATTTCATGAATGATTATTTATATGTTCTGATTAGACAGACTAAAATGATTAACTTGCTCTCGTTGCTTGTTTTGTCAGATATTTAGTGGTGAAACAAAATGTCTTTACATATGAGTTCTAATTATGGATTTCCTTCAGACACATTTTGTAATGTGTGAGTTCAGGCCTGTAGCTAAGATTTCTTTTTGGGCCCTAAAATGCTTGAAAAATCAGTTTTGGATCGTATTTCAGTTTTGTGTGTATTCTGTGGCAGATAATGGAGTTTAAAAGTCTTTGCTGATCAGCTCTTCTCTAAACTCTACAGCAGAGGCCAAGCGCTGTTGCTCTATCCAGTACATTTTACAGTCCAGTGCAATGCCAGAACTCCTTTCCTTTCAGAAACCTCAAACACATTTCCACATACACCATGTGACTTTTATACGCTCAGTAAACTGAGTAGGACACTGATTGAAAAGCCTCTGTTACAGTGCAGTTATCTGTCCGTGCATGCTGATAAACTCTTATGGCACAAAGGCATGGTGGTGTGTGTGTGTGTGTGTGTGAGAGAGAGAGAGAGCGACTTGAATCAGAGAGAGAGAGAGAGAGAGAGAGAGAGAGAGAGAGAGAGAGAGAGAGAGAGAGAGATCCAGTCTGATCCAGAGTCAGTCCAATGTAAAGCCCTCCTCGCCAATGAAACCTCAGCTGAATCTCATCCTCTAAACACACTCGCTCTTCTACTCGTCCATCAAACTATACTCCCCATTGTCTACAGCTACAACCCCAAAACTATTATTAAAGAAATCCACAAAAATCTAAAAGACACTCATGATGAATCACTAAAAGTACATTTTGACCTTCAAAATAAAGTCAAATGTTACTCGACCCTCAAAAGAACCACAAAATTGGCCAGTTATTTATTTATTAAACATTTTAAAGAAAGACAAATCGTCTCCAAATACAGATTAAGTTACCATGATCTAGAGATAGAGAGAGGAAGACATAGACAAACATGGACAGAGAGAGAGAGAGAGAGAGAGAGAGAGAGAGAGAGAGAGAGAGAGAGAGAGAGATAGCAGAGGATCTGTAGACACTGTGATCTACAACACATAGAGGACGAGGAACACTTTCAGCTCTTCTGTTCTAAATATACCAATATACAAGAGAAACTTTTCTGCCCAGACTTGAAACCTTGATTCCATCATTCTTTGAACTGCGTGACACTGAAAAAATGTCCTTCTTACTTGGAGAAGATGATAGTACAGCTGCACTAGCGGCTACATATGTGTTAGCTATTCGCACTGCCAGAGACAGCTAGTTCTCCAGAGAGACCCACTGTTCATTTATTAAGATGGATTGTGTTTATTTATCTATCTATTTACATATGACATGATCTGTACATATGGTTTGTTTGTTTGTTTTATTATTTATATATGTTGATGCTTTGGCAACATTGTGTTACACTGTCATGCTAATAAAGCTAATTCTAAATTGAAAAAAAAAAAAACACTTAAAATTGAGAGAGAGAGAGACCTGAGCTTTATACTCCAGACAGAAACACAGGTCAGTAAAGCATCCGTTAGGAGACAGAGGGATTCATGAGTCTGCAGTGGCCTATTTTCAGGATTTACAGCTCGGGCTCTGCTGCACTAGCCTGGTTCTACCAGACTCTCGTACATTTCATTTGTACAGAGAGTCTGGCACCGCTCCATTGACAATCGTTAACTTCCTTGTAGGCGGGTACTCTATTGAAGTCTAAAACTATTGGATCTGCCCAGAGTCACTCTGGATCTGCCACCAATCGCTAACGTTTGCTCGTGATGTATGTCGAACCCCGTGGGGAGGAGGGCCACAACATCATGGCCAAAACAAAACTAAGCAAAGATTGACGTCATCGTTCTCAGCCACTCCCTCTGTTCGCTGATTGGCCCTACAGAAAATTGATCGGAGAAAACCAAAGTCTACAGCAGAATCCCAGACGTAGTACTGAAGGAAAATGAAATGAGCGGAAGTGCGTAGGAGGGCGCAGCCAGGCTACTGCTGCACTGCATGGGCAGACGAAAGGTAACGCAGGGATTCCGTTCCAAAATGTAGTAAAATGCCTTGCTGCCTTTCTACAACTGCACTGAAAACAAATCTGGTGTAGGGCTTACTGTGATTTTTTTTTATTTTACTCAGGAATTGCTAGTGCATACAAAGAAACAGCAAGTATATTTGAATAAACGTGAAGTAGAAAGACTGAAATAGTATTTTCTTGTAAAACGTACTCCAAGAATATTTTTTTTATTTACAACAAGAAAAAATCTTCTTTCTTTTTTTTTTTTTTACAATGTAACGGATTTTTCTTTTAACAAATTTGTATTTATTTATCTGGAACACTCTACACACTGTATAGCTATAACTCTGCCTAGAGTGGAGTTTGTACGGTGGCCGAGAGAGCTCAACGTGCTGCAACTGAATAAAACTGTAACGGTCACCAGCTGGAGTGCCCTTGAGAGCCACCAGAGGGCACTCCAGATAGGACTATTATCACTCACAAACTACATTTCCCATAACTCACTGCCCGGACTCACCATCACTTATCACTGATCACATTCACCTGTACCTCATTCACTGATTGCATTCACCTGTGTCTCATCCTGTTGGTCTGTCCATTTATACCATGTTCATTCATTCACTCACCGCGAAGTCTTGTTTAAGTGTTACACTGCATTTCTGAGCATTCTATGGTTTTCTTGTCTCTTGGTTTTGGATATCTTGCCCTGTTCCCTGGATTACTCTCTTGCCTCTGGTCCCTGCCTGTTTTGTTTGTTTCTTTGTTTATCTGTTTTGGACTGCCTGTCTGTGTATGACCCTTGCCTGTACATTGGATTACGCCTCTGGATTGCCCTCAAATAAAGCTGCATTTGGATCTTCACCTCCAAGTCTCGGAGCAGTTTCATGACAAAAACGCATGCAAATAGAAAAAAACGCGTGCAAATAAAAAAACCCCCGCAAATTAAGAAAACATCTTCATCAGTTTCACAACACACGTGAGCTCCAAATACTCAAAACACAACCCAAATACAGAAACGCGCTGCAAGAGTTCACAACACAACCAAATACAGAAACGCGCTGCAAATAACACAGACCACAACGGTAATGTTTCCAGGGGAACCAAATAAGTGACGAACCCGGCTGGGACGTGCTGGGATAGATATCCATAAATCTATGCGTGCTGGTGCTTACAGCTTAAAATTATACTTTATTTATTTATTTATTTGTGAAAAACATACAGAGATTACATTTTTTTTATGACATACAACTTGTATACAATGTACAAAATGTATTAACAATATGTTCAATGCCATCAGAATACAAATGAGAAAAGAAAAATGAGCTGGAAACTAAAATAAATAAATGAAAAAGATAAAGAAGAAAAACATTAAGGAAATATATTTATCTATACATCAGTTACACTGTACAAATTGTTTCATGTTATTACATTTTCATAAAGAAAGGTTTCGTAAGAAATGTTAGGTAATGTAGGGTCCAAAATTTTAAAGTTGAGACACACGGATAAATAACGCATATTTCAAAAGCTTTTTTGTAAACTAAAAATAAAAATGTTTTTGCAACCGTTATGTTAACAGCATTATATATCTGTCGTAAGACCAGCTGATGGACACCGTGCTGCGTTGTCATGGGAACATCCCAGGTGAAAATAATGAGGAATTACGTTGTCTTTCGTTGCTCCTTCATCAAGTGCGTTCCACACGGCTGCCTAACAGCACACTAGAGCCCTGCTCACTCCAAAGTCCCACTTTAAGGGCTCTGCAATCTGCCCTTCGAAGGGTGTAGGCAAAGGGAAGCTCACGAGCAATAAGCACGTCCCAGCCGGGTTGGTCACTTATTTGGTTCCCCTGGAAACATTTCCGTTGTGGTCTGTGGGGTCTGTGTTATTTGTGTTTTTTTCTATTTGCACGCGTTTTTTTCTATTTGCATGTGTTTGCTTCAGTTGCAGTGCGTTGAGCTGTCTCGGCCACCGTAAGTTTGGCATTGATTCTCTACTAAGCATAAACATATCACATGCAAATATTGGGTAAACCCATGCATTTTAATTGTAATGAACAGACTACAGTATGTTTTATTGATAATTGTGGGCAATAATGGATTTCTCTAGCTACGTCCATCATCTTGGATTGATTTTTCTCACTGGTCAGGGTTGCGTTTTTCAAAATCATTGTAAGCCTAAGTAGATCCTATTGACACCAATGGTCTCTGCAATTGTGTTCTCAATGTAATACATGCGATACTGGTTTGGACTTTGCCTACCCTGAAAACACCCTTTGCACATGTGTCATACAGTAGCGCAACTTTAGTTGATGAACTATTTATTTTGTTGAGGCTGCAGATACACATAGGAACAATAATGTAATTTACATATCATATGTATGAATAAAATGTATGTATTTATTTATTTATTATATATTTTTCTGTGTTAAACCTGGTAAGGACAGGGTTATTTTTTTTATTTATTTTTTATTTTTTATTTGTGTTTGAGACATTTTCATTTAATCTGAATCGAACACATCCACATTTTCTCACACAACCTCTATAAGAATAATAGAACAAAGCAATTGTTTCAGCTCATAACATATATTCTAAGAAATCGAATCTCCTCCAGATTATTATAAAGTACTCGTTGCGCTGCAGGATGCATTTTTGCCAACTTCCTTAGTAAAATGGTAGTTGTTCTGACATTTGAGTCCAGACTTCACAGAACAGCCGTTGTGTAAAAGCAGCGTCAGGTATAGCTTCACCTTAATTATGAGTGTGATGTCCCATTGGTCGCTTCCAGTGTAAACATGGTGTTTGGAGGCGGCGCTGGCCTATATTCAGGATTTACAGCCTGGTCTCTGCTCGACGGGGCAGACTTCTTCTCCCACCATCCTTTCCCACCGACAGGTTATCTTTTATCACCAGGCCCTCACTGGTATTTCATTACACTTCCTTTAGTTCAATTCCTTCTGCACCTTTTCCTTGCTCCACCTTTTCTTTTTCCTCTCTTTCTTCCACGACCCCCACCATCTCTCTAATTCCCTCTTCAATCCCAGCATCCCTCTCTGCTCTACCACCTCCTCACCCAAGGGTCCCGTAAAGCAGACTGTGACACACTCTGGTGATCTGGATAACAAATAACCTTGGAGAACCGGCTGGATGGGGAACACGGCTTACCAGCGGCCACGGACAGGTGTGACAATGGCCCAGCATGCAACAGGAGGAGCGGGGAGATATATTTAGTGTCTGATCTCTCCGGTGGCCGGGGTTTGGTGGTATTAGTGGTGTAAAGTGTGGATTGGTCAGACCCCAGGCTATGTGTCTCGGTCAGTCCTGACAGTCTGTAAAGAGAGCTATCTTTCAACAGGGCAGCAAGTTCATATTTCCATGGTGTTTGGACAACAAATTATAACCGTTTTTATGCTCTGTTACTTCAGCTCCATTACCCCAGCAAAAAAAATCTTACTTATTTCTCCATTTGTAAAAAAAAAAAAAAGAAAGAAAGACATTTACATTTTTTTTGTACTGTTCGTGTGTCAAAAATGTTATTTCAATTAAATGATTGTACTATATTATAGTTCAATAATATTTTTTTATTTCATATTTTGTATTTGTATGGGATTTTGTGGTACTACATTATATTTATGCCATAGTTATAATCCATTTATTCTCTTTTTGAGCATGGGTCTGACAATGAAATGTTCAACTTAAATGGTCATAAATCTTGAATGCTTCGGAGCACAGACTTTAGTGTGGTTTTACTCTAAAACTGTGAGAAAATCAAAGCCATAAATCTAAACAAGTTGTGTTCCAAATCTGAAGCTTTCAGCTTTAAAAAAAGAGCTTTCAGTAAGAATTTGTGCACAGTACCAAATGTTTCCAATAGATGAAATTCGGCTCCCATTAATTTCCAATGCAATCATTTTTGACAGCAAACAATACAAGTGTCAGGACCATTTAACCTTTTCGTGTGTGTGTGTGTGTACACAGCAAATGCCAAAACCTTTACCAAGTTTCATACCATTCTGTAAAAAATTGACAAATTCTTGAAAATAAAGTAAAACATTTCAGTCAAAAATGTCCGAACAGCAGAGGGTTAGGAATGTTTCAGTGTTATTTTAGTATTTTTCATTAGTATTTATTAATATTTTGAATTTGCTTTTATTTTTATTTTTGTTTTTCATTTTAATTTGTGATTTTGTCATTTATATTCGTTTGATATTATTTTTTATATTATTATTATTATATTTATTTTAGTTTTAATGAAGTTTTCCTGTAGCTCGAACAGTAGAGCGTTGGCACTTGCAACCCCAAGTTAATGGGTTCGATTCCCAGGGAAAGCAAGAAATGCTAAGAATGTAAATGTGTACCTTGAGATGCAATTTAAGTCGCTTTGGATGAAAGGGTTTGCCAAATACATAAATGTAAATGTAGTACTTTAAATTAACCATTTTATTTCAGGTATTTCTCATTTTTATTTTTATTTAGCTTTATGTCCATTCAGCTTTACTGTATCTTAACGAAAATATTTTAATAGTATTAGTATTACAATATTTTGGTTAATACTCCAATATAAACCACAATACACCCCATGCACAAATATTGGGTATTTGATTCAGTATTTGGTTAATTATCTAAGAATGTTTATTTCTCTTGTTTTGTCCATCTTTCACTGAGCTTGTTGAAATGCATTGTGGGGTTGCATTTTCTGTGAAGAATGAATGCTATGCTACCTTAGAATTCGACTAAAAGAGGGTATCTTCCCTTGGTGTCACCTGTGATGCTTAAAATTGGCATCTACGTAATGAAATCGATAGGTTTTGGAAGCTACAGTCTGTAATAAGCATCTAATTCGTGACCAGACAAACAAGATACTCATCGTTTCATTGCCGTCCTCTAGTCATCCATACACCTGCTGATCAACTCATGCTATCATACAGAAGCTCCTGCAGTCCTCCTCACTGTCAGCTCTAGTTACTGCCATGAAGAAGTGCTTTAGACTGACAGGAAACCAGAGGCCACGAGAGGATCTAATTGCAAAGTGGGACAGAGTCAATAAGGAGACCAAATTATAAATGGCGGCTAAATAGAAACAGGCCTCAACTGATTGCAGAGGTGACAGAGACCAGACAGAAAGTTAGTGAGACATTTAGAAATACAAGATGCAATTAATCTTTTTTTTTTTTTTTTTTTTTTTGAAGAAGGAAAGTAGCTAAAATGTTGCAGAGTGTGTTTAAACTTGTAGTTTGGTTCTCGAACATCTAAAACAATGCTGTGATCTGGACTAAATGCGTTTGTTGTTTGTGTGTACAGATGTGATGGGATTTTGTACCAGCTGAGAACTCATGAAGAGCTTCTAAAATGTGTAAAGGAGTCAAAACAGCACCAGGAATTCCTTCATTACGCGCAAATGAAGATCTTCTGCAAGGAGATGGCGGTTCGAAGGCCTGTACCGAACTGTGATGGGCGACACAGCTCCTGTGACGAGAAGATCCAGGTATGCTCGAACATTCTGTCCTTTTTTAGGGCCATCTTGTGACATCACGTCCTGTTATTGGTTCGTTTAGATGTCTTTGGTTCGTGTTGTGTTCATATTTCAGTCAAACCTCACCAATTTATTTGAAAGAGGACAAAAAGGTGAGTCTGCTTGTTGTCTGCCAAATGTGAACACACCCTAAATTATCATTTTTTAAAACCTGATAGAATGGACACCGAATGTGTATCAACTTATTTATTTTTTTGGAGTGATTGTGAAGTGGTCTGGTTTTTCAGATGTAAAGTTGAAAAAAGTTACAAAATTAATTTGCCATATTTTATAGAATTCAATCAATCTTAAATAATTACTGTATTAGGTACAAGGGTTGAAACACTTACACACATCTTTTGAGTATAAAAATCACTCTGAGTGACCACACAAATCCCTTGAGCAAAATGGGAAACAAATTGAGTCAATAAATCCATATGCAACACAGTGTCGTTGTAAAGTGTACGTCTTTTCATGTAGTGGCATCTTCTGATTGGCCAAAATCCTCTTGAGATAGTTTAGGAAAAACAATAGTACTACTATTGCTGGCAAGTTAGATTCATTTTACTATGTTGTTATGGGATTGTTTTTACCTGTGGTTATGTTTATTTATTTTTTGTGTATTTTAAAAGATTCTGTAATCTGGAACGTGCAGTCTGTAAACGTTTGATAAGGCCAATTCAGATAGAATTAAAATCCCAGTAAAGCTCTTGTTATTATTACATAAAGTGTAAAGAGGCCACTTATCTATTTTATATGGTGTGCTTGAGTGTGTTCTCTAAATTCAGCTTCATTATTACAGGTGTGTGTGTGTGTGTGTGTGTGTGTGTGTGTGTTTTAAAATCTAAACAAAAGTATGAAATTCCAGGGTGATGTCATAGCCTTTTGTCTGTAAAAGGCGTGCACACATTTTTAATAGTTGCATAGACTCTAATACATAAATGATCAACGTATTGACATAATTTAAAACGATTTAGAGATGCCGTCCAATTTTAGAGACATAAAGATCCTTATGTAAAAAAATGCATGTTAGAACAACACTTAAAGCTACACTGTGTGATTTTTACCCCCATCTAGCAGTGAAAGGGTATATGACCATCCAGTGAATATTAGTTTCTGTTCCTCTCAATTCCGATTTCGTTTTAACTCCCACGGTGGCCAATGTAGTCCAAGATTAACATGGCTTCCAGTTCGACCTCGTCCATGAGTGTTCCTTCAAGTGATGAGGTTATTTTAGAAAACTATTATAATTTGCAGTAATTTAATTAGTCAGGTAACATATAGGTTATGACATCTATGTAAAATGAATAATAGTTTTATGTTTTCGTAATTGTTTTTACCATTTCATTGCTAACATCAGTTATCAGGTTCCCAGACGAATGCAAGCTAATCTTAGTAAAGTAACTTTTATTTTTAACTTTTAACTCTTTTTCGCTTCCTTGGCGACTCTGATACGTATCCTCGAGAATAAGAGTGATCCTCCATCAGCAACAGACTTCCCAAAAAGGCTTTCAGGTTTTTATATATCAGTCTCAAGCAATCCCCCTCTTCACATTAGACACGGTGCCATCGAGTGTTAAAACGTGAAAGGCGAAGCTTGACTTAACGGGTATGTCCCTCTTTGGCTAATGTACTTTCAAGATGGAGGGGCAACATGGCGACCTACATTAGAACCCCTTACCCGTATGTATTTTCAATGGCATATTATACACTCACGAGAATACTTTATTACTTGAACGAAGTAAATATACATTAATGAGCACATATATTTTTGAAGTGTTTTTAGCTAAGAATAAACTAAAAAAGTTACACAGTGTAGCTTTAACATGCAAACACTTATGAATACTAACGAGCAAACTATTTTCACGAGAAAGATATGTAAAAATGTCCCCCCTCTTGTGTTTTGATGTATTTCAGTGGTCCTTACTTCTAAGAGAGTGCTGTTCACCCATGAGAACAAGTAGAGCTAAGAGCCGATGAATTACCAGAACTGTGAGATGTTGAGATCGGACTGTTCTCATCTCTGAATTGTCCAGAAGTGTCCATGATAAACTAGCAGCATTGTGAAACCATTGTGCCTTACCGTTTGCAATTCCTATTATATGAGTCCTTTCAGAATTGCCACTTTTCAAAGGGTTAGAGCCTGACTCGAGGTGTAGTAATGGCCACTTCAGACTGGGCAACACATCAGGGAACTCATTCAGAGCACCCTATAGCTTCAGTGCATCAGGCAATGGAAGCATCTCATGCTGCTTTTGCCTACAGTGTACATGAAAAGCACTGCAGACAGTGTCACAAAAAGGTGATTTTATGGCACTGCCAGGCAGGGAGCAAGCATGAAGTGTGCATAGTAAACAGTAAAAACATTTGTCCAAAGTGCAAAAACAAGTTCTATTGATTGCTTTGATATATTGCAGGAGGAAAACAATGACTCTTGGCTTTATGAAATTGTACTTTTCTTGTTATGCTCTCAGTGAATTTAAATGAGTTCAAGAACTGATGCCTAGTGACAGCCTGCTCGACAACCAGTTTGACCTTCTCATGGGAAGAGTTGAACTTTTTTAAAGCTGAATTGCATTGCGTTTTCACATCATGTCGTTACATCCATTAGAACATTTTTTAAAAGAACCGTTTTTTCTAAGTATGAAGCCCTTTTTGATAATCTGAAGAACCTTTTTCCACTATAAAGAACCTTCTGCAATTGGAAGGTTCTGTGGATGATTGAGGTTATTTATAGAAATAGAGTTGGTCTAATATGTAGGTGTGTGCTCAAACTGTATGCATGAGCGATAATATTAATACGTAAGCACTGCTAAATAATTTCCCTTTTTGTGATTGCTATTTAGCACGACACAAAGGAAATAATTAATAACAAGAAAAAAATCACTTACCTAACCAATAATCATCTCTTTCCACTCATGCTCTAAGCAATCTCTCTTACATTATTAAGAGGTCGGGGGCTAAATCACCATAACTCTGAGAGCGCTTACTTCCCAACCTCTTCACTGTGTTTATCAGACGCCACCAATTAACTCTCTCAAACACCAAACACACTTCTGCATATAATGCAATAAATCAGTATGGCAGCACGTCGGCCATGAAAGCCATTTGCCTTTTTTTTCAGTGAGGGAGAGAGAGATGACAAACATTGGATTTGACATTACGAAATGGATTACATTTTAGACCAATTAAAATTAAATGGGCTGCAATGAGTGTTGACCCTGACCAAATTGGCCACTACTGATCTCATCAGCACTGTATCTCCTATCGGCCAGACGGGGAGTCTGATTCCAGCGGTCGTCATGGTGAGAAAATGAGAGGAAAAGAGAGAACTGACAGTAATAATGTAGTTTATAACTGTAAATAATGTGGTGGTAAGTGTAGGATATACAGATTTAAATGTCTCATATTTTACATTGTGATGCATTTTATTATTTTTTTGTTTCCTGAATTCACTGTTATTGTTAGTCATGCAGTGATTGCATAAAAAAAAAAGACGTAAAAAAAAAGACGTAAAAAAAAAGTGGTATGCGTTTATCGATTAGAACTCCAGTGACTTCTTTCCAGCGCATCCAGGCCGCGTTCATCCTTCACTTCATTAGTGATCCCACCATCACTTTGCAAGCGAGATCCTAGGTACTTAAATGTGTTTGACTTCACCAGGGCTTCGCCACTGACCGTTCATCAAGTACTTTCACTTCAAACTCCCTAAATCCCAGCGTCAGCCCGTTCAGAAATGTCGGGACTTGGGTAGAAATCCATAGGAACCTGATAAAAATGTCAATATTAAACAAAAACTTTAAACGGACTTAGAGGCTATGCATCTGAAGTCTTCATATGTACCTTTTTTCTATAGGAGTTTGCACAGTGAAGTATGTCTGCACAATATAATTATTTTTATTTTAAATACTTTTTTGCTGCTTTGATTGAGAGAGAACATCTGACAGGAAATTGTAAGGAGAAAAGGAAGGGATTGGTAAATGAACTAAGACGAATTGGATCTCAGGTCTCCACACATACTATAAATGCCACTGCACAACATGTCGGAACATGTGCCAGACCAACATGCATTCTCTTGAGGAACATGCAATCATTGACCTACTTGTAGTTAAAAAAAAGATCCCTCCATTTTGATTTCTGTTTTCTATAGTTTTTTTTTAATCATTAAATGGTTATCACCACTTGTCCTAACTGGGTGACCTGTTTTTGCAGCTTAGTTTTAGATGGTTTATGTATGTTTCTCAACTAGGGTCGCCAAAGCTCCCTTGGAGATTTACATAGTACACATACGCTGCTACTTTCTGCTGATTCAGCATCTCATTAACATCGTTTAAAGGGATAGTTCACCCAAAAATGAAAATTCTGTCACCCTTAAAGTAACACCAGGTAACTTTTGCTCTCGGGGTCCCCCTACAGTTGGGAAACAGTATTGTCCTCTACTACTGTCGTAAACTCTGTCATCCTACACGCACGTGCATTTGTTGACAACCATGATAGCCCTGAACACTGTAGGAGGAGGTCACATGCAGGTGTTCTGCTTGCGTCGCGAGTGAAATGTCTTCATCCCAGGTACAGTGGCATATATTTCAGCATGTCATATGAATATAATTTCATGGGTTTTATTTTTTTTTCTAACGACAAATGATCGCGATGATCACGTTTAGAAGCCAGCGTCATTATAGTAGCCTAGTCTATTGGTTACCGTTTTACTGAATCTATATGATACTTCAATGCAATGTTTCAGTGGTAGATAATAACCATATATCGTCAATATTATAATATCAAGCTACCATAAATGAATCTGCAAATTTTACAAATAGATTTGCATTATAGCTTGAGGCAAGACAAATAAACAAATATCACAGATATGTTAGGTATCCTAAAATATGATTTTGTACATCTTATATATTTACTTGCAAGAATGTAGCCCCTAACAAACTTGTACACGCTGTTTAGACATAGGCTTTCATTTGATTTTTTATTTATTTTTATTTAGTATTGCACAAGAACAACATGAGGGTGGAAATTCGTCATCCGAAAAAATTGCGACAAGAATCCCGTTTGCCTCTGTAGCTATCAATAATCGGAAATTACACAATCAAGTAACTTTACACATGTAACAATTGAGAAGCTATGAACACAATGATAATATTAATAATCTTCCTCCTTTCTTTGTACATGTTGAGTAGAGTACACTTTTTAGGTCAAACATTTGCTATTTGCATTTCATCGATTGCAAAGTTCAAATCAGAACGAGAATGCTAGCGATAACCATCAAAAACTAGAATATCGTTTACTAGCTACCAGATTGATAATTCGCTACTCTACTATCATTACTTGATTCATGAAGATAAACGGAGGATAAGATGGCTTCCGTAACATAGTCAGGCAGACAAAAAAAACAAAGAGATAGTATGCAAGCATGACAGCCAAGTCCGCATCGGTCGGGCACCCCTCCTCCTCCTTCAGCTCACGCCAGCGAGAGAATGCTGGCCCAATGTTGATCCTCGTTCTGCCTTTAACGCGATCACTTTCTCTTTTTCTCTTTTTGCTTTGCTCCGATAAAACCTTTGCTTTCTTGTTTTTCTGTGCTGCTTCGGCCATGACTATAACATTTGGCTCGCACGTCCGATTTTAAGGAAGTGGGGGTGGTGGTGAAAGTGACGTATATGCCGTAAAGCAGTCGAATTTTGTAGTTCTCTTTGTTCGCCGGTTACTACCCGAAACCCGAAGTTTAAAAGTACGATTAAAAACGCTACAGACCCCGTCAGGCTATGGCAGACATGTCATTCAACCTGTTGTAAGTCGATGTACCATCACAAGAGACTCAGAAATATATTATGAAGGTTGAAAAGTTACCTAGTGCTGCTTGTTGAAGTTGTTCCAAACCTATATGAATTTTTTTTCTTCTGCTGAACACAAAAGAATTTACCAACCAAACCAAACAGCTGATGGACGCCATTGACTTCCATAGTATTTTTTTTCTTTCATATGTTCGAAGTCAATGGACTGTATAGTTACCCATGTTCCTCAAAATATCTTCTTTTGCGTTCAGCAAAAGAAAGAAGTTCATACAGGTTTGGAACAACTTGAGGGTGAATAAATGATTTAAATTTTTGGGTGAACTATCCCCTTAATGTTTTAAAGACAGTTCAACTTTGAGATCCCTGCATTTAGTTTTTTTAAGTCTGTTTTAAATGCAACTTGACAACAATTTTGTCAGTTTATTTTGGACTTAAATGTATATATTTTTTTATAATGAAGTATTTTCAAGAGCATGTTTCTCATTTTTCCTGTCTTTGTCTCTGAATATGTGAAGACTGTATTCAGCATAAGGGTGCATTTCACATTATGTCCATATTGGTCCCTCATTCTCTAAATTGTTTCCTTTCTAAGAGGCACTTCAAAACCCCTGCGCTTACCCGCAACAATTAAACACAGCAGCGTGGCAGACGATGTTTTGATTGCTCATTAAGATGGAGAGGCAGAAGCCATTGCTGCAGATGCTCTTCTTATCATGTAGGATAATTAATGTGGAATGAACAGAGTAATGGAAAGAAAATCAAAGGTGGAAAAGACTGGAATGGTGATAACTACGCAGAGGCGAGCTGCCTGTCACCCCCCTGCTTTAGAGAGAAGAGACGGTGTAATGTCTTCATCAGGGCAAGATTACCTTCGAGTCAGAAATATCAAGGGAACTGCTGTAATTGACATGGCAACCTATCAGAACAGAGCTTGTGAACTACCGACCCAAACCTCATGCTATCATATGTTAGAAGGGTCCTTTTTTTCAGTCCTTTTTTTAGTTTTTTCAAGTTCAATTAATTTTGCTTAGTAAATATTTTCAAGAAATAATAATATATAATATAATATAATATAATATAATATAATATAATATAATATAATATAATATAATATAATATAATATAATATAAAACCATAAAGATTTTACTTTAAGGTACAATACATTGCAAAATCAAAATATTTTTTTATGTTAGTTTTATTTTTTTGTCCTTGCATATACAATTCAAGCACAGTTCAACTTCATATGACTTTAATTTCATTATTTTATTGTATTTTAATTTATTTTATTTTATTTCATTATTTCATTTCATTTTATTTCATTTCATTTATTATTTCATTTCATTTCATTTAGTAATTTAATTTAATTTAATTATATTATTTCATTTAATTATATTATTTCATTTCATTATTTCATTTATTTATATGTATTTATATTTGGCTGCAATGCTGAGTGGAAGCTTGTGTCTCTGTGAGTCTGAGACAGAGAGAGAGACAGAGAGAAAGTATTTGTTTATGGGAGTGTCGGGCTGGAGGCCAGTGTCTGCCCTTTAGAGGTGTTACTGTGCTAAACATGCACTGAACTCTGTTACATCTCTAGTTTTTGCACTTCAATGAGTTCTTTCTTCTCCTTTCTCACTTTTCTTTGCCTTATACTCACTGTCTGAGGTACCCAAGAGGTGCAGACAAATGAATTAAGCACTCATGCAGATAATGTAACATGGATCTTAATCACTGCAGCAGTCTAACTCGTTTTCATGCAGAACTCAGCTATATGGCATAGTATCAGTGCTATAAGCATTATGTTTTGGAATACCATGCAAGAAATATTCATACCTCGCAGAAATCATTGTAAAAAATAATTTCCCCTGCGTGTGTGTGTGTGTGTGTGTGTGTGCGTGTGTGTGTGTGTGTGTGTGAGCAAACTGGACATTTTTGTTGTAGATGCTCCTAATTCTTCTGAATTGTGTGTGGTGGCATCTGATCCATCTCTTTTCTCGAATACTTGATTCTGATTGGTCAAATTGGTCAAAACATTTTTTTTAATAATGATCGACCACTAAATTAAATTACTGACCATTGTCCCAGGCTGCTGGTCTCCTAATGGTACTAGTTTTAAATTATATCTCGTAAAAAACTTTCTTCTCTCATAATATCACTATAAGTTATTTATAACAAAATTAACATCACAATTCGAATCTCAAGACTTAGACCTGACTTGATCTGTATAGTTTGTCAAGTTTTTCTTATGTACTAAACTTAAAAGAAGTAAGTTAGTAAGTTACAGTTTATTAGTTTGGTTGGTTAATTAGATTGTTAGTTAAATATTTTGATCATTTATTATTGCAAAATAAACCACTTCAGACCTGCATCAGAGTCTTGAATATGATGTTGTTAATTTTCCTATTACAACTGTCTGACTGTACATTATCCTTTACTTACTGTTGTGGGGAGAATTCAGATTAATTCAGATTTCCCTAATGTTTGTTAGTGTCTGTATTATACAGAATATTTTTGGCGCACCCTTATAATAAGTTGCTGTAATAATACTAGTTTAGAAATTGATTTTTTTAATCATTACTAATGACACATAAAACGAAAGTCTTAGACTTAAGGTAGCAAAATATGGTAGTTGTTTCTTAATGAAAGCTTTGGCTCATTTCCACACTGGCTGGAGATGTCCTCAATCCCTCTTAGCATTTTATTAAGGGCCAAGGTGCCCTCATAAACTATTCTGATTGGATTATTTCAAATGGACATGTAGTTTAACCTTTTATCTTAAAGGAAGGTGTCTGGAATGACCCCTTTAAGGAATTATGCTATAGGCCGACCAGCTCTATAACTCTACATGAACAGAAACCAAAGCCAATATCCTATCAACATGATCTTCTTCACATCATGTTATAATTTCTGTGTTTATGGTGCTGTTGTCTCATTAATAAGGTTTGAGAGCAGAATGTTAATGCATGCAAGTATTTAATGGCAGGATAGGCAAGAGAATCTCTCTTCACATCCCGATAGCAATCAATTATAAAAGTGATCTAAATATTAAAACATGTACATATACAGTTTCTTCTGTGGAATTCTCGGGACCAACAAATGTCCGTCCAATCATTGTATTCGCTGTCCTACCTGCCTATCAACATACAGTATGTGTTTCCATACCTCAGCGCAAACAAGAAGCTTATGCTGCGTTCATGCCATGTCGTAACAGTAATTACGAGATAGCAACCCGTGACGTTCTGCCCAGAGCTGTTCACATCCTCAGACTCAGATGTATGTGTTCAACACTATCAACGGCAAAATAAATCTGCAGCAGTCAGGTGGTACAAGTAAGAGCTCAAGTTATTTACCTTCTCTATTATCGTAATGTTATGTGCTTTGAGACATGGGATCATTTAACGCCGTCTCTCGTCTCGTGACGCTTTGCAAACTCTGCTGTGTGCGTTCCTGTGTTTTGAAGGAGGCATGGCTTTGGAGACGCTCTGGAGGGTGCTCCTGGAAGGGAGGGTGGGATCTTTGCTTTCAAAGTTAGCTTGCTAGATTGAGCTCAAGCCTATTAAGAAGTCTCATCCCACATTGCAGATTTGTGAGAAATGTCAAGAAACTTTTTTTATTATTATTATTATCAATGTTGAAAACAGTTGTGCTGCTTAATATTTTTAAGGAACCAGCAGGTCTTTACTGTCACTTTTGATCAATTTAATGCATCCATGAATTAAACATAGTAAAGGCATGTGACAACAGTGTATACTACTATTTATAATGTTCATTGTTGCGCAATGCAATCATTTTCACTTAGGCTACTTATTTCAAAATTTCGACAGTATGCAGTAAAGCAGTATGGAAGAATATACATTTTGTTCGAACATTTTGAACATTCTTACAAAACAGTGGTCAGAAAAACCTGAAATGAAGTACAGTGGTTTGTCAGACATGACAACGACTCCTGTGTATACTTGTACTTTTTTTTTTGTTTTTTTTTGCCCGTGTTCATGTGCTACTGTGCCACTTTATGCTGATGTCAGTGTCAGTGATGTACTGTGTCAGCTCAGCCTGTCTGGACGGCTTTTTTCCCCCTCTCGATCGTCTCTTCACAGGCTGACTGTGATTGGCTCTGAATCAGAGCATCAACCGGGCTCTCTGAACAAGTCCTCTCCACCGTCATTTTGTCCAGGACTCACCGCAGTCTCCAGTGAAGGTGCTGGTAATTGTAGAAAGACGATTTGTGCTGCAGTTGAAATAAGCCAGAACAGGAAGTGCATGCAAATAGCAGCTGCAGGATTGAATTTAGGTTTATGGAAGCTGAAGAGTTGAATGCAATAAAATCTGCTATGGTTATTTGCATAATGGCAGTTACACAGCCAAGCCGCACAAGGACTAAAAGTGTCATACAATTACTGCAAATCACTTATAAATTTTTTCCTAAGTCTTCTGAAGTCATAATATAGCTTTCAAAGTAATCTCATTCACTCAAATTTGATCAAATTCCAGTTATACTTGTTCAATTAAAAAGTGAGCTTTAAATCAAGTTTGAACTCATTGATGCAAAACATCACTGGTTATCTCCTGCCGCCTGACTGATTGCATTTAAGTTCCTCACACAAAGCTATCAAAGACTTTACAAATTGTGAATGCGTTTGGGGGCTGTTTAAAAGGATAGTTCACCCAAAAAGTACAATTCTGTCATCATTTACTCACCCTCAAGTTGTCCCAAATCTGTGTGAATTTCTTTCTTCTGCTGAACACAAAAGAAGATATTTAGAAGAATAAACAGTTGATGGGCCCAATTGACAAAGAAGATATTTCGGTTTCACTTTATTTTGATAGTCTCTTTAACACATTCTGTTGACTATAAGTAATATTACACCTACATGTCTACTAACTCTCATTAGAGTGTCAGTAGAGTATTAGTAGACTGGTAGGGTTAGGGTTAGAATAAGTTGACATGTAGTTGCAAAGTTACTTATAGTCAGTAGAATGTCTGTTGGAGGAGCATCACAATAAAGAGTTAGCAGATATTCAGCAGACAGTCTACTAATACTCTAATGAGAGTTAATTGGCATGTTGTTGCAAAGTTACTTATAGTGAACAGAATGTTCGAAAGGACACATCAAAAAATGTTTGGTTACTGTCACGGCTGCGCCAAAATGCGACAAAGGAGGAGATAACACGTTGGATAATGATTCACATTGCCTGATTCAAGTTCATCTGTTTCAAATAAAACTTTCACACCAGAAGTGTTGTTAATTGTAATATAATTTTTTTTTTAGAAATGTTTCCATATTTTTCCAATGAGCCTGGGATGTGCTTTTTGTTCCTTTGGCCACTATCCATTTTCCTTCTATGGAAGAGAGAAGTTATATTCTGCATAACATCTTGTTTCATAGAAGAAAGTGTAATATAGATTCTGAACGACATGAATGAGCGTAAATGGTAACCAAATGTTCATTTTTGTGTGAACTATTCCAATAGACTTAAATTTTATTTGAACACTGATCTGCTTGTTCAGCCTGATCTCATGAAATGCGTCTCTACAGCACACATTGTATTTGTCGTGCAATTTACACTCGAAAATGTGTTTTTATGTGCATATGATACACATTTTCGCATGCATATGATATGCACTTTATGGCGTGTAATACGCACGTACCCTATACAATATAGAAACGCATTTCATGAGATCGAGTAGGCTAGCATGTCTACTTGGAAATAAAATGTACCATGGAAAAAAAGAGAGGAATTTAATTTTAAAAAGAAACTCAACAAAAGCCTTTGAGCTATTTTGCCGTTCTCCGCAGAAGTCCACATCCTGCTGGTCGTTCTCTATGGCTCTCCAGGTGAGTGGAAGCAAACAGATGGAAGTGGAAGCAGAATTGTATGACAGCTGTGCTGTTTGGCACGTCCGTTGGGTTGAGGGCTCCATATTTAGGTGCTAAAGGTGAGTGAGTCGCAGTCCCGCTGCTAAAACCCTTCAACCGCATTCACAGCTTCCTACTCCTAATTTTTATTTTCCTATTCACAAGCGCTTCCGCACTCAAAACTGACCTTTCGCCAATCAGGGAAGCCCCAGGCAGCCTGGCTTTCAACACTTGTTTGTGTGTGTGAGAGGAAAAGACAGATAGACAGATAGACAGTGTCTGCTTGTGTGTGTGCTCAACGTCTGCTGTACACATACGCAGTGGACTGAACTTAAACATGCCGGTTGGCTGAAGGGTTTAGACAGTTTTACTGTGGAAAGGTCGAGAGATGTCTCCAGGAACCGTGAGTACACAAGTGAGCCTCAAAAGGGTTACATCATACATTTATTTAATAGTAGAATTAGTAAAAGCTTCACTTATATTGCTAGTAAATATGTTTTCACAAAACAGCAACAATTTAGTTTTAACATGCATTTTTTTGTTTGGATGATTGATAAGGATAAGGTCCACCCATGCAATGAATAAATTAACAGCTTAAGCATGTAAAGGCAACTTCACTACTTTAATATTAATGAAAATAATGACTCTTACAATAAATCTGATTGTTTGTTTCTATGCTCACTATTATTACACTGCTTACATCACTCGCTTAATACACTGCGTTCGCCATGACATTGTTCAAGTTCAACTGGCCTCCACTCGCGAGATGTGCCAACAGTCTCTCTCGCTCTCGTTCTCTTTTTTATTTTTATTTTTTTAATCACATTTGATAAAGATATTAAAGTAGTGTTTAATTTTTTCTTGTTGTTCAAATTAAAAATTGTTTTCAAATATTATTTGTCACTTAATCTTAAAGATATTTAATAGTGTATGTTTGTTCCCACCAATCGCTGCACAAGTTAAGGATACGTATGATGTAAGCACGTTAGTGCGAGCCCTCCCGGAACCCATAGAGAATGCATTGCAGTGCCTCCAGTTCGAAAAAAAAACATCTTTGAATGTAAGTCTATGGGAACACAATGGGCGATTCTCAGCCAGAGTGAAATCGCCCAAAAAGAGGCGGTTCTCCACAGAACGTGACATGACGCTGATTGGACTATATCCAGACAGTGACGGCTAGCATAACTCTGGTTGAATGAGATTGTGAATGTAATTGAAAAACTCCCTTTCATTCACACTTTGGTGGTGCGTCGCCCAATCGCCCTAATGAAGAAACCGCCCCTGACCATGAAACAGCCAATAACCGACAAGAATGATTTGGGGGTTGGGGTTGGGGGGTTAGTGCGCGTGCAACAGAAGGGAGGGGAAGGGGACAGGATGAGGAAGAGGGAGGGTCGAGGTCGAGCTAGCCTCCGTTTTGTTTGACAATACTTCGAACGTCAACAAGAAGTGACGCCACCCAACATCGCTTAGAGCACCTTTAAATAATAGAATCTAGAGATTTTCTGAGATGAGAAGTGTTTCTCACAGATCAAGCCGACAGATCCGCAGCTGTACAATTCACTAACAGTCAATGAGCCTGACAGCACAACTGGGCATGAATCTCATGAATCGAGTATAGCCAATCGGGTCAGAAGCCATTTCCCATTACAAATGCCCTATAAATATTCACGAGGTCATCTATAAATTAGCCGTTGAATATTAATGCTCTGTAAAGGATCAATTAGCATACTGTATCACATCATCTGCAATGAGATTTCCAGCCTGTTTGCATCTCATTTCATACATTTCTCACCCTGTTTCTTTGCCTCTGTGCAAAAATCTCACTCTCCTGATCCCTTGCTAATGTCTTTAACTGTTCCAATCCAATCTGATGAATTATTAATGTCATCGCTCATTAATTAATGGCCCTTTACGCTGGACTAAGCGAGCGAGTCGCCTCACAAATTATGCCGGGGAGACTGTCATCATAAAAGCCCTCCTATATATCAGAGTTGATTGACAGGTGGCTTATCCAATCACATGCATCCATCAGGGAGGTAGATGTTCCCATGAGGAAAGTGTGAGACTTCAGACTTCACTAAATGTCCCTGTCAGCCATTCTGTCTTTATGACACATTGTGTCAAATCAAGGCCCTGTGAGAGGTCAATTTATAAAAAATGTTTCACAGCAATTTATGTGCCAATTTTCAGAGAGCCGCTTTGACAGTCAGTTGTCAGGTCTATATATAAAACACATCTTCATGTAAACATTACATTCACATTCATGCATTTGGCAGATGCTTTTATCTAAACGTTGTAATCAAAGTGTATATTTTAGCAGTTTATGCATTCCCTATAAGGTCCGTCCGTCCGTCCGTCCGTCGCTCATTCCTTCCTTCTCTCATTTGTTCATTCCTTCCTTTCTTCCTTCATTCCTACATTTGTTCCTTCCTTCGTTCCTTCCTTTGATCCGTTGCTCTATCCTATAAACATCATTACCTCATTCATGTAATGTTTTTTAAATTTTTTATTCATGGTTACCAAGATGACAATTTTGAGAAAGCTGAGTCTCCTTTATTGGACTGATCCTAAAACTTTACCCTCACATTTTTTTTTTTTTTTTTTTGCTTTCACAGAAGAGCCGTACCGCACTACATTGTTTTCGAACACAAGCGTCCTCAGCTTAAAACTAATCACAAAGCTGTAGCGAAGTCTTCTCTCATTCTTACAACCAATAAAGTCCTGGATAAATGCAACGACACGGCCCAGTGTATTCCTTCCCTCGGTTGTCATCGACAGCCCTGATGGTGGATGATGAAACTTCTTTCATTTTCTGGACTATTGTAGGCAAGGGGACCATTCTTACATTAATAACATCCAGGGCGGTTGTGTCCAGGCTGAATCTTGCACACGGGGTGAACTAAAACCTTTTATGTCTGTGTTTTGGAGCCAAAGTGTTCCTGGCAGATATTGTGTGGGTTTATCTGGATAGCAGGCCAAAATGGTGCACTAACTGCAAAAACTGAGGCCTGTTTTTTTTTTTTTCACTTTTAAGAGATTCTTTTTCTTATAAGCACATTCCAATCAATTCCATTTTTGATATTGTGATTTTTATAGTTGAGTGTAAATCCTTTTGGTTTATTTCATTCAAAGCCATTGATTTTTTTTCCCTCCTCCATTTGTATAATACAAGACACAACTAGCTTAAGTGGAGCAAGTCTCTCGGCCGTTAAACAAGTTTCTGCTGATCAATGGAAGGTCTAACCAACCGAAACAGACTTGAAACTAGCTGTACGTGTGGAATGTTTTCAGAAAATGTACAGTGACATTGTAAGCAGATGTAAGAGAAGGAATAAACACTCAGGAATGGGGATGCTCGAAGATGAAGCCACACAGATGATGCAAGAACAATGTAAGACAGCGATACAGAAATACAGAGAGCGAGAGGGAGTAAACACAAACACACTGAGATCTCTCCCCGCGTGACTGTCAGTACAGTGTATTACTTTTGGCATAAACTTTAGTATAGCCTGTTGTGTTTGTGTAGTCTCATAATAATCTTAAAAATCATAAGATACCTTACAAGTTGGCTCATACATAACATGCAACCTTTACTCCCATTGAGAGACATGTTGTTTAGTTCACTTGCTATCCTAGATGTTATTTGAAGAAAGGAAAAGCTTGCCTACATCAGTAAGCAATGCGTTATATAGGCTATTTATTTATGCAGCACACGTTAGATATGTGTGATGTCTGTAGCAATGCCAAAGTCATGGGTTTGATTCTCAAGGGATGCGTCAACTGATATGCATGCAAATACAACACATTCAGTGTTGTGGATAAACGCATCTGCCAAAATGTATAAATGTTAATATTTTTTCTCATAAGTGAATGAGGTCTGTGGCCATCAAGCTCTAAAAGGACAATAAATACCATAAAGTTCAAATAATTTCAGTCTTCTAAAGTGAGTCTTGACGATACACACAATGAAGTTTTTGCACAGTTTCTGCATTTTGAACATAAAATAGTTTTCCATTGAGTTAAAAGTCAGAAGAAGTGAGAGGTGCAACACATGATCCGGATTACTTTACTGTATACTCGTACATATTCTTATTTTGAATGAGCTTTTATTTTTATATTTTCAGTTTGATTTTTATTTAAATAGATTTTGTTGTGTTTTGGGGATTTTATCCGTTTTTGTTATTTAAATATTTCTATCTAGCTTTTATTTCAGCCTGATCTCACGGAAATTCGTACGAATTTTACGAGGTGGCTAATTCGCACGAATTCATACGACCTCACTCGTACAAATTCGTACGATTTTTGCTAATTCGTACATATTTTATGAGTTACCAAATTCGTATGAATTCGTACGAATGACCTCCCCCTGACCCCGCCCCTAAACCTACCAATCACGTGGGTTTAGACAAATCATACGAATTCGCCACCTTTTAATCACTCGTACGAATTGGTCGTGAGAAAGCGTTAATTATTTTTATTTTAGTGCTTAAACTATTTTAGTAACCTTCCATAAGTTTTTAAAGTTTATTTTTTTTAATATAATATTTATATTGTATTTTTATTTCAGCTTCATACAGAAACTGCTATTTTATAATAGTTTTAGTTAACAATAAAGAACTGATTTGGATGAGTTGCATCACATCAGTAGGCCTAATGTTAGATGTCATTTCTAATACAGTTACCAAACTTTTTTTGCTCAAATTTGTAAATTGTACATTTTATGCACAGGTTGCATAAGTCACTCTCGTGAATGCTTTTAATTGGTTAATTTCTAAAGTGAGAAGGTTGAAACGCCACAAGTGTATCAAGTTGATTTGTATCACTGCACGTTTGCACTTTGTCTTCAAATGTTTGTGCGATGGTAAATATTCATCCCTCTTGTTCCTCTACACACTCCACTGCTGTACACTGATGAGCAGATGTTTGCTCCCTGCGTCTGTCAATCACATGAACCCTGAGGGTAAATCTTCTGCAATCTGGGTTGTGAGTGTGACGTCTTTTTCACTAGTTATCACACTGGTTTGACGCTTTCTCGGTCTCTTTCTCCTTCCTTCTCTCTCAACTTCTTGGCTAACATCTGCTGATCTGTTGCTCATTTACATATCAGATCAAATACACTCATACTCATGATTTCACACACTCATTAGACCACCTAACATGACCATAACCATGCTTCTGTCAGTCAGACTTGTGTCCTCCTATAAACAGTTGCCGAGCTTTGATCAGTCTGATGATGTTTGCAGTACAAAGCAGATCTTCTTCACTTATATTTCATATAGGTCATTTCATCCAGTAATATTTTCTTTTGTTTATATCTTCTAATAGCCAATGCGATGGAGTGGTTAAGAGTGCTTGTGAACGGATGTTCAGAGAGTAATGATGCTGAAAATTCCGTATTAAAATAGAAAACAGTTATTTTCAATTATAATATTTCACAATATAACTGTATTTTTTGATCAAATAAATGAAGAGACATCTTTTAAAAACAAGAAAAACTCTCTAGGACATGCACCAGAGTTTTAAACGGTATCAGCAGCCGTAAGTTTATATAATTAGCTTCATATTAACATGCTTTGTTTCCAAGCTAAATCTGTGGTCTTTAACCTTTAAACTGTGTCTCGTTTGGAGGTCTGTCTTCTCGCTGTCCTCACCGTGGCCTTGCTGCAAAATGCTCACCCACTGCCGCGTACACAGTCTAAACTTTCATGCAGCGCTGGTGTTGGGCTAATGAATGTAATATGTCTTGCATTAATAATGCACCTCTGAGTTATTTTCAGCTGCTTGGGGTTAATTATCTGCTTGTTAAAGTTGCATAAGAGTTTGATTAAGCACAATAACAGATAAATAATCTTTCCCTCTCTCCATCCCCTCTCATTACTGATGTCACACGCTTGGCTTATTGCTGGCTGAGCTTTCAGTTAACGTGTGTGTGTGTGTGTGTGTGTGCGTGCGTGTGCGTGTGTGTGTGCACTTCATATAATTACATGCACTTGGTCTTATTGTTTAGTCCATATCTTAGTCCAGTGTGATTATACCCTGCAAGTCACTTTTGTATTATTTGGCTGTGGGTTTGATACTCAATCCAATCTATTCTTCCAAATGCTAATCTGAACAAATAAGCACCTAATTGCATGTTTCATAATCAACGTCTTTTTACTGCTGTTTCTGGAACTTTGCCATATTTTATTTGAAAGTCAAAAAATCATTGTTTTTCATAACTGGTTAACGTTTTGACGAATTGGTGGCTAATTCGTACCGTATCATCTCTATGTTTTCGTAAAATATGGAATGTTTCTGAACAAATCACATCGTATAAATTCATACAAAATCGAAAAATCTAAATCATGAGTTTCAGTTGCTAATTATTGTTTGGCATTCACCGTCAATATTTTAAAACCATACTATGGATGATATTATGGTATGTTGTAAAATTACGGAAAGGCGAAGTTTGAGTGGTGCAATCATAGCAGAAAAAATGCTGTATAGGTCAGCAGCTGCTTAATTATCATTTGCGCTGTGATTTGTGGGATGTAATTTTTCACACTTACATTTCTTTTAGTTTGAACTTAAATTTAAAAGTATGTTTCACACTTTATGAGCCCTATTTTAACGATCTAAGCGCATGATCTAAAGCGCACGGCGCAAGTGCCCTTAGGACGTGTCCGAATCCACTTTTGCTTTAGTTTAACGATGGGATAAATGGTTGCCGCTCCCGGCGCATGGTCTTAAAAGGGTTGTCCCTATTCTCTTAATGAGTAATGGGTGTGTTTTGGGCTTTACGTGCAATAAACCAATCAGAGTCTCATCTCCCATTCCCTTTAAAAGCCAGTTGCGCTCGCGCCATGGCGGATTCGCTATTTACATGGTGGAATTTGCAAGTGAAAAAACGGAACGTTTCTCTAGCGAGGAAACGGATCTGCTCGTGTGTGAGGTGAAAGCGCGTGAGCAGACCATCTACGGGACAAAGTGTCACGCGTTGTGGATCCGCCTATAGGTGCACATTACTAACACGCAGGGGCGGATCTACCGGGGTGGCATAGGGTGGCAAATGCCACCCTAAAAGAAAGCCATGCCACCCCTGCTGCCACCCCAGTTGGCAGCAACGAATTAAAAGTTATGGCCAATTTGACAATTTACGAGCGCGAATCTCCAATGTCCGACTGCAGTGAATTCGCTCCGTGCACAAAAGGCAAACGTTGACGTACGAACTTGAGTGTGTGGGCCAATACTTCCGGTAAAAACTTCCGGTGATCTGACAGCGAGAGCGGGAGACAGCGAGAGCAAGAGACAACAGCGACCGAGTTCCATTACCAGAGAGATAAGTTTTCAACCCGACCAAATTTTTAAATGTATATAATTTTCAGTTTATTTCACCAGTGCGTTTCTATGCTTTCTATTACTGTTTTTATTTTGTGCAAGTAAGATGAGTAAAGAGCATCTGTTTCATAAATCATTATCTGTCTTGTGTTTATAAGCAGCGCATACAGTATTTTACTATTTGTAAAATATACAAAAACTTAACTATATTAAATTGTTTGTGGTACCTTCAGTTAAAAATATAAACGTAAAATATGTGATAATAATATTGATCGAGCAATTGATGTAAGTGAATTAAGAAAATTAAGAAAATAGTATTTATGGAGATAAATTGTAGCCTATTACAAAGCAAACGTGTGAATGTTCACGGGGTATTTTATTTAACAACTCTAATCGTAGTTGTAACTCTATATTTACAGTAGGCATAATTGTGATTGCGAATGCAGCATGAGTCCAATACATTCTTCTGTTCTCGAACAGTTGTATTTCATTCATTAATCTGACTATGCATCCGTGCATTTAATTGGCATTGGCTCGTGTGATACTGTAGTAATATGGATCTTAGTAGTATTTTAAGTGATATAATTGATTCTATAAACAACTATAAGAGATAATTTTCGGCTTTCTCCGGCTCCCTGCACCGGGTGTAATGCGAAACCGGAAGTGTCTATCCGCACACTCGCCTGTGTCTTACCTTAATGCCTTTCATGTGATAATGCCCCTTACTTCTATCATACTTCTATCTCCTATTAAATGAGATCACATTGTATGGCCACTTATAAAAAATTTTTATCAGATCCAAAAGCACGCACATCCACAGCAAAACACTCAATTTGGGTGCTCAACAGAAAAAAAATATACAAAAAAGGGGAAAAAACGTCGGCACACCTTGGCTCCAAAATTGTGAAAAATTGAATGGACTCACACACAGGTGGTAACGTTTCAAGCACGTAGGTAGGCTCTTCGTCAGACAACTAAAAGTTAAACACACCCCGCCTTTATACTCACAGGTGACCCTAGGTGAGTATAAAGGTGTGCCGACTTTTTTCCCCCTTTTTACACTTATTCCTAATATAAAGTTTCACCTCAAATGCAAGACATTGATTGCATGATATTGAGTTTGTAAATGGCAGCCTGAGCCCTTTTGTAGTGTGTAGGCTACATACTATTTCTCATCAAACTGTGTTAACTGTGATTAAATTCAGTGTATATACGTCTGCCATATATTGCCACCCCTGAAAAATTCCTGCCCCCCTCTCGCCACCCCATCAATATTTTCCTAGATCCGCCCCTGCTAACACGCTCTTTAAATAACAACAACAACAAAAAAAGATTGCGCCATTGACTTTAGACCAGGTTTTTGTTGGTCAATGGCGTAGTCTATTTCAGTTGCCTCAAAATAGCAACGCGCCAACAATGCGCCTGAACACACCTCGTTTTCAGACCAGCAGCCCATGGGGGCACAAACTGGCGCAAATGCATTTGCTATTTAAACAACGTGGCGCAGGACGTGAAAATGATAACTGCGCCGGGCTGAAACTAGCAAAAAACACTAGCAATGAACAGGGTGTATGATAGGGCCCTATATGTTGCTTGCAAGAACATTTATTTGGTCAGAACACATAGCTACTTTGGGGGAGAAAGCATTTACCATCTCCCTTTTAATGGACACAAATAAACATTCTTTAAATGCTCTATATTGTGCAGCAATACCTTTAAACACCTGGTTTTAATGTCTGTAATCTCAGTTTACACTGAACTTAAGCCTTTACTGATATGTTGTAGTATCACACGTCCGCTTGACCTGCACACTGACTCTCCTGGTAGCTGTCAAACACTATCTTCAAACAGGTTTAATCCCACTTTAATACTGACTGAGTCATGATAAAATAACTCGTATAGAGAGAAATCCTTTTAGCCAAAGGCAGCCCTTTGTAGCAGGTGGGCTAAGCATTTAGGAAGGATCTCAGAAACAGTCCTAATCCTCCAATGACTCTAAAATCTCACCTTCATCTGCCTTCACTGCGGGGCAGGTGGCTGAGGTGGGCGTCTTTTGCATCACATCCTGCAGTCCTGTTTGCATGCTACTATGCACAGTTATGTACAGTATGGTTGTTCTTTTTACTGATTTCACAAATCAGTAAAAATAACAACCATAGATTTCACAAATCCATGGGCGGACGGCACAGAGTTAGTGGCACAGATTCTATATAAACAAACAAAAGTACAGCAGTAAGGGGAAAACAAATGTACAATAAATAAAAAGTAAATAAATAAATGCATATATTACTAATATATTTTTTTAATTATATACTATGTTTTTATTCATTAATTTATTTTTATCTATATTTATTCCATATAAACAAAACTATACTATACAGTTAGATCAAACCATGTACAGCAGTAAAAAAAAAAAAAAAAAAAAAAAATTTCAATTAAAAACATTTAATACAGGTATATTTCTTATTTATTTCGTAAGGTCCATGCTTGTCCACATTAATACTGCTATACACTGAAAACAAATAATTGTATTAATCTTCAATCATTATAATGAGAATTCTAATTATGTCCGTATTCTCCGTTATTCTGTGCTGGAATATTGCTAAATAAGTATTCAAATTTTCTGAGTTTTCCCGCCGAAAAATACTAGAATGACACTAAATTCCAGTTTGGCAAAATCTAAAAGCTTGTTTTGTGTCACTATTTATGGATACACTTTATTTTAAGGTGACATAGTTGCATTGTACTCACTGAGATAAGTACTGTGTAATATTAATTAACTACATGTATTTACTACATCATAGTTACGGTTAGCGTTTGGGTTTTTTTTATTTGTGTACGTGTTCTTACAGCATTCTTAGCTAAGAAAGTACTGAATATAAGGCAACTACATGGGTTAAGTTTTGGTTTAGGGGTCGGTTCGGGGTTACAACTTAGTTATTACGCAGTTATTGTAATCACTATAATGAGTTCATAGTATGTATGTGAAACAGGACTGTAAAAGAAAGTGCTACTAATATTTTTCTGCCAAAGTGTCCAAAATAAAATTATAATAATAGTTTAGCGGCAGATACTGTAAATACAAGGCGGCAAACACTCGTTTGTTTGTATGAAAGTGATTTGAATGCAGGCACTGTTGGACAGCTTGGCTCTTATATGTTTAAACCAGCCTCTGCTTTGACGGGCTGTAATTATGTGCAGATGCTCGTGGGTGACAAAAACTGAACACCCAACAATTACCAATCAGTCTGCTGAATGTGAGAGCTCATGTGGATAATGACAGCAGAGCGGTGAACTATGATTGGAAGGTGGGCACTCAGACTCTCTCTCTCTCTCTCTCTCTCTCTCTCTCTCTGTGAAACGATTTTGTAATAAAAGTTTGTTAAAAATAAAAAAAAATCTCTCTCTCTCTCTCTCTCTCTCTCTCTCTCTACCTCTCTCTCTCTCTCTATCTCCCTCTCTCCCCCCCCCCCCTCTCTCTCTCTCTCTCTCTCTCTCTCTCTCTCTCTCTCTCTCTCTCTCTCTCTCTCTCTCTCTCTCTCTCTCTCTCTCTCTCTCTCTCTCTCTCTCTCTCTCTCTCTCGTCCTTCTTGTAGCTGCCAGTTTCCTTTATGCTTCAGAACTTCACTTAACATTTGCTCCTTTTGCTCTCTTTCTCTGTGTCCTCGGTATAATTTAGAACAATTTGGCTCACTTTCAAACTTTCAAAATGATTTAGAAAAATAATTTTTATAACAGTGTGAACAGCACAAACCACATGGAATCTGATCTTTTCGATCCTGATTCGGGCCACTTCTATATGTTGTCCTAAATCAGATACAGGTCAAAACAAACACAAGCAAATACAAAAACTGTACGAGAAAAACTTTGCTCTCTACTTATCGCCTGCGCACAAATAACATAACCTTATAAATGAACGTGTACAAAACACACTTTTAACACACTTTGATCACCGTGTTGGAGTAATGCATTACAAGTAATGCAAGTTATATAATCTGAATACTTTTTTTCATGTAACTATTAAAGTAACACATTATTTTTAAAGAGTATTTTTTTTTTTAAATACGTTACACACTTTGTTTTCCCATTCATTGACTGACAGCTCTTCGGTGCTGAGAGAAATCGTGAGTGCAGAGGCGTTGTGTGCGCTGTGTGTAAACATGATTATTATGGTTCTAAACTGAATGTGAACATGCATTTACTCATCTCACTTGCACAAAAACAAATTCAGTATTCCTCTGAATTAATAAAAACTGAAATGCAAACTCAGAATAACACACAAACCTGCAATAATTAAATGTTAAATAATACAATTATACTTCACGTATTTAATCTCACTTGATTAACCAATGTCTTTGCTGATCCACTTTAATCATACTAATAAGCAAAAATGATTTCTAGATAAACCACATTTATGCTTTTTTGTTTTGTTTGAAGTAATAATGTTGAAATGTTTTCTCCCGTGTCATATTCTTCTGCAATCCAGAATGGCAGAACAGTTGAAAGCAGCTCTACAGTACAGGGGTGAATTTGCATTTCCTTCAGCCTTAGGCTTATTCATTTCACTTTTGGTACATTTGGCAAAAACAGAACTTTTTTTGTTATTAAAAAACAAACAAACAAGCTAGCCCAGCCCAAATAAGAAAAAGTAACATAACGCATTACTTTCCATAAAAACTAAGTAACGCAATGTCACTTTATTAAGAGAGTAACGCAATATTGTAACGCATTACTTTTAAAAGTAACTTTCCGCAACACTGCCCTCAATGCAATGCACTATACTTGAGCTTCCATTCCCAGTGTGACGTTCTTTACTCGTTATTTGATCAGGCTGCCAAAAGTTAAGATATGTATGCACAAAATTAGATTAAAACGTACTGCAGTATTTTATTTTTATTGGACGCTACTCACTGAATTTTAATGCACCACTGTTTGAAACGTTGTTTTCTGCATGCTGTGTCATATACTATTTTTTTTCATATTAAATAGTAAGCACATATATACTGTGCATGATTGACTATGCTGAAAAATACACTCATACTGTTTCTGCAGTATATGCACTGGTAACATTTTTCTACCATAAGTCACTACCATATTTGTAAATGGCAGGGTCAAGCAACACTAGGTCACATGACAATCTCAAGATTGTGGATGCTGCATGTAAATACATTAAATGCAGTGCATACCCATTCATGTAGCAGAATTATATTGGAGAATTTGAAATATTGCAAATGATATACAATGTACACTATCTCATTTCATCTCTTTCATTTCAGTGTCATCACTTTGTGTGCGTGTGTTTTTGGAAGTGTGCGTATTGAAGTATTGTAATACTTCCTTTGCAGTCTACTTAAATAATGGTGCCTACTATCAAGATGATGGTACAAAGCAGCACTTACATTATCCTGACCTCAAACACTTGAAATGAAAAGCAGGAAAACGATAAAAACACATCCGTCAGAGAAATATGTAGCCCACCTCCTGGATGATTATAAGCCATTTGAGGACAGGCGTAATCCTATTGTGCTACAGATAATCACAGATTTATATGGAGCAATCAGGTGTGAGGTTATGTATATTGTGCGTTTCTGGAGATCATAATCCCTGATTGGACAGTCTTTGATGTGTCTGCGGAAAATGAAGCCATGTGCACCTTTATGGAGGAGGGTAATCCTTCTGCGGGAGTAAACCAAGAGCAAACCATTTATGATTAATACTGGAAGCCAGAAAGGTGGAATGTGTGTGTGTGTGTGTGTGTGTGTGTGTGTGTGTGTGTGTGTGTGAGAGAGAGAGAGAGATAGATAGATAGATAGATTCCATCATGTCATACACCCCTCAAATTCCCCTCAATATCAGGGGTGGCATCAGGTGAGGGGTATAACCAGGTTGTAGTGGAGCTAGAGATAGAAGGATGATGGATATCTCCTCTCAGCAAAGAGGTGTGTGTGTTACATGCAATATATTGTTTTAATACATTTAATTAATTCATTTTTGTCTTTAAAATACAGAACAAACTTATCTAAAGCATGCAGTTATCATAAATGTAACATTTGTAACAATGACTGTAAAATAAAGTGTTACCCACATTTGCATAATTCCAGCCTATGCTCTTCATTGGCTGCCCACGAATAATGTTTACTTTGGTTCGTGTTGTCGACATGTTGAGAAGACGTTGTTTTCAGCGCTGCGAATTCTCGCAAAAACCAATGCCATTGTTCCTATCACTGTGTATCAAGTGCAGAGGAAGCCTCCGGAGCTGGAATTCAGATATGGTAAAAGGCATTTAGTTTTTTAGATGAGCTGTAAGCGGTCGACCAATCACAACAGTCTGGTCCTTCTGACCAATCAGAGCAGAGTAGGCTGGCAGGAAGATGGGGTTTAGAGAGACTGATTCAAATGAACTGTTTTCAGACTCTTTGAGAAATGACGTGATGTGCAATGTATAAATGTGAAAAATATGAATGTGCAAAAATGTGCAAAATGTGAAAATTAAAGTGTTTTTTGACCTTGGATGCATGTAAACCTATTGTAGGGGACCTCTAAAACAAAATGAACCTTTAAAATAGAATAATAGGGGCACTTTAATACAATCTGCCTGTAAAATAGTTGCGTTTTCTCATGAGATCAGGTTGATTTTCCCCCACCCCCATATAGGACATAACTGAGACCGCATCAGACCACATTTAAATACACATTGAAAATGATCAGTGATTTATGCACTGTATTTCAGCACAGATTTCACATGCATCCCTTATCTTGTTGTTGAATTACTTTTATTTATTGCTTGTTGTCTTTTAGAATCTTTTATTCAATTTTATCATAAAACAAAGAGATGCATTATTTTAAGTACAAGAACCACATTCGTCTGGTGGATCCTCATGTAGAGGGTTTTAATACATGTTAAAGGCCCACTGAAGTGCCTTGAAATGTGCAGCATTATTCAGTGTGTTGACGTCATTTCCTCTGAAACAGGAAGTTTCGTTTATACCACATCTCGGCCAGAGCCGTTGAGCTCGGTAAAGCCGCATTTTCCATTTACACTGTCTGAATATAGTGCACTATGTGCATTCACAATGTAGAAAATAATAAATGTGTGAACAAGTGACTGATTTTTGTCGCAGCTTCAGCGTCTATTTATAATGTAGGGGGCGGGACGCTTTAGATTCTAGAGAGCATTTGATTGGACAGAAAATATGATGAGATATTGAAGTGCAGAGGGTCGAGGGATGTCATCAAAATCGGAAGTGAGAGACAGCAAGTTTTGAAAGCTTATATCTTCGAAATGCAAATGTTGTCATTGTTGTGGAGCACACTAGCTTATAGATAACAGTAAGATATTTGTACTAAAAGCCAAAAAACTTCTTTTTTGATTTCATGGGGACTTTAAGGTCTATTGACAGCATCTGTGGCACACTGTTGATTACCAGACAATAACTTCAACTCATCTCTCACTTTGAAAAAGTAAACAATAAAAAATCACGGAAATCCTTTTACAATGCATGTTGTTGGGGTAATATGCTTCACATGTGTCCATTGACAATGTTTTTTACAAACTGAAAGATGAGTTAATGTTATTATTTGAGCATGCTGCAAACTAAAACAATCATGAGCACGTTATATTTGGAGAATGGCATTTCTTTCTATTGCTGTGACAAAGCATTTCTGTATTGCTTTAATCACTAGTCAGTCATGGAACTCCTCTGTTCCTTCTTGATCACATACAGCGTATTTTAGATGAGTTACTCATTTTAATATAAATAAGTCTTTTATTCCTCTAGTGAAATTTCTATTCAAAAGCCTAAATATGTATGACCACTTATCAATGCAGAAATAAAGTTTTAGACATTTTAAATCAGAAAAGAGAGACTGAGAAAATGTGCAGTAATCATACATATTTCTCTATTATGAATCTCATTAGTGGGGGTTTGTGCCTTTTGACCTCACGTTCCAAAACCTAGTGTGCTGCAAAGTCGGTTGTAAAAGTCATAATTACGTTTAAGATACCCTTAATAGGCCATGTATTTTAATGCTTTTCAGAGAATCGTATTTGTAACACAGTTCGTTGTTATGGGAAGGAGGCGGGAACCGGCGAACGCTCAACAACTTTAATGATGTAAAATAACCAAACAACAAAACAAAAGTAAAGACCCCAGACGGATGACTGCTGTCACATATAATAAAACAAAACACAACATAAGTCCAGGCCTGGTCCTCTCTCGCTCTTCACTGTCATCGCTCCTCCTTTTATGCTCCCACTCCTCCGTGAGAGATACAAGGCCGACATGTTCGTTCATTATCAATGACGTCGCCGGCCTCACGCCGTTCTCTCGCGGCCCTCGACCTCGACCTCGTCCTGCTCGCCACAGTATTGTCTTCTTTGCTGTTTGAATGATGCTTGGAGTTGAGGCCTATGTACTGTTTCCAATCAGTCTTTTTTGGGCTTCTATTTCCGTTAGTTAGACCATAGCCAGAGGGAGCAGTGAGAGAAGAACGCGGATCATCCAGAGATGTCATCTGTGGAGACTCCTGCACTTCCACCGCAGAAACAAAGGATACATATCACACAGTGGCCAAATATAAAACCCCTGAAACCAGGTGGTCATTTCCTGATCGGGGAAAAAGAGCCAGGCCTGAAATAGTAGTGTAGTCTAGTGGGTAAAGACCTGCCATTGTAGGGGTCACGGATTCATTTGCAGTTTGGAACAACCTATGAACTGAAGAATACCTTTGAGCCAGGCTTGTAATACCATGTTACTCCCAAGGGATCGAAGTTTGGCTGGTTAGCATGGTCTAGTCAGCCCCTGCTGGTAGCTATCATAACTACACAATGTTGGTGGCCAAAAGCATGCTTGACAAGCAACATACACTATCTTTCAAAGGTTTGGGGTCAGAAAGACCCTAAAATGGATGGGTTAAAAACAACCCAATGGCTACCCAGCACTAGGTAATTATTTGACAGAACACATGCAAGGTTTAAATAACCCTTTTGAAATGTAACTAATATAATTGGCTCATAATGCATTTAGAGGGTCCCCTCAGCCCTCCGTGTAACTGTACTCATCAGGACGTTAACTATAGCAACAGAGTGACACTGACTAGAGTGACAGTGATTGTACTGAAATTGTGTCTTTTTATGTTGCACACCGCCGTGAGATATCAGAATAACCGGGATGTATAAGAGCCGTGAAAGCTACCATGGAGGGAGGAATAGTTACAGTGATTTTGACAGCGTCTCAACATAATAACAGTACTAAAGATAACTGTGATGACGGTGAGAAGAAGTGTGAAACAAACCAGCTTAACTCAAGAGCACTGGAGCATAGAACATGCAATCAGAAATAATTCTATATAAAACTATCTTTCTCCCTTTCTCTCTCTCTCTCTCTCTCTCTCTCTCACTTCCGGTGTGACGTGTGACTGTTGAGTGTGAGCGGAGCGTTTGTGAGTGAATCGGAGCCGATCGGAGCTCGTGAGTGAATCTTTCTTTCTCTTTCTCTCTTTTCTTTCTTGCATGGGTTATTGCTGAAAGAGTGGTGATTTGTCTGTTTGTTTGGGCCGCGTGCTGCCGTTTTTCTTTGCGGGCAGCATGACGGACCCACGTATGCAGGGTTTGAGTAAACTCACGCGGCGCCATGGAGTTAAAGTGGTGTCCGCGGTGAGCGTGGAAGACTGTTGCCTGGCTGCAGGAGAGGTTGTTGGGCATGAGCATATCATGTCGGCCTCTAGAATGAACAGTGCCACTGTCATCTTTCTTAGCTCTGTTGAAAAGGCAAATGAGTTAGTTGAGACTGGTATAGTTATTGAGAATCTTTTTACTCATGTTCTCCCACTTTCTATGCCATCAAAAAAAGTTTTGTTGTCGAACATGCCTTTCATAAGTGACGAAACTTTGGTGAGAATTTTATCACGATATGGTAAATTAGTGTCGTCTATTAAAAAGATACCAATTGGAAGTGGATCTAATCTTTTGAAACATGTGGTTTCATTTAGGAGATTTGTTTACATGATCCTAAAGAAGGATGAGGATCTAGATCTGTCATTACATCTCAAAGTAGACGAGTTCGATTACGTTATTTACGCTACTACGGACAAGATGAAATGTTTCAAGTGTGGTGAAGTGGGCCATTTAATTCGTGCTTGCCCTGGTAAAAATCAGGAAAATGTTTCAGCGACGGTTGACATCGTTAATATTAGTGAGTCGGTCGAGGCTGGTCCGTCTAACGCGGCTCGGCCGGTGTAGCAGTCGATTCTGTTCCCTACAGGAATTTGTGTTCCCCCTCAAAGAGGCATGTCTGCGCATGCGTAGAAGATGCATCAAAGCACAACTGGAAGTACGGAAAGCGAAAAAGGCCAAAAGCATTGGCGCAACATTTAATAAATGGTTCTCACACTCCAGTAATATTTCTGTCAAAACAAAACAAACTCAATGCCTCATATTATTGTCTTTATATTATTATGTCTGTATTATTTATAAAGATAGCAAAACGTCAGAGATGACAGGTTTATGAAATACAACTTTGTAAACAGTATACAACATGAATTAATGTTAAATGTCACCAAAATACACATGAAAAAAAGAGTTCATCATATTATTGTCATAAAAAAAGTTTATGTTCCCTGTATGAAAATAAATAAATAAATATGATTAAAACCATATTGCTATTTTTTTTTTTATTAATATTTTTCACATGCAAGATACATGGGTGCAACATAACATTCTAGTAATTAATTAACAATTGCTAAGGGCACTAATTAGCTTTAATTAATCGAGTTAATCAATGGTGTTATAAATTGGGGAGATGACCACACAACATTGTCACCTGAATTTCTATTCTTGCTGGCACATTCCAACAATGGATCCAAAAATGTATGAGGAAATCATGAGCTATAAAACTCAAGGCACATATCCATTTGGTGTAAAAAAAGACCATAAATATGTGATTCGCAATTATATACCCCTATAAAGTTGTCTTTTTGCATGTTACTTAGGCTATATACCCATCCCAACAAAAAAACATTCTGCTTGACTCAATTGGAGAGTCAGATCTCAAGAAGAAAAAGTGTTTGGAGACAACAAGGTATTTTTCATGCACCATATATAGTGTTATTGTGTAATACTGTATGCTTGAAATAATACTATCTTGTTTGTAGAGCCCTGATGATGGCAAAGGGTATTTCGGTTTCAAACTGGGTGTGTGAAACCTTGCCTCACCCACTTCAGTGGGATGCCATATCATGTGGTGTGTTCACTTTGAAGGTGTGTGATTATAGTATTGTAGCAAATATTAAGTGTTCATTAAAATGGGATGATGCTTAAGTTCATATTTCTTGTTACTTCCTCAGTTTGCAGAACACATTCTGCAAAATACGACAATAAACTTCTCCAGTGATCTACAATATTTAACACGATCCAGAATGGAGATTTCTTTAACTCTGCTCCGCCAATCTGGTATGGCTTTATAAACTCATGAATGTTATTGATGTGGTTTTTGATGTGCATCACTTTCAGTGTTGTACTGTACCTCATAGATGACCTAAGTGACCTGTGCCATTTTTGTGGAGAGGCAGACACTTTTGAGGACTCTGAAGGAGAGGCAGAAACATTGACTGCATGTGCAGATGATTGCAGTGCAGATGTTCTTTGGGTAAATATGGCTAAGCATTTTTGGTTGGTGTAGCATACTCAAAGTAATCATGAATCACCAATGCTTTAAACCCCCCTTTTAGAAAAAAATGTTTAATCTTATATATATATTTTTAAATAGATTGCCTGTGATGACTGTGGGCGATGGTTCCACTTAAAGTGTGTTGGCAATCCATCTACAGAAGATGAATACAAATGTGCTTCTTGCAATAAATACTAAATATGAAACCATTGTTTTTGGAGTTTGTTTATTTTTTCCCTTTGGTTAAACCTACTCGAAAATCAGTCTTTCAAAACAAGTAGGCTATTTATTTTATAAAAATGTGACATTAAATTGTGAAGTGATTGTGGTTCAAATATCAAAGCCTTAATAAACATTACATTGAAATCGCTAATAACGGTTTAAATTTTTTTTATTTTTTTATTTTTTATTAAATAAGCTAGATTGAAATGACAGAGCAGGAAAAACTCGCTAATAATAACTTTTTTTTATTAAAAAATAACACTTTTTTAACCTTTTGGCTTCCCGTACATCCAGTTGTGCTTCGTGTCGTAATTCTGATGGTACGTATGGTAACCTGATGGTGAAGCGGCAACTACGCACGATTTGTAGTATGATTGCGTAAAGGGAACAGGAATTCCGGAAGGGAACAGAATCGACTGCTACACCGGCGGCGGTGACGGCTGAGGAGAATCCGCCCGCGGCGGCGCGGCCGAGACTGCGGCGATACAGTTGAATGATACCACAAATGTGGTTGAGGAAAATAGACTCGGTGATGCTGAAACCTTGATTATTCGTTCTCGCAAATTGAACGTGCAAGAAAGTGGTAGTGCACCTAATGTTTTACTGCCTGATTCGTTTGGTGATGGCATTGAAATGGAGACAGAACAGAGTGATTTCAAAGTTCCATCAAAAAGGAAAACATCTGACGAGTTTCAGAAAGTTAGAGCTAAGAAAGTTGACGTGGAGGATTTTTATGGTGAAACTGACAGTGAGTCTTCTGACTCTAGTGTCAGTCTCTCTCAGTGTGACTTCTCTAGTCGAGGTGTTGAAGTAGATGACATTAAACTTTTTTTAAAAGCTACTAAGAACAAGAGAGGGGTCTGTATAAATAATTATTTTTCAGACACAAAGCAGTTTGTTGAGAAAACCAGGTTTTTTATGTCGGAAGGTTTGTTTACCAATAAGGAGATATATCGACTAAAAAAGATCGTCAGAAAACTCACTTCTGATAGTGCCAATGAAGGTAGTGGGAAAGTATAGCCTGGCTAGTAATGCTGTGTGTGTGTGTGGAGTGCTGATTTGCTTCTTAGTCTTTTTCATTTCTCCAAGCATGAGTGAAGTGAATATTGCGACTTTGAATGTAAATGGAGCAAGGGAATTGAGAAAAAGAGCAGGAATTTTTGAAATGGTTAAACAAAAAAGAATAGATGTTGTTATGTTGCAAGAAACGCATAGTGATTTGAGGAATGCTGCTGATTGGGCCGAGGAGTGGGATGGGGTCTCTGTGTTGAGTCATAACACCTCACTTAGCGGAGGGGTTGCTGTTCTTTTTGCTAAGAGTTTTAGTCCAACTTCTTATCAGGTTGACGAAGTAGTTAAAGGTAGACTATTAAAAGTGAGAGCTATTTTTGAGAACTATATATTTGTTTTTATTTGTGTGTACATTCCAACTGCACAAATAGAAAGAATGTTGTTTTTAAATACTTTGTGTTCAGTTTTACAAAAATGTTGTGTCGAAGAATATTTATTTTTGGGTGGTGACTTTAACTGTACATTGTCAAACTTGGACAGGAATCATATTGAACCTCACTTGCCCTCTCGTAATCGTTTGGTTCAGCTTGTTAAAATGCATGAGCTTTGTGATGTTTGGAGGCAGCTTCACGAGACACAAAAACAATATACTTGGACTCATGTTCGTGACAGTGTGATTTCACTGGCAAGATTGGACCGTTTCTATGTTTTAAAGCATCACTTTAACATTGTAAGAAAATGTTTAATTACTCCACTGTGTTTTTCTGATCACAGTATGGTGCAGTGTTCTGTGTTTTTAAACTCCATTAAGCCAAGGAGTGCATACTGGCAGATAAATACCACTTTGTTAAGTGACAGGTACTTTAAAAGTACGTTTAAGCTGTTTTGGGATGAGTTCAGAACCGAAAAGGGGTCTTTTATTTCTCTACAGCAGTGGTGGGATTTTGGGAAAGCCCAAATAAAGCAGTTCTGTTTGCAGTATACTCGAAACGTCACTAGAGAGATAAATGTGAGTATGAACACCTTGGAGACCGACATTTTAAAACTTCAAAATTTAGTTGAGTCGACTGGTGGTCAGGGTTATCTAGATTCTTTGTCAAACAAGAGGACACAGTTGGCTGATTTACTGGGCATTAAAACACAGGGGGCTCTGGTCAGGTCGAGGTTCCAGAGTGTGGACCAAATGGATGCTCCATCCAGGTTCTTTTTTAACTTGGAGAAAAAGAACGGTCAGAGCAGAGTCATTCATGCTCTGCGCTCCGAGTCTGGAGGACTATTGACAAACCCTGCAGACATTCGAAAGAGAGCGTTTGGTTTTTATGAAAACCTGTATAAAAATGAGATTGGGGTGGAATACAGGAGTGACAGTGATTTTTTTAACGACTTACCCCAGGTGTCTGAGGAGGTCAATACTGAAATCTCTGGTGCTTTGAGCGTGGGTGAACTGTACAAGGCCCTCCAAGGAATGGAGTCTGGAAAGGCGCCGGGCATTGACGGCCTGCCAGTAGATTTTTACAAGTCTTTCTGGTCAGAACTAGGAGAGGACCTTCTGGAGGTTTTGAATGAAAGCTTGGCTGAAGGCCAGCTGCCTCTGAGCTGCCGTAGAGCAGTACTAACCCTCCTGCCCAAGAAAGGCGACCTTGCAGATATAAAGTGCTGGAGGCCCGTATCACTACTCTGCAGCGGCTACAAACTGCTCTCGAAAACGCTGGCTAACAGGTTGGCAGGAGTGATGGATGGTGTCATTCATCCTGACCAGACCTATACTGTGTTCCTGGTAGGTCAATATTTGACAATGTTTCATTGATTCGTGATGTTATAGAGGTCTCCAAGTTATTAAATTTAGATTGTGGGTTAATCTCATTGGATCAGGAGAAAGCATTTGATCGTATTGAGTTTTGCTATTTGTGGAGAGTTTTAGAGGCTTTTGGGTTTTGTCAAAATTTTATAAATAATATTAAAGTTCTTTACAGTGGCGTTGAGAGTATTCTTAAGGTGAACGGTGGTTTATGTGCTCCTTTTAAAGCTCTTAGAGGTGTAAGGCAGGGGTGCTCAGTGTCTGGTATGCTCTACTCTTTGGCAATAGAGCCACTTTTACAACAGATACGGGTTAAACTTTATGGTATATGTTTGCCAAACTGTAAAAATAACATGATACTGTCAGCTTATGGCGATGATGTCATAGTAATGGTTAATAGGCAAAGTGACATACAGGTTTTGTAAGGTTTATCTTCTGCAAGTGTAAACTGGAGTAAGAGTGAAACTTTATTATTAGGTAAATGGGCAGGTGGGAGACCAGATCTTCCTGAAGGTTTAGGCTGGGGAAAATCAGGGTTTAAATACTTAGGAGTGTATCTTGGTGATGATGTTACAGTGAAAAAAAATTGGGAAGGAGTCATTGAAAAGGTTAAAGGTCGTCTGGGTAAATGGAGATGGTTAATTCCAAAGATGTCATATAGAGGGCGTGTTTTAATTATAAATAATTTAGTTGCTTCTTCACTGTGGCATAAGTTTGCATGTATTGATCCTCCCTCACATCTTTTAGCGAAAATCCAGACTATTTTAGTAGATTTCTTCTGGGATAAATTGCATTGGGTCCCACAGAGTGTGTTATTCTTGCCTAAGGAGGAGGGTGGACAGGGTCTAATACATCTTCACAGCAGAATCGCAACTTTTCGGTTGCAACTCATACAAAAACTACTAGTTGGTTCAGTTGAATATAAATGGTGTTCTGTCGCATATGTTATTTTACGTAATCTTGAGGATCTGGGTTTGGACAAAACAATTTTTTTTCTGGACCCTACAAAATTGAACACTTCTGGTTTACCAGTGTTTTATAAGAACCTTTTTAAGGTTTGGAGTCTTTTTGTTTTTAAAAAAGCAGAGGTTTCTCAGTCACTTCATTGGCTATTGGAAGAGCCTCTAGTTCATGGAGCACGTCTGGATGTGTCTGCCGGTGGCCTTTTCCCAGGACTTAACAAAACACTCATTGACCGTAAAACCACCACTTTGAAGCAATTACTGGAAATAGCAGGTCTTGATTTTAAGAATGAAGAAGCGACGGCTCAACATCTGGGAATTCGATCAACCCGTTTAGTGGCACAGCTATTGGTGAAATGGCAGACGATTCTTAATACAACAGAAAGAACTTTGTTGACTGAGTGTCGTGACGGTCTCTGTAAACCAAATCCTGAAGATTCTGTTCCTTGTTTGTTTCTTTCTTTGAACCTAGGAGAGGTTTCTGGAGTGTTTTTAAAAAGTTTTGATTCCTTGTGTGTAGACTTTTTTTCTTGTACTGGGAAAACTTTGTATAAGCATTGTGTCATTATGTTTAAAAAAAAAATGCTAGATAGGAAAACAGATACTCCGTGGCGTGATTTTTTTACATTGAATGTGGATAGAAAACCTGAGTGGAGAGCACTTTATAAACCACCGTTGACGAAAAAGACAGGCGACTTACAGTGGGGAATTCTTCACGGCGCTGTTGCGGTCAATGCTTTTGTTTCAATTTTAAATTCTGAGGTTGATGCTCAATGTCCTTTTTGCACTGAAAGGGAAACGTCTCAGGTTACGACTGTAACCGTAGTTCCCTGAGAAAGGGAACGAGACGATGCGTCACTTGACGCCTTGGGAACGCCCCCAGCGTGAATGCGTCTGAGCATCAATGTCAACTAGTCCAATGGAAAAAATTAGCGTCACGGGCGGGTGACGTCATGACCAGGAAGGGATAAAGGCTCACCCGGTGAAACGCGGCATTAGCTTCAAAAAGTCGAAGCAAGCCGATCACGGGGAAGCAGGAAGTATGGCAGGGTGACGCATCGTCTCGTTCCCTTTCTCAGGGAACTACGGTTACAGTCGTAACCTGAGACGTTCCCTTTCGAGGGAACTCTCGATGCGTCACTTGACGCCTTGGGAACGAGAATACCCAAAACGCCAGAATTCCAAGTACCTGAGTGTCAGTCTGTTGAAACTAAGCACTAAGCACCTGAGAACCTGGGGCAGCATCCAGGTCTAAGCTGTAAAACCTAACGAATGTGAGCGGTGAGGACCAGCCTGCCGCATCACAAACGTCTTGAAGAGAAACTCCAAATAGTAAGGCTTTAGAGGCCGCCATACCCCTCGTAGAATGAGCTCTGACCGCCAAAGGACACGGCAGGTCAGAGTACTCGTATGCAAGTGAAATAGCCTCAACTATCCACTTACTAACTGTCTGTTTAGAAGCAGGAAGACCCTTCTTAGGTGATCCAAAGCAAATAAATAACTGGTCGGACTTCCTCATTGACGATGTCCGATGAACATAAGTATCCAGTGCTCGCACTGGACACAAGAGGTTCAGCCTTTCCTGGTCCGCCGATGTAAAAGGAGGAGGACAGAAAGCCTGCAGCACCATAGGCCCCGGAATCAAGGTCGGCACCTTAGGGACGTATCCCTGTTTCGGATATAAGAATGCCTTGACCATCCCCGGTGCAAACTCAAGGCAGGTGGGGGAAACCGAAAGGGCCTGAAGGTCTCCAACTCTCTTAAGGGAAGAAATAGCTAGCAGAAAGATAGTCTTGAGGGTAAGAAATTTCTCTGAAACCGAATCTAAGGGCTCGAATGGAGCCCTAGACAGGCCTTCTAGTACTATTGCCAAATCCCAAGCTGGCACCCTAGTGCGAGTTGCAGGCCTCAGCCTCAATGTGCCACGAAGGAAACGTGTAATCAGGGGGTCTCGACCCAACGATGTACCCCCCACCAGGGCGTGGTAAGCCGCAATGGCCGCCACGTAGACCTTGAGCGTGGAAGGACATAGACCTGACGTAAAGCGCTCCTGCAGGAACTCGAGTACTGTGTTCACAGAACAGTTAACTGGATCCCACTGATGTCGGTGACACCATACAGAAAAAACTCTCCATTTAAGCGCATATAGTTTCCTAGTAGCTGGAGCTCTGGAGCTTAGAATGGTCTCAGCAGCCTCAGCTGAGAGACCACTCTCTATGAGTTGGGCCCCCTCAGAGGCCAAACCCACAGGTTCCAAATTTCTGGTCGAGGGTGAAATATTGTGCCCCCGGCCTGAGACAGAAGGTCTCTCCTGATTGGGATCTCCAAGGGAGGACCGTCTAAGAGATGGATCAGGTCCGCAAACCAGATCCGACTCGGCCAGCGTGGTGCTACTAGCAGTAGGCTTATTCCGTACTGGCGGACTCGTTCCAGAACTCCTGGGAGCAGAGCAACAGGGGGAAATGCGTACAGACGTAGCCTCGGCCACGTCTGCACCATGGCATCCAGCCCCAGGGGGGCTGGGTGAGTAAGGGAGAACCAAAGTGGACAGTGCGTCGTATGCTGAGACGCAAACAGATCCACCTCTGCTTGGCCATAAAACTCCCAAATTTTCTCCACCGCCTCGGGGTGGAGTCTCCAGTCCCCTGGCCTCAGCTCCTGCCTCGACAGGATGTCTGCTCCAATATTCTGGTCCCCAGGAATATACACTGCCCTCAGGGAGAGTACCTTCCCCAGAGACCACAGGAGGATCTGGTGCGCCAGCTTGCAAAGCGGACGCGACCGCAGACCCCCCTGACGGTTCAGATAAGAGACCACCGATGTGTTGTCTGTACGGACGAGCACATGATGGCCCCTCAGGTCTGGGAGGAATTGCTTCAACGCATTGAAGACGGCCATCATCTCCAGGCAATTTATGTGCCAGAAAGATGATGACTCCTCCACCGACCCTGAACCGAGCGGCCTTCCATTACCGCTCCCCAGCCGGTGAGGGAAGCATCTGTCGAGATCGTAACTCGATGGCAGAGAGCTCCCAACACCGGACCCTGGGTTAAGAACCAGTGTTTTCTCCATATAACCAAGGCACGAAGGCATCGCCGCGTGATCTTGATCACACGAAGTGGGTTTCCCCTCGGGGAGAACCCTCTGGTCCTGAGCCACCACTGCAAAGGTCTCATGTACAGCAGGCCAAAAGGAATCACGTTGGACGCTGCTGCCAGAAGACCCAACAGTCTCTCGAACTGTTTCACAGTGCGTGACTGGCCTAGCTTTAGCTCTTTGGTGGCTGTCAGGATAGCAGCTACACGAACGGGCGATAGAGTAGCCCGCATCGTCACTGAATCCCATACCACACCAAGGAAAGTGGTTCTCTGTACTGGAGAAAGCACACTTTTCTTGGCATTGAGCCTCAACCCCAACATCTGCATATGAGCGAGAACGACACCTCGGTGCCGAACCGCCAACTGCTCTGATTCCGCTAGAATCAGCCAGTCGTCGATGTAGTTCAGAATACGTATGCCCTGAAGCCTGAGAGGGGCTAGAGCTGCATCCACGCATTTCGTGAACGTGCGGGGTGATAAAGCTAGACCGAAAGGAAGAACCCGATATTGGTATTCTTTGCCCCCGAAAGAGAACCTTAGGAACTTCCTGTGCTGAGGGAGGATGGAGACATGGAAGTAAGCGTCCTTCAGATCTATCGTGACAAACCAGTCCTCGGATCTGATTTGAGTCACGATCTGCTTGAGTGTCAGCATCTTGAACTTGAGTTTCTGTACTGAACGATTTAACAGACGAAGATCTAAAATGGGACGCAACCCTCCATCCTTTTTTGGAACAATGAAATAACGGCTCTAAAAACCCGACTCTCTGTCGGGTGAGTACACCTGTTCTATAGCTTCCTTTGCTAACAGGGCCTTTACCTCTTGCTCCATTACCAGAGCCTGCTCGGGATGCACCACTGTGGGCAGCACCCCGTTGTAACGAGGAGGACGAGAACCAAACTGGATTCTGTATCCTTTCTCTACAATCTGCAGGACCCAACGAGAAATATTCGGCAGAAGCTTCCACGCTGCCAGAAAATTTACTAAGGGAACCAGCCTCTCGAGGCTGGTCTCTGGTGTTATTGAGACGGCTAATTCCGGAGCCTGAAACATAATGGCAGGAACTACCTGAACTGGCCGCTCTAAGGCCCCCCTCAGAGGGCGCGAAACCAATGCTGTGCCGCAGCATAGCATCAGCGACTCGCTGGAGACCGCTGCGCCCTGAAGCACCGGGGGTGGCAGGGTTGGCAGAACGGTCTCGTGAGGACCCCGAAACGGAACGGGCACCGTATAATGAGGTGTACACCGCTCCACTTCGGTCGGGGCTGTCCTCACAGGCCTGATGCATGAACATCAGGACCTTTTTTTTTTTCTTTTGAACCGAAGCCTTCTTCGCCTGAAGAACGGTCCTCAGATCCGGCTTCGACTTAGAAGACTTCGGTTGAGAGGGTTGCGTCTGTCTCCAGTCTCTACGTGGAGGTGCACGAGACGCAACACTCTCTTTCTGATGCACACGATATGATGAGCTCGACGGCTGGGGCTGCTCACGCCCAGCAGCCCCAGGGGGCTGGACCCGGCGAGGGAGAAACTTTTTAAAAACGTCAGCTTGTTTCTTTGACTCCTGAAATCTCTCGACGACCGCGTGGACTGCGTCGCCGAAGAGACCAGAAGGTTCAAGCGGAGCATCTAATAAAAAAGCTCGATCTTTTTCTTTAATTTCAGACAGATTTAACCATAAATGTCTCTCAGTAGCTACCAAGGCTGCCATAGACCGCCCAATTGCTCTGGCGGTCTCCTTAGTAGCCCTGAGAGAAAGATCGGTAGCCCGACGAAGTTCACGAATATCGTCATGACTGACTCCCTCACTACTATCCAGATCCCCCAGCAGGTCAGCTTGATAAGCCTGGAGCACTGCCATAGTATGCAGACATGCTCCAGCTTGACCTGCTGCCGTATAAGCTTTGCCCACTAACACCGAAGTGGCTTTAAGCGGTCTAGTGGGCAAAGCCGAGGTTTTCAGAGACGATGCGGGACCAGGGGAAAGATAACTGGCTAAATTCTCTTCCGCCTGGGGCATCGCCTCATAACCATACTCTTTCAGCCCCCTTATTCTCGAATAAGTGTTAACTTGAGGGCTGAAAAGACGAGATGAGTAAGGTTTATTCCACGATTTAGATATTTCATTGTGCAAATCGGGAAAAAATGGAAGCCCTCGTGGTGGAGATAATGTGGTGGAAGATAAAAAGCGCTCATCTAATTTGCTTTTAGGACGAGCGCCCTTCTTCTCAGATGGCCATTCAATATTTAATTTCTCTACAGCCCGCGACATAACATCCACCAGCTCATCATATGCTGGGGAAATAAATTGTGAATCTCTTTCCCCCATGTGTGTGCTTTCACTCTCCAAACTCATCGCATCAACCTCCTCGGAGGAAGAGCAATGAAGTAATGGAGGGCTCTCTCCCCGGGCGGAAGAAACCGCAGAGCGTGCTTCCGACACCGGGGGGAGAGCGCTGGATCTCTCGGGTAAGGAAGGAGAAAGAGCCCTCGGACCCGTCTCCAACCCCTCCGAAAGATCCTTTTGCGATCCCCAGGAATGCAATCTCCGCGCTGCCTCAGCAGACGCGGGTCCTGATCCCTGCGGATCGCGAGCCTGCCCACTCTCTTTATCAAAGAGTGACAGGCGAGAGCGGAGCATGCGAAGCGGTAACATCTCACAATGCTGGCACTCAGCCCCCTCGAAGGCTGAGACCGCATGCTCCACTCCCAAACAAACGACACAAAGCTCGTGTGTGTCCCCACCCGTTAAATAACGCGGGCAGGGAGAAGCACACTGTTTGTACACTTGTTTAGTTTCCATCCTTTTCCGCAACAGACAACAGTAAATAGACAGAGACAAAATGACACAGATCGCTTGCTGAGACACAGAAGCTAATGCCGCGTTTCACCGGGTGAGCCTTTATCCCTTCCTGGTCATGACGTCACCCGCCCGTGACGCTCATTTTTTCCATTGGACTAGTTGACATTGATGCTCAGACGCATTCACGCTGGGGGCGTTCCCAAGGCGTCAAGTGACGCATCGAGAGTTCCCTCGAAAGGGAACCATGTTTAGGGAAACCATACAGAATGTAGTTGCCATGTTTTCAAACATGTTGAAAGCTATATGATTTTGCTTTTTACAAGCATATGGATGATCTCATTACCTTTGAAGGTATTTGGTGTCGCAATGAGGTATTGTGCTCTGTATTTGAAGGTGACTTGTTTTTTGCACATTGATTGTGAGTTGGGGCTGCTCTAAATATTTATGCATATTGTATTGTAAATATACTGTGAAACGATTTTGTAATAAAAGTTTGTTAAAAATAAAAAAAAAATCTCTCTCTCTCTACCTCTCTCTCTCTCCCCCCCCCCCCCCCCTCTCTCTCTCCCCCCCCCCCCCCCCTCTCTCTCCCCCCCCCCCCCCCCCCTCTCTCTCTCCCCCCCCCCCCCCCCCCCTCTCTCTCTCCCCCCTCTCTCTCTCTCTCCCCCCTCTCTCTCTCTCTCTCCCCCCCTCTCTCTCTCTCTCTCTCTCTCTCTCTCTCTCTCTCTCTGTCTGTCTGTCTGTCTGTCGGTGGCTTTGTTCCCAAAGCTACGTAGGCAGCACTCCAGATGTGAAGTCTGTACCAAATTTTTGGGTCAAATATGAACAAACCTAGCCGTTGGTTAAATACATTTTTTTTTAGGTACATTTTTAAACTCAATGGCTGGATTTGTCCATATTTGACCCAAACATGGGTTAAAATTACCCAGCATGTTTAATGTAAAATGATTGACAGACAAAATGATTGACATAACATTTCTAATTTGTAATTTGCTAAATAGGAAAAACAATGAAGATCCTTTAACATTAAACCACATTTAAACAGATTAATTAACAATAACACTAGAAAAAATAACACTAGTGTTATTTTTGTATATTTGGTGTGTGTGAGTGGGGGGCGGGGGGTGGTGGTGTTGATTGTGGCCTGTGGAATGGTCCACTCCTCTTCAATGGCTGTGCGAAGTTGCTGGATATTGGCAGGACCTGGACAGGACCTGGTTTTCTTGCACAGATCCTTGCAACATGGGGCCGTGCATTACCATGCTGCAACATGAGGTGATGGTCGTGGATGAATGGCATAACAATGGGCCTCAGGATCTCATCACGGTATCTCGGTGCATTCAAAATGGCATTAATAAAATGCACCTGTGTTCTTTGTCCATAACATACGCCTGCCCATACCATGACCCCACCGCCACCATGGGCCACTCGATCCACAACGTTGACATCAGCAAACTGCTCACCCACACAACGCCATACACGCTGTCTGCCATCTGCCCTGTACAGTGAAAACCGGGATTCATCCGTGAAGAGAACACCTCTCCAAAGCGCCAGACGGCATCAAATGTGAGCATTTGCCCACTAAGGTCGTTACGAAGACGAACTGCAGTCAGGTTTCATCCAGGTCCTGCCAAAATCCAGCAACTTCGCACAGCCATTGAAGAGGAGTGGACCAACATTCCAGAGGCCACAATCAACACCCCCCCCCCCCCCCCCCCCCCCCAAATACAGTAAAACTGCACATTTTAGAGTGGCCTTTTATTGTGGCCAGCCTAAGGCACACCTGTGCAATAATCATGCTGTCTAATCAGCATCTTGATACGCCACACCTGTGAGGTGGATGCATGATCTCAGCAAAGGAGAAGTGCTCACTAACACAATTTAGACAGATTTGAGAACAATATTTGAGAGAAATAGGCCTTTTGTGTTGTCAGAAAAAGTCTTAGATCTTTGAGTTCAGCTCATGAAAAATGGGGGCAAAAACAAAAGTGTTGCGTTTATAATTTTGTTCAGTGTATATATATTTGGATACAGGTGCTGATTATTACAGCATGAGTTATATGGACAATTCACTGAAAAAAGACAAAGTAGCTACGCTATTGAAAAAACATAATTTAATATCGTTGCTATTTTTAGTGACTTTTAACCAATAAACAGTAGAATGATTTTGCTATTATTTATAAATATCACTCTGTCATATTATGCAGCTCTTGACTGTCTGTCGATATTGGTATCATCACTCTTTAAAGTTTTTTGTTTAGTGTGTTTTTTTTTTTCACTCAGACTGAAAATAGAAATCTGACAACTACTAAACCCAAAAGAGGCCTTATAGATTATGTAATGTATCAAATGATAACAGATGAAATAAGGGCAATGCACTATGGGAGCACATTTTTGCCTACACATTTAAATGCATCTAAATGCATTTTGTCACTTTGACGTAGCATCTCCCCCCCGAGTCCTGGTTAATTTCTGGACAGTATACTAATGAAAGAGAAATATGAGAAGTAGAGTAGAGTAAAATGAAAAAGAAAAATAATGGAGGTGAAGTGGAGGGAGAGATGCCATCCTGACATCTTTCTAACCTGTCTTAATGAATATCACTCTAATCAAATTTAAATATAGAGTGCCAGGGGAGACAGTAATTAGCATACAAATACAATTGTTTTGATAATGAGGTTTGCAAGACGAGCAGGAAAAAAAACAACAATTTGCAAAATGATATACATGACTGTTGTTCATTTGTTTGTGTAGTTTTGTTTGCATGAGGGTTTGAGGATGATGGAGTCTGAGCGCAGTTCACTGAGTTGTTGTTTGTGTTTGAACATGTTCTGAGTGCACTGTGACATTTAGCTAAATAACATTCAGACATCATTTGGTTCTTTTGTGTTACAGAATCATGTCTTGAATTGCATTTAATTGTTAATATAAGAGCAGAATTTGTAGAATCCGTTTGCACTTTCAATGTCTTGTGAATAGAAAACTAGTAATAAGCTAATAGTCAGGGGTCTGAACACACCATTAAATAAAACTAATAGTCATATATCACAGTCATATCATAGACCTGCATAATGCTGTGTGTGCTGCCAGGAGCAATTAAAGCTTTTTATTCAAGAGGCAAAATAGATTTAATTGATGAACAATTGAGATGTTAACTGGATTTCCAGTATACAGTAATCAGCTGCAAATTGTGAAGTTTTGCATTGTTTCTAAATTAATAATGCATATTTCAATTACAGGGTTAAAAATAGTTCTGGTGGCTATACACTTATTCTTTCTTTTTTTCTTCTTCCTATAAATACTGCAAAGAACATGTCATATTCTTTCATAATAACTTTTGTTGACAGTTAGGCTAGTTATTACTTTGCAGATTTTTGTTTTAATTTGAAAATGTAATTATTTAATTGTTTATTAAACATCAGTGTCTTTTATCATATTGCTGTGTATAAAAAGTTAAGCTTAATTATTTATTTGTTGTTGATTATTATGCTCTAGCCTTATTTTAAACAATCTAACAAGGATTTATAGGATATATAGGACATATGATTATTTTTTATAGGACATATTGTTGAAGACAAACAGAAGTCAAATGTAGTCATAGTGCTACTGATAATGTAAAAAAGAAAAACTCTTTTTCATGTGTGTTAAGAGTCTAGTTTTATTTTTAATTAAAGCTATACTCAAGAAAGAAATTAAATTGAGCACATCTAACCATATGCACCATTTATAATCGCATGAAAATGATACAACATATGCCGCTTAGTAAATACTCGAACTGCCTGATTTATACATTAACACGGTTGCTTTTATGACGATGTTAAACACTTTATCCAGTCATTTTACAGCCAACATATTTGGCCATTATCAACTGGTTTTGAAGGAGCTGTGATGGAGGGAAACATGTTTACTGAAAAAAAAAATATATATATTCAGTTTGTTCCTACAGCTTCAGAAACATTTGAAACACTATTGAAACATGTAGTGCACAGGTTGAATGGTTCATTTGTATGCTTAATTTTTGACGAAATAATCATGATTTTTAGTTTATTTGCCTGTTCTGTGTTTCATATGACTGATGTTCTGATCTGTGGTGAGAATGTTTTGGTTTTGCACTGATAAGACTGGTCCACACTGGTGTCTTTTTACTACTAGCAACTTGCGAGTTCATACAAACACACACTCCAGACCTCATAACCACAGTATAATCCCTCCTCATATATGTGCTTCTAGTGAAGTGAGCAATAACAATAAGCCGATGACCTGAGAGATCATTAATCCCAACATTAATGACTCCATTATGAATCTGGTGGGTTGAGCACAGAGAACCATCAGCATCATGCATCATGCAGCATGTTATATTTGCAGAATTAACCTTAATCAATATATATATATATATATATATATATATATGTTTTTTTTTTTGTTTTTTTTTTGTTTTTTGTCATCCAGTCTCATCTTCAGATCCATGGCTTTGTTCAAACAGGCAGTAAATATTTTATTTTTTTCCCTAATCTGACTAAAATCTACTCTGCAGTTTATAGTAAGGCTGTCACAAATCTATTTCTGCGATTAAATCTTTTCAGTTTAACGGGTTGAAAATATTTAATGTGACACTGCATCTGTTTTTTCCTTTCCTGACATCCTTTGCGTCACGGTATGATCATCAGGGTTCCTCTCAAAATCAGCTCTGTGTGATTAATCACGATTAATTGCAGAAAAATTTGTTTGCTTTATTATTTATTTATATATGATATATGTGAAGGTGTGTTCATATATATTTATATATATTTATGCAGTCCCTATCAATATAATTGTTTTCTATAATATATTTTAAAATCTAATTTATTTATGTGATGCAAAGTTGATTTTTTTCATCCATTAGTTTTATTTTCAGTCATTTTTTCTTTCTTCTTTTGAAACAAATAAATACATTTTTTCAGCAAGGATGTTAAATTGATTATAATAAAAAAAAAAAAATATTGTTTGAAAAGATTTCTCTTTTGAATAAATGCTGTTCTTTTTAACTTTTTATTCATCAATGAATCCTTAAAAAAAAATTTACAGGTTCCAAAAAATATATAAATTAAGCAGCACAACTGTTTCCAACATTGGTAATAACAAGTAGTATCAAATCATATTTCTGAAGGATCATGTGACACAAAAGACTGGAGTAATGATGCTGAAAATTCAGGTTTGCAACACAGGAATAAATTACACTTTAAAGTGTATTAAAATAGAAAACCATTATTTTAAATTGTAATACTTTTTCACAATATCACTGTATTTTTGATCACATAAATGCAGGCTTGATGAGCATAAGAAACTTCTTTCAAAAACATTAAAAATAACAATGTTGACCAGTACTGTGATAGATATATATATATATATATATATATATATATATAATTTTATATATGGTTCACACATGATGATTAACAAACCAGATTTCAATCTGTTGGTGGTGCGAATAAAACGGACAAGCAGCCGTATTAATCACAGAACCGTTGCTCCTGCATTTATAAAGTTTAGTTTCTTTATGTGTAGAAAATCCATTAGACCGCAGATTGAATAGAATAACTCCAGCGATCTGCTCCTATATCTGTGTGTGAGTATCCGTATGTAAATGTATGTGTGTCTGAGTTCAAAGGAACCTCCAGAACATGATTAATGGAATTCCCATGCAGCTCGACTCCTGCCTACTGATTTAGGACTATAATAATGCTTCTCTATATTGGAGTGTGGTTTCCAGACCATTAAAATAACACAGCATGGGTCTCTTTAACACAAACACCTCATTTAAAACATATTGCTGCTGCACTCTAGGGACCTGAGTCATGTTGTCCTTTCCAAGTCTATAACTGAAGAACAGTAGCACTTCATGCTTGTTCTTTCATACATCTCTCATTGCTTATTTTTTACCATTACTGTTTTGACATCACAATGAGGTTATGATCACCCGAGTGATGTGCTTGCTTTCCTGATACCGAACATGGCAGGTTAACTGTTGATATCTTAAAGAAACTTTAAAGTTTATCAATGAATATCGGCTTGAATTTTGCTATTGGAAAAAGCTATTGGATGACTAATATAAGTAAAATGTATTGCATGAGTTGTACTGTATGCTACTTTTAAGGGTTTTTGTTTCTGTTTTTTTTTTACGTTTGGCACCATAAATCACCATTCACTTCCATTGGAAAACAAGCTAAGATATTCTGTCTAACATCTGCTTTTGCTTTTCATGGAAGAAAGAATATATTTCTGATTTAGAACAACATGAAGGTTATGAATATACATTTTGGATGGATTGAGGATTCTTTCACAATCAGTCACTGGAACGCTTCTTGATGGACTGACTTTATATTACATTTGGAATTATTGTTGCTTGAGCAGCTTTGTTAAGAACAAAAGACTCTGCAAATATTAAATCTTTCTTTGTAAATAGGGTAAATATTTATAGGGAGGGGGAGGATATTCCTATTAGGAGGGGGGGGGGGGGGGGGGGGGGGGAGCTTAAACCTGCTTAAGCTGATTTCCTGGTCTTGTTTTAGAGGGGAAAAGGACACTTTTCAGCCATACCTGCTTGGTCAGTCTGTGAGACAAGTTTAAAAGAGTTAAGACCAGCAAGCCAGCTTAGGTTGGCTGAAACAGATGTTTTTTATTTGCATGGATTCGTCTTTTTTCTTCATTTGTGAGTTCCATACAAACACAAAATGATGTTTTATTAAAGTTCGGGAGAAGCACGTTCAGTTAATTAACACGAGTGGAGTGCACCCAGCAATCAATGATAAGAGGTATACAGTATATATAGATTCAGCAATCTCACCTCACTCCATTGATAGTTTAGCAGCATCCCTCCACCGCCCCTTCTCCACACTTCCAGTCCTAAACACATAGGGGGGAGTACTCTGGGTTCGGGCCAAGCTCCGAGCTCGGTGCCCTCCCCCCGGACAACACGCCAAATACGCATTAAACCTTATCCAGAACGATGATCAAAACATAGATGAAGTAGATCGAGTCCATCAACACCCCCAAAGCTTCACAGTCCTGTACCTCGTCTTGGGTCGACCTTTCATTCAACATTAGGCAGTTTTGATTTATATGCTGTTTAATGTTGGTTTGTGTTGATGTTGAGTTCCAATTGTATGTAAGTGTGAACTCGTGAATTATCTTATCTTGGCAATATGCATCTTTTTGGCTCTTCTCCCATTATAAAGTGAACAACATTGACGTTGCTGCCGTGGTGATGTGTGTTGTTGCTTTGGTGGCTGTGCAACATTTGCCTGTCTGAAAAAGATGAATGATTAGCATTGGCCTTGAGTCTTAACGCACATCATTCGAATCATTAATATTTTCCCTGCTCAAATCTCTGATGTGTTGATTTGCAACATCCAGTCTTTAAAACAAAACAAAGCAGTTTATTCTTTAAAGGTGCAGTGTGTAACTTTTGGCGACATCTAGCGGTTCGGTTGCGAGTTTGCACTAAGGGCTCAGCCCACCGCTCACCCCTCCCTTTCGAAGAAGCTACGGTGGCTAAAACGGGACAAACATTGTCGTCTGAGACAGCAGAGAATAGCCAGAGTAAACCAAGCTTCTGTACCACAGTCCATTATAAACCACATCATGGATAAAGTTTACAAAGCCATAGTCAGGTGAGGATCAAGGGTCTTAATACATAATATAATAATAGTAATCAGCTGATTGTCTCACGAACGTAACCAGCACATTTCTCCCTACATAGCAAACCCATAATACAGCGAGGGAGAAGAACCACATGAAACTATGCAACTATATACTTTTTCTAACAGGGTAGTAAAAGTTTAGCTGGCTAATATGAGCTGTTACTGTGGCTGAGCTGGTTTAAAGCGTTAAGCCTTGTTTATACTCGACGCGTCCGCATGAGCCCAAAGGTACGTGCGGCAAAAATGACGTGATTGTAACAGAGCGCGCGCCTCCGCATCCCCTAGACACCACTAACTACAGACAATAGGCTTTTTTCTCTGATTTTGGAAACTCGATCGACTTAAAATGCTTCCAAGATCGACGGGTTGGTGATTCCTGTAACTTTTTTACGGTCAATGACAAGAGTAGCCTACTAATCAGCTGTCTCACGAACGTAACCAGCACATTTATCCCCACATAGCAAAGCCATAACACAGCAAGGGAGAATAATTAAGTTACATGAAACAATCCAACTACAAATTTACACCACTGTCAAGGGAAAATTCACTACTCATGGTGTTTATGGCTAGCTTCTTCTAGCTTTCTGCGGCTTCTCTTTCGAGGTAGTGACGAAACACGCTCTGTAACCCTGTTTGTTCGCTGTCGGCTACGGTAGAAACATGACGTCACAATATGTCGACTTTCATAGAAGGGGATTCCCGCGCCTATGTAGATATAAATGCCTCATTCTAAGGTAATAAAAACATTACGGTTTATTAAGTAAGTTCTTTATACACCACTGAACACATAGTTATGGATGTCATATTGCATTTCTGTTAATAGATACTCAACTTTTTTACACATTGCACCTTTAAATGTTTGGGGGTCAGTAAGCTTTTTAAAGGGATCATGACATGGATTTTTTTTAAATATGTTCCTTGAAGTTTGCGCATAATGTTTAAAAATTACAGAAAATAATATATAAATTGCTAAAAAAATTATTATTTTCAACTTCATTCTGACACTGAAATGATCCGTTTTTAAGGGGCGGCTCCTTTAAGGCTTGTCATTAAACGGCCGCTGTTATGATTGGCTAACGTCATTGCATATGAAACCATATCAATGCATCCTTGCTATTGCGCGGGCCTATGGTGCGATGATGTAAAACTATTTGTTGATGTCTTGCTCTGGAGGCAGTCATATGCTAATGTATTTGCCCGTGTGATGTCACAGATCCCGCAATATCAAAATGATTCAATAAATGCTTTGTATATAATAGAAGGCGTTTTATGCTCAAAACTTGCAGGATGTTTGAACTCTTTCCTCACCATTGATGGAAATTTCCAGCTTTCCATGTTTTCACTGTTATAAAGTAGGGGGCGCTATTAGGCATCTTCTGAGAGAATACTAAATGTCCTGATCAAAACACAGGCGAAGAAGCAGCAGAAACAAACGATAGCATATGTAAGCAGATGCATATGTAAAATAACGTTATCATCAACATTAAACAGCATATAAATCAAAACCGCCTACGTTGAATGAAATGTCGACCCAGGACGAGGTACAGGACTGTGAAGCTTTGGGGGGTGTTAATGGACCTCGATCTACTTCATCTATGTTTTGATCATCGTTCTGAATCATATCTGGATGTAGACTTTGACAAAAACTTGGTTTTCTCCGATTTTTGTTCATAATGTTGCTTTTTTTATGAAACTTACCCACATTCAGGTGTTGATAAAAAAGGAATGCATGAAGCGTATATTCAGACATTCATACAACAAAGTATTCTGTGGACCATGAGAGTTTTGTTAACATGATCAAAAATGCTGGCGCTGGCTGGCAACTTTTTTCAAAATTACTGGCAGGGAAAGAGTTAATGGTGCAAAGACCACGGCAAATTTGATCAAAACATCAAGGCAAATATGATTTCTCATGTCATAACCCCTTTAATGTCTTTGAAAGAAGTCTCTAACGTGCACTGTAACGCAGTTAGATGTTGTGGGAAGGAGGAGGCGGGAACCGGCGAAAATTTCACAGACTTTAATAATCAAATAAACAAATACAAAACAAAAGTAAAAGACAGCAGCCCCTCACGGACGACTGCTGTCGCATATAATAAAACATAAGTCCAACTAAAACAGTCCAGGCCTGGTCCTCTCTCGCTCTTCACTATCGTCGCTCCTCCTTTTATGCTTACGCTCCTCCGTGAGAGATACGAGACCCGGTGCGTCGCGCAGGTGTCGCTCATTATCAATCACGCCACCGGCCTCGCACCGTTCTCTCGCAGCCCTCGGCCTCAACCTCGACCTGCTCGCCACAGTATTGTCGTCTTTGCTGTTTGAATGATGCTTGGAGTTGAGGCCTATGTAGATGTAGATGTAAATGTAAACAACAACAACAACTTTTGAATGGTATAAACAGTGAACAGAACAACAAACAAGTGAGTATATTTCTACAAATCTAATTCAGCACCTGTGAAGGACATATCTGAGCCGGTCTCAATTGTGTTCTCCTCAGCTATGCACAGAATACTCATTTAAATGAGACACACTTCTCTCTGTAGCCTTGTCTGATGAAGAGACAACCTATCAGGCGAGAGTCTCATCTTCATATAAGTCCCGGCTCCCACCGGGGTCCCTCTCTGAGAACGGGGAGGACGATCACCCTGTCAATCACGCACACACCGTAATTGAAGCTCTGCTGTTCAAGGCAGATTTTAAATTAGCTTCATAACATTCGCCATCGCCTCTGTGTTTATTTGTGAAAGCTGCAGTGGGGAGGAACTCGACAGTGTTGCAGTCACAATGTGGGCTGCATGCAGAATTACAGCACCACGAACTGTGAAACGTCTCATATTCAGTATTATCAGTATCTAGCACTTTTGAGAGTCAAATTTGTTTGAAATGTAGCTCAAGAAATTCATTCATTTAAATAAATCAACTATAATATTTTTTGCATTTGTCCTTTTTATGTCTTTGTTCTTTTAAATATGGACTTTTTTGTCTATAAGAGGCAATACTGTCAAGAGAGAATTTGAGCGATATTGGTTATTTTTTACCTTGTATTTTTTTATCCACTTCATGATATATATATATATATATATATATATATATATATATATATATATATATATATATATATATATATATATCAACATCTTCAACACGTTATATATATAACATATATACATATATTAAATTAACTGTTAAATTAATTTAAGGTGTTATTGACATTAATTATCCAAATACACTTTTGCCTCTGAATGACAAAGCTGTAGAGAGATTTGTTTACATTTTATGTGAACACAAAGCGTTATAGAACATTTTATAATGGGAAGCAACCAATTTTTGCCATTTTTTTTTTATTGGAAAGCGTGCTTTTAGTCACCCAGACATCCACAGTTCTACTTGTATAGAAAGGTCCTACAAGAAAAAGAGGCTGCAAATCCTCCTATATTGCTGGAGCTTTATATTCTTACACTCGCAGATGCCCAAAACAAAGATTTCTCTGAATCTCCCGCTGAAACTCTGAAGCTGTAAAGCTGGGGTCTGGGAATGTTTTTAGAGGATAGGCGCCCTTTACCCTCATGAACAGACAAGAGATTTCCACCAAAACAAACAAACGGATAAACAGGCTTAGGTTCCTCCTGGAATGAGAATCTAATCGCTGTAACCTTAGCTCTGCGAAGGGAAGAGAGAGACCTGATATCCTCTCAGGATGCTGAGGTGGAGGAGTGGAGAGGGATCAATGGCCACAAACTGATGCCCATTACTGTCCCATGCTTCTCAATAGGCAATATAGCCCATTTATTTGTGTGTCTGGTTATAGGCGGTGCCTGCGTTTGGTCCCATCAGGAAAACAATTATGTAACCTGCAACGCAAGCAAACGCTCTTTGAGTATGGATAGCACAGCAATAGCTATCCGTATTCCTTCCCAAGGTGACATTGGTTTATAATGGCGACCAGGAAACCTTGTGGCGAAATTCAGAATTGATTTGCAGTTTGTTTTCCCTCGCTAAGATGCCTCGGAGAGTGTGCATTAGATACGACTGTACGTATGTGGGCAGCCCAAGGTCATTTAGCATATAAGAGTGATATATTCTGACGTCGGGTCCCCGCGTTCAGAACGGGCAGATGCTCGGGCTCGGATGCTGGCTGCCAAGTGTCTTTATTAATAAGCTAAGGGGAGGTTTGAGAGCTGTTGGCAGCGCGAGCAGGAAGAGCCTCCCTGGCCTGAAGTCGCGTTTATGCTAGACGACCCCTGTTGCTTCCGTCTCCGTTTGCGTCAAGCAACGGGAACATGCTCCCATACAGAAACACTGTGGAGATCATTTACATTATATAGTACTCTTCTTTCCGACATCACTTCTCATCATGGCTCTGCAGTCTCGCAAAGGCACTTTAAGGTGTGCTGCTTGTTCAGCCGGGCAGTATATTACATTTAAGCAAAGGAATCTCTCTGCTGGACCTTCACATTTCTAGAGATATAATAAAAGGGAACGTTCTCATGCATAGTTTTGGTCTTTGAAGTATTTGAGAAAGTAAATGATGCCATGTGGTGTGGTTCTGGACTCGCCTAGTGAATGTACTACATTTGAACATTAGCAGATGCAATTTATCTTGAAAATGTCTACATTTGAACTTAATATACTTTGATTACAAAATGAGGGATATATGTGTCCTTTAAAGTGCAGTGCGGCTTTTAATAGGCTCTTGATGGCTGACATGTGGGACACTCGTGTATCAATCATGTAAGCTTTCCCACAGACTCCTTGTGGTTCAGTTTGGGGTTTCATCAGGAATGGAGAAAGACTGGGCCTCGGTCTCTTTTTTTTTTTTGTGATCAACTCTTTATTGTCTTTTAGAAATAAAAATAAAACAAACATCCACTCATACAAAAAGACAGGGACGGGGGAAGTAACAGACATATAATCAAAACATTAACAATATGACAGAGAAAAATAATAATAAAAAAAAAAACGAATGTTGTAGGCTACATTCACAAGTCACTATTTTGTGGAGGCTATGAATCCAATATGTTTTTGCACATATGTGCGGAGTAAACCAGTTCTGTATTATTGTCCTTCTTGGCAGCTGTAAACCCAGCAAACAACATTCTTTTTTGCAATGAACTTATACAGGAGTCAGAATCGTCATTGAGAAGACATAAACATGGATTAGACATGTAATCAATTTGTAGTAAGGAGGATAGAACCAAGTTTACATTATCCCATATGTTGGCAACAATTGGACACTCCCAAAACATATGAAGAAAAGTACCTGACGATACAGTGTTACAGATATGGCAGTTAAAGGTTGATTGTAGTTTCATTTTGAACCTCCTGTAAGGGGTTATGTATGCTCTATGGATGACTTTGAAATGGATAAGACGATGGGCCAAGTTTTTAGAAGTTAAGACTAGATTAGACCACACCCTCTCCCAGTCGACCGATAAATTAAAATCAGATAATTCACGATTCCAGATAGATTTAATAGAAAGAGGCTTTGCAATGAGGTCATTAACTCTACTATATATTAAAGAAACAGAAGGCCGACCAGAGGATGGTGCGATCCAATCCCACATAGGATGGGAGGAAATGGGGGATGCCCAGGGAACCCCATATGCCTTGAGAGCCGAGCGTAGCTGAAAAAAGACAAAATATGAGGATGCTGGTAAACAAAACTTAGTTCTTAGTTCTTGAAGTGCGCAAAGTCCCTGGTTATCAAATAAGTCGCCGCATGTGTTTATACCCAGTGAAGACCAAGAAGGCTGGACAAATGGCTGATTTCCACATAAAAAATTAAAGTTGTGCCATAAAGGTGTGTTGCTACAAAATTTGAATGGTCCTCCCATCAGACGTTCAACCTTTTTCCAAATCCTAATAGAATTGGCCACAACTGGGCCGAATTTATGCTTATTTTTTTTTCCTGTACCAGCAAATAACATATCTTGGAGCCTATGTGGTTTAACCTTGTCAGCTTCAATTTCTCTCCATGGAACTTTGGATTGAGAATCAACCCAAATATGAAGAGCCTTAAGTTGGAATGACCAATAATATAACTCAAAATTTGGCACAGCCAATCCTCCTGAAAGTATAGGGTGCTGTAATGTGGCTAGTTTTATTCTAGGTCGTTTACCAGTCCAGATAAACTGGGAAAGTATGGAATTAATCTCCTTAAAGTAACCTGGAGGGGGGGAAAGCGGCAGCATAGAAAAAAGAAAATTAAGCCGAGGTAACAAATTCTTTTTCACTGCGGAGATTCGGCCTTGAAGAGAGACATTAAGATTATTCCATCTTTGAGTATCACTCTTGATCTTGCCTAAAACGTTATTAAAGTTGTCCCTGGCAATCTTATGGATGTTTTTATATATGGTAATACCCAAATAGATGAAAGAATCTTTAATAGGAATGAATGAGGGGATAGGACAACTAACCTTAACATTGTTAATTGGCATTAAAGCAGATTTGGTCCAATTTATCTTGTATCCCGATAAACCACTAAAGCGGTCGAATTCCTTAATTACATTGGTTAATGACATATCAAAGTGATCTAAATATAAAATTATGTCATCCGCATACAACGAAATAATATGATTATGGTCGTGAATCTTAATCGGTGTTACTTCAGATTTCCTAATGGCTTGTGCTAGTGGTTCAAGGGATAAACAAAACAATAAAGGGGAAAGTGGACATCCCTGCCTCGTTCCTCGCTGTAGAGGGAACGGGGGGGAAATAATATTACCAGTTAAGACTGATGCCTCAGGTGAGTGGTAAAGTGTCTTAATCATGGAGATGTAATGCTCACCAAAACCAAAACCTTGCAGAACTACCCACATATAGTTCCACTCTAGCCTGTCAAAGGCTTTTTCAGCGTCGAGTGAAAAAACCGCACAAGGGCTCGGATGGGCGTCTGCAAAACCTAGAACATGAAAAAGTCGACGCATATTATCGGATGCGTGACGTCCCTTAATAAATCCGGTTTGATCCTCCTTAATTAAGCTATGGATTACTTTCTCCATGCGAGAGGCAATAACTTTAGCATAAACTTTTAAATCGCATGAGATGAGTGATATTGGTCTATAGTTAGAGCAATCTAGTGGATCTTTCCCCTTTTTAAGAAGCAATGATATCAAAGATGTTTTTTGATCTCTATGAAATGCCCCGTGCTCAATTGCAAGATTAAATGAATCAAGCATGAGAGTCCCTACCAAATCCCATATCTCTAAATACAATTCAGGAGGGATGCCATCAAGGCCTGGCGACTTGCCCTTTTGAAGACTTTTTAGTGATTCGTGGAGCTCCACCAAATTTAACGGGGCCTCCAAAGAGTCTTTATCCATCTGTGAAATCCGAGGCAGTTCTAATTTATACTCTTTACAGATTGACTCATCCAAATCGGTTTCAGCTTTGTATAAATTTGTGTAAAAATCCTGAAATGTGTTATTAATTTTCACAGGATTCGTGGTGACCTGATCGTCTGAAGATTTCATTGCAATGATAAATGCCTTAGACTCGCATTCCCTCAACCTGATGGCCAGTAAGTGGCTAGGTCTCTTCGATTCAAAATAATATTTTTGTCTAGTTCTATGTAATATAAACTCTGCCTTTGATTGTGAAAGTAAATCATATTCTCCTTTTAAGGAGGACAATCGTGTAGCTTGTTGATCAGAAAAACTTTGTTTTTGCAAGTTTTGTAATAATTGGATCTTACTTTCTATTTGTGTAATCTGGCGGGTTTTCGCTTTGGCAAGATTAGAAGAAAAAGATATACAGAGTCCTCGTATAATACATTTAGTTGTTTCATATAATATTTGAGGGTCTACATCGCAAGATGAATTAATTTCAAGAAATTCCTTTATATGATCTTTTAGCGAATTAATGAACATCTGATTACTTAGCATTGATGTGTTAAAACGCCATCTAGGGGCCTTGGTCTTAATGTTGGAAAGGTGAACATTACACAACACTGCAGAGTGATCAGACAATAAAATTGGTAATATAGAGATAGAGGAGTTAGATGAAATTAGAGATGGGCTGAGAAATATGTAATCTATCCTAGAGAAAGTCTTATGTCTGTTAGAAAAAAAGTAAATTCCTTAGACGTAGTGTTTTGAATTCTCCAAAGATCGATTACATTAAGTTCAGTGATACATTTATTCAATAACTTAGAAGATGGGTTAGCTGTTGTATCCGGGTGAGATTTATCCAATGCAGGATTTAAGACGGCATTAAAATCACCACCCACCACTAAATGACAATCAGTCTGCTCAAGCAATGCATTGGAAATATTAATGAAAAATGCACTATCTGCCTCATATTTCTCTACAGTTTCCACAAGATTCACCATTTTGTTCATTTTATTTTGCACATTAGTTTAAAAATAAATGTTTAATTTACATAGCGCCTTTCCAAGGACGCTTCACAAAAACAATAAAGAATAAACAATCAGTTCATACATAGATGGACAATAGACATTTGCCCAGTCAAAGAAATGAGCGATTCCAGTTGCACATCGCATTACAATTGGAATACAAACTATAACAGAAACAAAAACAACACTATTTACTATAACACTATTTAAACACTAGTATAGTATTTACAAGGCAGCAGTGGTATTGTACATTCGTTCTAAACATCCAGGGGCGTAGCCAGCATTTCAAAAGTGAGGGGGACAGAATGTCAAGTGTAATACCAGTTTTTTTTCTTCAGATTTTGTTTAGGTTTTTGCTTAATTAGCTTAATATGCTATTTATTTTTAAAGCAATAAAACAGAAAGAAAGTTGTCCAGTTCTTTGTATTGCACATGCAGGGTTTTTCCTGGCTTAAAATGAGGCGGAGGTGGTAAAACCGTGATCATGTATTTTAATAAGATAATAAAATGTGTATTTTTCGTAGACCATCATATAGTCTGCTGTGGCACAGTATTTTTGTAGGTGGATCTCGGTACCTCTAGGGGGGGTCCGGGGGCATGCCCCCCTGTGAGAAAATTTTGTACATTTTAAAGATAAATTCAGTAATCTGGTGCACTTTGAGTCCCCCGAATCCACTGTTAAAAATAAATAATCCAACTGCTCAAACATGATATTCTCTGATTTAGATATCTGATCATCACATTACAATTATTCAAATTATCAGTGTTAAGCATGATAATATGGTTAAATATCACACTGAAGCTGATTTAAAAATAACATTTACTTAAAATTAAAGTTCTTTTTTTGGCAAAAGTACATTTTCTTACTAGCCTAAACAAAGTCTGTCTTACTAAACTAAACTAACTTTCCAATTGAAAACCTTCAAACTTCAAGTTTTTTTAAAACTACTTCAAACTTTCTAGTTAGGCTTTTTCAAGAGAACTTAAAGTTTGTCTACAAACTTTTTTATCTAATTGTAAAGTGTCACCAAATTATGATAAACATCATGTACACGTTACACGCTGCCTGATTCAAGCAGATCGTGGCTGTTGATGCATGAAAATACAAATTCAGCATTAACATTTAGCATGTGTATTCTAATTTAAAGGGCTTTGATAAAATATCTGTGAAAATAAAATGCATTACGAGTAAAATAGATTGAAAATATTGCATGTTTGTTCGGGTAGTGAATTTACAACAAAACCTGTTAATTATTCAACAAGAGAAATAGGCGGATCTCGAGTTATTCATCATTGTGCAACACAATTCGATTACTACATGACATCTTACTTACAGTGCTTGACTTTGTCGTGAAAAAGGAGTGAAGAGTTTTTTGCCATTTTGAACTCTCTGAAACTGATGGATTCGGCGCGGGTGCGCGCATGGGCGTGTCGTAGGCTAATGCACGAGTGACTGATTACCATGGAAACGTGAAAGTCACGGATGTAGATAGATAGACTATCCTTGACTCTTTGGATTTTAAATATCGATGTAGGGTATACACACCCGCGAAAACCTCAGCTTGTCGTAGACACACTCGCCCTATGAAAAAGTGCGGGGGACGAATTTACATTGTATAAAAAGTGGGGGGGACACGTCCCCCCCGTCCCCCGCGTAATCTACGCCTATGTAAACATCTAATGTTAAGTATTACAATTCTGCAATTACTTTAGCCTAAATATCTTAACAAAGAGACCCTTTTTCAGAATTTCATAGTGTTCTCTAAAACTATTTACCCATTAGTATGGCGACGTTAACCAAACAACTGTTTGTAATGCCCCATACATGAACGGATATGAAACATCTACATAAAGGAGTCATTTTGTATCATATGATGATGATGATGATGATAACACATTTGACTGAAAAACACCTTGATTACTTTTAATAAATGGCTTGAGTGCTGGAGAAACAAAAGCTTGACAAAATGTTGGCAAAAGAAGATGTTCTTTTGTTTATAAAGCTGGTTGATTTATACAATAGAGAACAGTGCCATCGTGTCATGTTTGAAGTTGCAAGGCAACATGTTTGCCAACTGATGTGACATTGAGATAATAATCTCTCATTGTGTAAAATGAATTACACTGGCAGCGTGTTAAGCATGTCTTCAGTGGGAGGGAATGTGTGTGTGGGTCAGAAGGAAGCTACGCCGACGCCTTTATCCACTTGCCTTGATTGTAAATTCCCCTCGTCTGTTCAGTATATAGCCACATTTTCAGTGCTTTTAATCACGATGACCATGGGATTTCCTAAGGTGTCAGACATTGATAAAAGCTTTATGTTTGCTAATGCATTCCCACTTACAGTGTTTGCCACACGTAAACACAGATGCTCACGCATCACAAGACACTAAAAATCATATAACTGTCTAAACCCTGAGGTGATGAACACTGCAGAAACACACGACACACATCCTACAGACAGACTTGAATCTGTTTATGGGTATTGACAAAGGGGGGAACACGAACATAAAATGTATAGGCTAAAATATTATGCATATAATAAGGATATATTTGTATATCTGTAACTGTAACCCATCTCTTTTTTTCAATCCCCCTTTCACCTTTTTAAGACGCACCTCAGGTCATTTCAAAGTATTTAACTACTAGTTTCCAACAGTTGGACTCTTATATAGTGCATCCACTAATAAGTAAGGATTTTACTTGTTTTATGCTTATTAATGCAAAAAAAAGCATTAATAGGCTTTACTATACTTATATTATGTGAAGGCTCCACAATAAATATGGAAGTAGGTCCAGGTTACAAGATTGTTAGTAGAAGTAAAACTTTCTTTTCCTGATTTACAAATTTGAAAACTTCTTTCTCTCACTTTTCTTTGTTGGGCCACTAAAAGGTACAATATGTAAGATCTTTGTAATAAAATATCCAAAAATCACTTGCACAGTGTGATATATTTCCTGCAGTTGTGTACATACAATATTCCAAAAGTTCCCCAAAAAAAATCAAATTTCAGAGAAATTCACATTTTAAATAATGGCTCATCCCTGGTCATTGTCGCTTGTCAATGACGTAATATCCGCGTTAACCCTGGTTTCCGCTTGTACTGCCATAGTAACCATGGCGACAGACGTGGACAACAGTGTTACGTCTAGTGGCACGCTCACGCTGTTGTTGTTTTGTTTAAACATTATGGACCATGGCAAGCAGACTTTGGGACAAAAGGAGAATTAAAATGAGGATCAATATCGGTGTAGCGTTAGCTTCACGTCCGTGAATAACTTCGACTTGACGAGACGCCACTCTTTATTAGACAGGTGAGCATAAAATGAATCAATGTTATGTAGCTCGACATATTAGAATATGATCAGTATGTTATTCTAATGTTGATCTAGCTTACTGCTAGTCTCATACAGCCAACAAACTAACACATAGAATAACATTATAACTTCAACACACTCAAATGCTGTTTAGTGTGATAGTGGTTAGACCAAGTGAAACAGCGCTGCATTACCTCAAGTTTAATTCGTCGAATAAACTGACCTGTGTGAGTAGTAATTCAGCTTTTGCGTGTAGTTCGGTAGAATGAAATGTCCTTATTCCTTTAAATCCGCGTGACCCGCGTGTGGCGCTGATATCTGTCTCTCTTTACTAATCGCGACCTGCTTCATACCACAGTCATGTTAAAAACATCAATGTTTTCACACATCCATAAACATTATTAGATCCATCGGCATGACGACAAGTTCCATAATTCCTCTTATCAACCTACGCCTGTGTTATTGTATGCGGAAAAAAATCCATATTGTAGCTTTAATTGTTAGTAAAAAAAAAAAAAAAAATCCATATTTTTAGGGTAATATATAAAGATGACCAGCCATTTTACATAAGTAGATTTAGGTAATGCTTGTAGGCCTATTATGGAACATTTCTTGATTCAATCATAATTAGCCACCAATTCATGAAAACACAAAAATAGTTGATTAGTCAATTAAAGTATTATTACTGGTATATAAATCACTCAATGGCCTAGGACCTCAATATATTGCAGATATGCTCACTGAATATAAACCTAACAGATCACTCAGAGTGAATCCTTGGTATTTCTAGCTGATTTGTTCCTAATGATCTAAGCACGGAGAGTCTGCTTTTAGCTATTATGCCAGCATGTGCTCCTACATTAGTCACATTCAAATCCAGACTCAAAACACGTCTGTTTAGCTATGCATTTACTGAATGAGCACTGTGCCACTGTTCGTCCGACTGTTTTTACTGTACTTTATTTTATTTTTAATTCTAAACTGTTTAAATTATTCTTATTCTTATTTGTTTTTATTATTTTATTTTCTCCTATGTAAAGCACTTTGAATTACCATTGTGAATGAAATGTGCTATATAAATAAACTTGCCTTGCCTTGCCTAGTCAGTACTGAATGGAAAAATAAGCATACAATCAACATTTGTCTACAAGTTTTCAGAGGTCAGCATGATGCATTCTGGGATTGCCTTCACCACAAAGGCTACATGTAGTGCTGTCCTAGAATTTGACTGTAAAGAGGTATCTTATGAGGGGGCATATTTGCTCTTTCTATTTTTTGGAGCAGGCTATGTTCACACTGTCCATTTTTGGAATTGACAACCGCATTTACTTACAGGGTGAGTCTCGAAATCTTCAGTTCACACAGCAACTTACAGTAACGTTAGCGTCTTGAATACTGGCTGTATACTATGAATGTGCAACACGAGTCAGTCTTTATTCTCTTACCAGTAACCATAGTGATAGAGACCAAAGTAATATCAAAGATCTTATCATTTTTTGCCACAAATTCATCCTTCAAATCTTCATTAACTGACAGAAGCTTCGATGTAAACACGTGCTAGTCGGACGCATTTAACCATTGTACTCGCTTCTCGCGCATGACACGGCATTTGTGTTGCGCATAGAACACAAAACTGACGGGAGCCACTCCGGTGGAGATTGAGAACAGTGACTGGATCAAGAACCTTCAGATGACACTCAGCTCATATCTCTGGCGCTGTAAGTTACCGAAAGCATGAAACCCCTTAGCAGAGCGGCTCTCTCGCACTGTATGATTGGCAGACAACTAAGTTAGCTGTCCAGTCCAGTTCTGTTCACACAGCACAGGTTTTCCGAGAATGCGGTTGTGAGTCCTGAAAAAAATAGGGGTGTGAGTTCGGTTAAAGAATGCGGTTGTCACTCCCGTAAATAATTGAACTGTGTGTGAACGTAACCGTAAGTACTGCTGTGTGAACGTGGCCATATGTGTGTGTCAGGTGAGTGTTTATGATGCATTAAAATGTTGTCTACGTTAGCCGCTGTGTTTTGGAACGTGCCTATGTCAGCTATTGCATATTCACCAGCAACATTATTATCTTAGATTAGAGATCTAGCTTCTAATACTATTGCTGATGCTGTAAATCCTTCATCACTCCTGCTTACTCATAAGGTATTTTTGCTGGTTGATTATATGAGAGTTAATTTCTGTTTTCCCTAGGTCACCCTGACAGTGAAACACTTTATTATCTGCTTTGCCCTGCTGACTAATTACTGACACATGCCTCTTCTCCTCTCTTCTCTTTCTCCAGGCGATCATGATCCAGTCACACACTCACAAGCAGCACTATACTCAAGACACATCCTCATCCCAGGCCAGGACTGAAAATCTCATTTCTTTCATCCTTCTCTGCTCAACTGGCATACAGATGGAGATACAGATGAAAACAAGGCACATCTGGCCAGAAAATATGTATGCGGTTACAAGGTAAATCATCTCACAGGCTCTGTTTCAAAGCTATTGAGCTGCTCACCAGTGGTGGAAAGAGTACTGAAAAAGCATACTCAAGTAAAAGTACTGTTACTTGTCAAAAAATGTAGTGAGAGTAGAGTAAAAGTACCGGTCCTAAAAACTACTCAAAGTAGGAGTAAAAAGTAGCCCTTTTAAAAGTACTCAAGAGTAGTGAGTAGGCTAGTGAGTATTATGCAATGAATGTTAGTCCACCTTATGCCCTGCAAATTGAAAATGTAGCTTACTCTTTTATCACAGATTCATAGAAAAAAAGAAACAGTATTTCAATATTTCTCCAACAGTTTTATTTTTGACTGCTAGCACTAAAAATACAGCGTTTCCCCTACCATTGTTTTGGACGACCCCCGCCCCCCCTAAAATGCTGACAAAATCCAGTCATAAAAAAGGAATTTATAAGTCGGACTTTCACGGAATTTGTAAATTTTTTGAGGAATAAATAGAAAGCAGTTCAGTACACTTGAAATCAAATCGCGATATAGTGTGTGTGAATATTAAACCACAAAGACAATTTAAATACGAATCCTGCATGTTCTATGTGAATGAATGGTGCAGCCGACGCGCAGTTTCATTTGCCACACACACACACACACACACACACACACACACACTGAAGCACGTGTGAGGTGTGACGCTTGCGCTGTTTTTTTGCCTATATGAAGACACAAATGCATGAACTTCCTCCAGGCTCAAGATCCACTCCGAAAGTCACTTCGTGAACAAAATAAATTGGCGCCAGGTGTCTCTAAGTCTGTTGATGCTGGTTTGATGCAAAGTTTTCCGCGCGCGATTTGATTTGACGGGAATCACGCATGGAGTCACATGATGACTTATTATAAAAATAAATATTAATATAAATGTTGCGACGGCAGGTTCAGGGAAAATAGCGCAGTAAAAGTACCGATACAGCACTTAAAATGTACTCAAGTAAAAGTAAAAGTACACTGTTTTTAAACTACTTAAAAAAGTACAATTCCTAAAAAAAACTACTCAATTACAGTAACGAGAGTATTTGTAATTCGTTACTTTACACCACTGCTGCTCACATAGGCAGTACTTCAAGACATCACAGGTTTTCAACCGTTTGACTGGAAGGCCCCCCATTTTCCAAACCAATTTTCAAAGGGCCCATCCCAAATATGGTAAGAAATTTCCTCTAGAATGTTTGGTATAATTTTGACAAAGCTGCTAGTTATAATCTTTTTAGATATAGCTTTAGTATACATGGGGCCAAATTTACTAAACGGGTCCAAATTTACTAAACAGGGCAAATTAGCGAGATCTACTGATGACACAAATTAAAGAACACAGACGCAGCCGGATCATTTCCACAATCTACCAAGAGCAGCGCAAATTAGCGTCTGGTTTATGACATGTTTTTTTGGGCGTTAAGTAATGGCGCAAATACCAGTAAATTGACACAAAAATCACATTGCATGAATCATTTAAATACTCTTCTCTCATTAAGTTTGTGTCTGAAAGGGAAACTCCTACAAATGCATATGCAATAAGGTCAGCCGCAAAAACCCTGCCCACGCCTTTTCAGCACAAGCTTTTCACTGTGCGTCTTTAGTAAATCCTTACAGTTTTCTTTTCACGGCAAAGGAGGGTTTGCGCTGGCTCAAGCTGTTAGTAAATCTAGCCCAATATACTGAAACTGGTAAAACAAACATAAACTATAGTTATTGTTTTAATTCATTAATATTGATTGTACACTCACCTAAAGGATTATTAGGAACACCATACTAATACTCAGGCCGTTCTCATCCCAAGGCGTCATCTAACTGACGCTTTTGACCATGCGTCAACATCCGACGCACATGGCACCCTTTAGCGTCAATTTGAGACGCGCCTCCTAGTGGTCTAACCCTAACCCTACCCCAGACCTAAACCTACCCATAACGGAAGCGTCATCTAACGCTAAAGGCATTAGATGACGCCCGAGGATGAGCGTCATCTAACTGACGCTAAAGGGTGCCATGTGCGTCGGATGTTGACGCATGGTCAAAAGTGTCTCATTAGATGACGCCTTGGGATTAGAATGCGTTGTAATACTGTGTTTGATCCCCTTTCGCCTTCAGAACTGCCTTAATTCTACGTGGCATTGATTCAACAAGGTGCTGAAAGCAATCTTTAGAAATGTTGGCCCATATTCATAGGATAGCATCTTGCAGTTGATGGAGATTTGTGGGATGCACATCCAGGGCACGAAGCTCCCGTTCCACCACATCCCAAAGATGCTCTATTGGGTTGAGATCTGGTGACTGTGGGAGCCATTTTAGTACAGTGAACTCATTGTCATGTTCAAGAAACCAATTTGTAATGATTCAAGCTTTGTGACATGGTGCATTATCCTGCTGGAAGTAGCCATCAGAGGATGGGTACATGGTGGCCATAAAGGGATGGACATGGTCAGAAACAATGCTCAGGTAGGCCGTGGCATTTAAACGATGCCCAATTGCCACTAAGGGGCCTAAAGTGTGCCAAGAAAACATCCCCCACACCATTACACCACCACCACCAGCCTGCACAGTGGTAACAAGGCATGATGGATCCATGTTCTCATTCTGTTTACGCCAAATTCTGACTCTACCATCTGAATGTCTCAACAGAAATCGAGACTCATCAGACCAGGCAACATTTTTCCAGTCTTCAACTCTCCAATTTTGGTGAGCTCTTGCAAATTGTAGCCTCTTTTTCCTGTTTGTAGTGGAGATGAGTGGTCCCCGGTGGGGTCTTCTGCTGTTGTAGCCCATCCGCCTCAAGGTTGTGCGTGTTGTGGCTTCACAAATGCTTTGCTGCATACCTCGGTTGTAACAAGTGGTTATTTCAGTCAAAGTTGCTCTTCTATCAGCTTGAATCAGTCGGCCCATTCTCCTCTGACCTCTAGCATCAACAAGGCATTTTCACCCACAGGACTGCCTCATACTGGATGTTTTTCCCCTTTTCACACCATTCTTTGTAAACCCTAGAAATGGTTGTGTGTGAAAATCCCAGTAACTGAGCAGATTGTGAAATACTCAGACCGGCCCGTCTGGCACCAACAACCATGCCACGCTCAAAATTGCTTAAATCCCCTTTCTTTCCCATTCTGACATTCAGTTTAGAGTTCAGGAGATTGTCTTGACCAGGACCACACCCCTAAATGCATTGAAGCAACTGCCATGTGATTAGTCGATTAGATAATTGCATTAATGAGAAATTGAACAGTTGTTCCTAATAATCCTTTAGGTGAGTGTATAAATAATAATATAAATATTATTTGACATAATATTCTGCTGCCCCCCTATATGTTTATTGAGGCCTATTCCCGTTTATCTCAGTGGCTGATCAAAGATCTATTATAGTGTAATGCAATAATTGCAATTTAGATCTACTCAAAAGTGGACTATTTTTTTTTTAGTGTAAGTATTCAGTAAGCAACATTGTAAAGCTAAATTGGAATCAACTGTCGAGTCTCCCATGTGCATTGCATGAGATATATTATGCAATAACATATACAATATATATATTATATCATTATATACCTATTAGTATAAAACCCAGATTTTTTGCCCATGTAGAGCTTTTCTGATCGATTACATCTGAGATCACATTTGAGTCAAAGTATATTTATATTGCACCATTAATACAGCAGCAGCTGACCAACATGCTTTACAACACACCATCAAATACATCAGTCAAAATACCATAAAAATGAGACAGACAGACAGATGAAATAATATCAACAATGAAAGACATAAATTAGGGGTCAATATCATAAAAGGTATATAATGATAAGAATGTATAAAGGGCCACTGACAGAAATTACAGTCAGAAACCACATAGCTGGTCTACATGAAGAATGTACACAAGCAGTTTGGATGCTGCCTTAAAAAGATAGTACTTGTGTAGGCAGTAAAAAGCAAGGCAGCTCACAAGGTTTTTGGAACAGAGCCACTAACTGACCTGGGGTCAGTCTTACCTTGAATTGAACATGCTAATTTTTTACCTTCAGACCTGATATACTCACACATATCTAGAATTTTGAAAAGCAATTTTCAGTTTATTCAGTTTACTTCCTGGGCATATGTGCAAATATTTGCCATTTGTGTTGAATTTGCATGATGTCAATCCACTTTTGGACTCAAAAGACAAAAACTGAAGAGAGCGTTTGAATGACTTCATGCACTTACGTTATTATGTTTTGACAGATTGTGCCATACTTCCATCAGCTGATGTGGTGATGTCAGGTCATACAGTTTGTTACATAGAACGAAAGCGCTCTGGTTGTATGAGCTTCATCTAACATCCTCCGTTCCATCTGTCACATGGCATCCATCCAACCTACTGTATATTTCTATAAACGGAAACCTGTAAAAAGGTCAATAGCTCTCTGTGGCTTTTTCCAAAAACTAGATTTTCATTAAATTTTTATATTTATTTCCCCCCAAAGTCTATTGTTTATTTTTGCATTATTTACATAATTTTGTATAACCTTCACAATTTGATATGCTTTTTACGGAGTACAAATGGGTATTTATAGATATACAGTACTTTATACTGTACAGATCTGCATTTATGTTAAGCTGCACCAGACAGTTTGAAAACTGGTCTTAGAAGACAGAACGATAATTTAACATAATTAAATAAAAAAACACACAGTTTTGCATGTACAGCATGCCTACTGTTAGAGATCGCCCTTGCGATCGGAGACATAATAAGACCAATGCAACAGGAATCCCAATTGAGGTGAAGTTATTGTGTAGACAGCGCAAATCCAACAGCAAAAAAAAATAAATAAAAAAAAGTTTTTCATGGGAACCTTACCACAACAGCAATTGTAGCGTTTGGTTAACAAACTTTCTGGAACCCACACTTCTATTGGTTTGCTTCCACTTCACATAACCAACCTGACCCTCTATCTTTCCATGTACTAACTCTGGCAGCCATTTATAGTCTAGGCCACACCCCTGGAGTGTACCATTCTACAGGCAAGTTTTTTCTTTCTTACATATGCACTTCTTATCACCTTATGCATATAAAACAACATCTATCCATGGTTAAATTACACAATAACACAATAGAACAATGGAACTAATGATTTAATACATATAAACCTTGTTTTACAGGAATATTGGAAACCCCCCCAGTTACGTCATACCCAACATAGTTTCTCCCAATCAGACAGCTCGTCCACCATGTTTAAATACTCTACTTTTAGAACAATACAGGTTTGGTCACTGGTGTTTCCCAAACAGGTAAGTTATATATTATAAAATGTAACCCAAGAAGATTTCAATAAATCTTCAATAAAGATTTCAAATCCAACGTGTATTGTGGTTATTGATAATAATGAATGAACAATGTTAGCGGCTAATGATACCCAAACACATTGTACATATCCACTACACATAACGAACAAATACGCATCGTACCCTCTCATATCTTAAACGCATTATACACAATACCCACAAACATTCACAAACATTGCACAAGTCCGAGTATACATGATATCAATGTCAGTAAACATACTGCGCTAATGCTACGACAATACATAGCTGTGTCCGAAATCTCCCACTACTCACTAGTGGACTATATAGTGAGCTCGCCATTTTGTAGTGCTGTCCGAATGTATAGTGATGATTATTATACCCTATATAGTCCACTCAATGTATCCCAGAATGCATTTTGAAAAGTAGTGTACAACCGATGGTCACTAACCCAAGCCCTACATACCATCATGCATTGCGCTGATTGTAAAAATTGCGGATGGACGTCAAGGAGAGCAGCGCGACAATGCGAATTTGTCATACAAATGTAAGTTATGTTCTTTCTCGTTTAACTTATGATATGTAGTAGTTCTACAATTTTGTCAGACATGTATAAATTGTTTGTAAGCACGTATTGCCCCATGGCACATTCCCGGGATGGACCTGCTGCGTCTTCATCCATAACATAATATTCTTCATCCATAACATAACATCTTCATAACATTTTTCATAACTCCATGTAGGACGTTTCTGTACATAAATGTAAGCACTGTGGCAGTAGTAATGCAATATTAAGAAAATGTACTCTTCCTCTTGATACTCAAGTACGGTACTTTTAAAAACAAGTACAGTACTTGTACTAAAGTAGACATCTGACTGTAGTACTTTTTTACTTGTACTTGAGTAAAATTTAGCCAGGGGTAAAGCTGTGTACTCTGTCCATCTCTGATAAAGACCTAGCATCATCTTCATCTTTAACTTACAATTTGACGACGTCTCGCTGGCGTAGCAAGAACAGCACGTCGTTTTCTGTGTCTAGAAATCCTGTTTCTTTTGCTAATCCGCAAAATCTTCTGAATCACGAGAACAAACAAACAAAAAAGATAAATATTGAGTGGCATCTCCACAGAGTCTAAAAGCTGTTTTATTAAGAGTATTATGAGCAAGATATTTGATAACGTAGATCTGTTTTTTTTTCCTAATGTCGACAGGCAAGAGAAAAGGGTGTGGCGCGAAAATGAAAAATATGAAATATGTGCATTAATTGTATTTATGTTTATAAGTTATAATCATGTGTGGAGTAACGCATTATAACAGAAACGGCCAGAAATGACTTTTAATTTTACAATTTTGGAGAAATAAGCTCAATATAATGTAATGTATTTATAAAAAAATAAATCTATTTAGCCCAGAGCTGGCTTGGCACCAGCTGACAGATGATGGCGCGTTTAAATAGTGCGACAGTAATGACGTAATCGACGGCGCCGAGAGACGATCGAGTAGTGTCCGAAAGTGGTGTTTCTATTATGCTGGTGAGCTAACTATATAGTGCTCTACTCCCTACCCCCTACATAGGGGTTAGGGAGTAGTGGTTTGAGTGGAGATTTCGGACACAGCCCATGTGTGTGTGTTTGTGTGTCATATGGTGTACGTGCATACAGTCCATTGATGATCATAGGGTTACTCCGTGACACCTACAATGCATAACATGTTGCCTGTATACTATCATTTGGAACAGCTTGTGTTACTCCACCTTATAGATGAATCATTGTATTGAGTGTTAGATGAAGGTGTATTATTGTATCATTTGTTCTTGGCTCAGTTGTTTGTGATTCCTTAAGTAGGTCTGCGTATCGCTTTCTGCACATTGAAGTGTTGTGTTTAGCGAGCTGCATGAGGGTGTGACCTCTAGTGTTGTGTGTTTGTTTGACTCGGTTATTCTCTAATCTACTAAAGACCCTGACTAGAACACGTGTATGGTTTCAGACATTATGTTGACATATATGCCGAGGCGTGGTGACAGGGTGAAAATATGTGCTGCGGCCAAGGAACCGTCTCTCTAGAGATACTTTAGGCCATGGTGAATTATGGCTGGCGTGAAAGTGTGTATCTCTCTCTCTCTTTCTCTGACTTCAGTCATGATGTGAGAAAAGTAGAAATAAGCAACAACCTTGCATCCTCCAAAGTCACAGTTGCAGGACGCCAAACACTGGATTGTTTTTTAAATCATTGGCTGAGGATTCAATATCAATTCTAAGGAAGCAAAAAGTCCTATAAGAATAATTGGTCTTAAAGTGCCCCAAATAAAGGGTTAGTTCACCCCAAAATGGAAATTCTGTCAGTAATTACTCACCCCGATGTTGTTCCAACCCTGTAAGACTTCTGTTCATCTTCGGAACACAAATTAAGATATTTTTGATTAAATCTGAGAGCTTGATCACTCCTAAATTGGCTTCTAAGGGATCGAAGCTTGCCGGCCCAAAAGTTATTAAAGACATTGTTAAAATGGTCCGAGTGACTACAGTGGCTCAATCTTAAGTTTATTAAGCGACAAGAATACTTTTTGTGCGCAAAAAACAAACAAAAATAACGACTTTATTCAACTATTCATTTCCTTCTCTGTGGGCCATGAGATTTCACGTAGTGGAACTGCGCAACGGTTCTGTGTTGTATGTCACACGCAGGCTCACTATTGGCCGACGCTGGTCATGTGTGTGATGCGTGTGACGTACAACACAGAAGCTTTGCGTAGTTTCACTACGTGAAATCTCAAGGCCAACAGATAAGGAAATGAATAGTTGAATAAAGTCGTTATTTTTGTTTGTTTTTTTGCGTACAAAAACTATTCTCGTCGATTGATTAACTTAAAGGTCCCCTGACATTGGGTTATTTTATTATTTTATAATGTTTCCTGGGTTGCCCTTATAATGTTAGTATGTTTTTTAGATCAAAAATAGTCATAATTTAGAAATAAAAGGCATTTTTTCCTAGCCTGATTTTAGCCTCTGATTTGAACGCTCTGTTTGAAGGGGCGTGTCTGCTGTGGGATTCAGTGTAAACGCTCACTGCTGTGATTGGCTGACATGCTTGCATATGAAATAGCTACGTATTGCATGTGAAACTCTCTCGAAAACTTTTACTACAGCTATTATACGTTTTTACTATTACAGCTATCGAGATTAACGAATCGTGAGAACTTTTTAAAGTATTTAGATCTATTTCCATCACATAAAATGTTGCCGTGATGAGCATTGAGCAAGCAGATGACGGTCTGTTGATAGCGAGAATGAAGATCTTATCATTGCAACGCAGTGTCTGCACTCTCTCTAATGCTTTCACCAATGCAAACACGATGATGTACACACAGTAAGAGCTTTGTTGTGCAGTGTAACGTGCGTCATTGATTTCCTAACGAGTTGTCCAGATAAACTCGCGCTGTGTGGAAAGATTGTTCACAATTTAAATACGATTATTTTCATCCTACTAAAAGAAACGATGTGAAGTTGATATTTAGTCACTGGCTTGACTTACTGATAAGTCATAAACAGTATTGAGCGATTTTGAAAGAAAGATTACCTGTCTGAACTTGAACAATTAGGCTACACATCAGAAACTGTTGCTTGGTAACGTTAGCGCGATCGATTTATTTTCAGACGTTCATCGAGGCCAGCTCTGTATTGGCCCAAGTTGAGGAAACAGTCGTCGGTGAAATGTTTGGACCATACACAACTTTGGGAAGTTGTGTCGGCGCATTTCCAGAGAAAATAAAATTAACCCATTGTTTCTTCATGAAGGAACTAAAAAATACTTTTGTGTTCATTTGTACATCCGAACACAGATCAACTGCCATGCTTTGCTCGTTTGCAAGCCATATCTCTCGAGGAAAAACTCTAATCGCGCTCGCGCGTTCGTACTTCCTAGCTCATTTTCTCATGGGCGAGCCAAATTCTTCGGGCGGGCAAAGCAGAGAAAGGGGAGGTAACCTTTACTCCTTATGACGTCATAAGGAGGAGATTCAAGATCAGCGCGTCTGAGCTGCAGAGAAGAGAAAAATAGCCAAAGCTCGGTTTACACCGATTGAAAATTCTAGACACCAGGGGACCAAATACAGGCTAGGGGAACTAATATTAATGTTAAAAATCTCAGAAAGTAAAAATTTCATGTCAGGGGACCTTTAACATTGAACCACTGCAGTCACTTGGACTATTTTAACAATGTCTTTAATAACTTTTGGGCCGGCCAGTTTCAATTCCTTAAGAGGCCTATGGAGGAATGATCCAGCTCTCAGATTTTATCAAAAATATCTTAATTTGTGTTCCGAAGATGAACAAAAGTCTTACGGGGTTGGAACAACATGAGTGCGAGTAATTACTGAGAGAATTTTCCTTTTGGGTGAACTAACCCTTTAAAGGTGCTATATGTATTTTTTAGTGGCCTCTATCGGATGTTTCAGATTGCAACCAATTTTTTCAAGAGCGCTCGTGCTCTTGCACGTGCTCGAACACAAGAGCGAGCACTCATGGTACCGGCCACACTGAGACTTTCAAAGCACTGGAGAAAGCATCACACAACATGCTGAAAACTCATGTAAACTCCAACTGCAACATTATAATAGACTACTTTTATCAGCTTGACGTTGAACTAATGCTCCATGCTCGTACCATGATAATGTTACATTGACTGCTTTTAGCCGACATGTGGTGTTAGCATAGTAAGGCATTTCAGTAACTATTCGAGTATCTTTCACAATCAGCAATGCAGTGGCGGAGCCAGAGGGGGGTCCGGGGTGGCACTGGACACCCCTGACATGCGATTGGCCACCCCGGGTGCCACCCCAAAATTTTATTTGCTACTGGCAGTTGCTGATGCTGATTTAAAAAAAATAAATAAATACGGCGCGCGCAGTTTTCAAACGGACGAGCAGAGGACGAGAGATGGTTGCAAGATACCGAACTTCACCGAATAGGAAGACATCATATTTGAAGTAAGCTTTTAAGGTTTAGCATCAGGGTGGTTTGCTCCCAATAGCCTACATTAGACCGCCTAATACACGCATATACAGTACCTTGCCGTGTGTAGTAGCCTATGTTACACAAATGTTCTAGCTAATGTGAGGATAGGAGATCAAAACGCAGGCAAAGAAGAGCAGAAACAAGCGATATCATAATGCGATCACTATAGGTCTATGAAGCTTTATGGGTGTAAGTTGTTGATGGACTCGATCTACTGCGTTTTGATCATCATTATGAATCTCATCTAGATGTAGTCTTTGATAAAAATGCGATTTTCTCAGCATTTTGCTCATGTTGCTTTTTATGAAACTTGCCAACATTCAAGTGTTGATTAAAAAAAAGACGCACGAAGCTAGAATAACATTATTTTTTTTGTTTTTGTTTTAAAAGCACAGGGTTTGTTCTTTCTTTTGGTATGTTCAGATTTTCATACAACAAAATATTCTAGGGTGCCATGAAATTGTGAAAATTACCAAAACCACATTTTTTTTATACTGGCGAGAAAGAGTTAAATGTTGGTTATTGGATGATGATTAGAATATGAATATGATTGGAATCATATTTTAAATTTGTCATATTTTTGAACAGGAAAAGGAAGGGAGAGATATCAGAGTTATTTTAAAATAAGCACAAACATAGTCCAGTCATTTTATGAAAAAAAGGTTGAACAAATTGCAACAGAAGCAAACTCAACAAAATAATTTTGTATCCTCATTATGTCCTGAGTAAGGAAACAAAGTCCCTAAGAATCCCATTTGGGGAAAGTTTCGAAATCTGTTTCTGGGGATTCACTTTTTATTTTACTTACCTTTTGTCTTCTGCATTCTCCTTACCCTTGTCTCCTGTTCTTCCCTTAGACTCGTCCCCCAGAAACAGTCGCACAGACCCAGCCCCAAACCCCATCTCTTAATAATTAAAAAAGGCTGGTTTCTAAAGTATTTCTTCCTGCCTCTATGTATTAATGCTCATGAGTAGCCTAAATGGGTTCCATTCAGACTTTAACATTAAGTATTTTACTGTTATGTGTCAACAAGATTCGACAAGACATTTTCACCTGGCTAGACCCAATGTTTAGATCTGTTGTGGTATTTATGCAAATTAGCACATACGTAATTAGATTATGCACCGTTTGTCCATCTCAACAAACAATTTTAAAAAACTTGGAATACATTTTTTGTTTGTCTTGATGCAAGTAATCAACTCAGTAATTTTCATGGTAATATCTAAAGGTTAAACTTTTTACCCTATTCTCGTAAGAAAAAGAATGAATGGGCTATATTTGTTTTTTTCCTAAACTTTCCCTAATGGGATTCTTTGGGACTTTTTTTTCCTTACTCAGGACATATTGAGGATACAAAATCAGTTGAGTTTGCTTGTTGCAATTTGTTCAAGGTTGACCCCCATTTTGGCTTAAAATGACTGGACTAACAGGCAGATCAGGTGCAAACAGACCCCCCAGCCCTTGCATCACCACTGGCTAGTCAGAGTCAGTGTGGTCCGACTTCAGAACCAGCAACAGGTCAGAGCATCTACCAGACACAGGCAGTCAATCACATACCCAATTCAGGAATTTAAGTTGAGATGATTTTGCCAGATTAAAAGGATAGTTCACCCAAAAATGAACACAATTTTTTTTTAATAAATTAAATAATTAGAATTATTATAAATTATTATAAAGAAAGAATTATGTTGTATTTAATCTCCCCAGGATAAGATTTTATATTGATGGGCAATAATTCTTTTTAACTTTTTCAAGGACATGTCTGGGTGATGCCTGCTGTATCTAATAAAAGATAAAATTAAAAAATGAAAAAAATTTTTTTTGTAAATGTGAGTTATTTTGTAAATAAATGCAGCAGTTCATAACAGACACATGCAGTATCTTATCAACTTGGTGCTTCAGCTTTGTTTTCTGCAAATATTTTGGATGTTCAACACTTATAGACACAAACAGAGTGACCCAATTCCTTCCACAAGCTTTTCCACTGTGTGTGTGTACTGTGTACCCCCGAAAGTAGCAGTGGCCACCCCCTGGCCACCCCATGTATAAAACTCTAGTTCCGCCACTGCAGCAATGTCAACATAGGTGAATGTATAATATGATAAAGAAAACGGTTAGTGAACTAGACTGAATAATTTCAGTGTAACACAGTAAGATCGTAGGAAGTAACATTACTGTACTGAACATGTCTGAAAATTATAAACAATATGATAGTTGTGGGATGAGTGACGTTAGACAGTAGATCTAGTACATAAAATAAAAGTTACTAAAGCACCTACTTTTTGTTATCCTGGAACAGTCTTTTGTATTCATTTCATGTCTCATGTATGTTGTAGTTTACCTTGCCATTTCATTACAGTTTACCATTATTTATTTCAGCATATCTGATCACAATAAAAATAGCGGAGGTCTCTGCATAATTCAAACACTCTGCCGATGTTGATCCGTTCAAGTCGAGCCGATTCACGTTTGGCCTGACGAGCTTCAGCAGATACATTTTTGTTTTGTTTTGTTTTTCATATTAATTTGGAGTTTGTGTTGGAGTCTGTGTTGTGCTGGAGGAAGTTTTTGGGTGTTATCAGACTCCATGTCGTTAGCTGTAGTGCCGTCGCATAGACTGTATATAAAAGGAGAGAGGCTCGGGAGCGCGCATGCACGTCACATCCGATGGATTTTGCAGAAAATCCGACCCGGAGACTTCTCATAGAAATAGGAATACTGGCCTTCACAGGTAATAGCAGAACCCGACAAGTGGATCATTGTAATGTGTGATTACAACCCCTTCACACACAGGCAAAAAAAAAAAAAGGATTCATTTTAGAAGAAAAGTTACATTTAGCACCTTTAAGCTTTTTTGGATATTACATGCAGTGTGAAAGCTGTTTGTGAATGTGAAATGTCTGCAAGGTTTCAAAAGAAAAAACAATTCTGAACTTGGTGAAATGAGTTGTCAGCAATTCCAGTTTTGCACAAACCAATGTAGATTTGTAACAAATTTGCATAATGCCAGCCTATGGTCTTCATTGGCTGCCTGCAAACAATGTCTACTAAGATCCGCCCTCAAACACTGTAGTCTGAGACTGGAAGAATTTGGTTCTTCTTGTCAACATGTCGAGAAGACTGTTTTTTTGCTTTGCAAAAGGAAGACAACTTTGCATGCACTTTCAAAGGATGGGGACTCACACTGGAATTGATACTTTAATTGAAATTAAAGAGTTTTTAAAAAAAACAAACATCTCGAATGCATGTAAACCTATTGTAGGAGACCTCTAAAACAAAATTAGGAACCTTTAAAATAGTGTTTTATGTAAGCTATTTGTTATACATCAGAACTTTCTTTTCATTCTTGAGAAATATGTGAGGTTCCTGCTTACAAATTGATTATTCCTTCATGGTCACATTTCACCCTTTTACTCTCCTTTCTTGACTGATATCTGCACGTCATGCTCATTCCTCACATCAGACTGGATTAATGGTTGGAACAGGCTATGATTTGTGTTTAGCTTATATCACTGGTGCTTAGAAATGGGTCACCTGTAATGAAAGACTGGGTGTGTATGTGCTGTTCTTTATCTGCTGTGGCGGTGCGGGGCCATGTTCATGCCCTGCTCTCAATAACAGCTGAGTTATTGGAGGGATCAGGAAGACACCACTGTGTCATCCACACACAGTCCAACCAATATTATTACGGCTCTATTCTGAGCTGGGGAAGTTTTGACTTTGGGCTCTCAAGCCACACACACATTTATTCTACAAATGAGAGAGTCTAGCTGTATTGACTAGTAATCCTTTTCTACTTTCAATGTGCCATCGCACGTAACATTCATTTTTTTTAATGGTTACATTATCAATATTTAAAGGTGTAAAAAAAAAAAACATGCAAAAAAATTTACAAATGCCTGGATATTCCTGGATAGCCGTTTTATTCATTTAAAGGATTAGTTCACCTTAAAATGAAAATTCTGTCATTAATTGCTCGCCCTCATGTCGTTCCAAACACGCAAGACTTTCGTTCATCTTCGGAACACAAATGAAGATCTTTTTAAGGAAATCTGAGAGATTTCTGTCCCTTCATTGACAGCTACACAAATATGACTTTGACACTTCAAAAAGTTCATAAACATCGTAAATCTAATCCATTTGAATTGAGCAGTTTAGTACAAAATTTCTAACGAGACTCAATCGCTTTATGATGAAGAGATTCAATTTATGCTTTTATTCATATAAACATTAACTCACACATCAGTTGTGGTAAACGGAAGCTCAGGCATGTTCGTTCATGAGGTTCTTGAGTTACACAACACATTTGAGCTTCGGCAAGAACAAATGACGTTTGTTCTCATGTGTCAAGCAGGTTCGGTTGATCTTCTGTTTATGTTCGCTGATCAATGTTTATATGTGAATAAAAGACTAAATTCAATCTGTTTATCATATAAAGCGATCGAGTTTTTTATCAGAAAATTTGGACTAAACCACTCAATTCCTATGGATCAGATTTATGAAATCTTTATAAAAATTTTAAAGCGTTAAAGTGGTAGTTGCGCAGCTGTCAATGGAGGGACAGAAAAGACTCAGATTTCGCCAAAAAGATCTTCATTTGTGTTCAAAAGATGAATGAAAGTCGTACAGGTTTGGAACGACATGAGGGGGAGTCATTAATGACAGACTAACCCCTTTAATTCTTTAAATTTGTTTCTGTTCGGTTGACTTTCTGCTGCAAAATGTGTTACTGCAAAATGCATTACTTCTTCAGGTAACAAAACACTTACTGTAGAAAAACGTGGATCTTATAAGGCTTTGAATCTATTCTGTATGCACGTGCACACACAGATACTACAGTATGTTATTTGGGTCACCGTGATTTTGCCAAGTAAGACATGGTCCAGGATCAACATATTTTGTTGATCCTGGATCAACATTCCTGTCCCAAAATGCAGTCCTTACCCAATCCCTACCCCTAAACCTAACCCTACCCATAACTTTTCCCTAAAATCATAGGGTAATGATAGGTGAATAACACTGATGTTTAAGTACTTCACCCTGGTTCTAAGCCTAAACTTGACATAAACTGTAAACTTGTCCCTCAAATCTGATTGGTTGATTGGAAAGTTGATCCAGGATCAACAAAGATGTTGATCCAGGAACATGTGGTACTTGGTGAAATCACGTTCACCATGTTATTTGGGGCTGGGCGGATATGTCTATCTTAAATTACATTGATTAAATTTATATGGAGGTAACAGTATATAACAATGCACTTTTGGCCATGGATTCACAGAAAAATAGTTTAGTCCTCTTTAGACATTCTACTAACTATAACTTTGCAACTAGCAGTCATTAGAGTATTAGTAGACTGTCTGCTTAATATCTGCTAACACTTTATTTTGATGCTCCCCAACAGACATTCTACTGGCTATAATATACATTATTCTACTAACCCTAATTCTAACCTAACAGTCTACTAATAGAGTTAGTTGACTTGTAGTTGCAAATGAATGAGAGTTAGTTGAAATTAATAGTTAGTAGAATGTCTAAAGTTTCCTATCGGAATACCTAACCTAGTTTTTGATTTTAGTATTTTTAAGTAAAATAGAATAATGTCTTTTCTTGGTAATCCAGTGATTCAAATGGCTCATAAATGAACTTTTTTTTTCTTTTTATTTGGAAATTGGTGGACTGAAACCAAAGAATAAGATTGTTCATAAGACCTGAATAAGTATGGCATCGGTGCAAAAACAGAATCACATTATGTAATGCTTACAAGCAAAAAACTCAAAACAGTAAAACAAGTAAATCATATTCAGAAATATATTACCATGCTATGAAGGATATAGGAAAATCACAACCTGTAAATACATTTCTAATGCTATATGATGGACACCGTCATACTGCCCAGCTCTAAAAACAGTTCTCAGTTCCTCTGAGGTGAGGCATTATGTAATCAGATCTCTCAGCATTGAGCCAGAGTATTGATCCAGAGGCTCTTGTTCTTGTGCTCTGACACAGAAAAGGTGAGAGGAAATCCTCTGGCCTGAAAAGAGCAGACAAATAAAATGTTATACAGTCAGCCGGTGAGTAAGACAATTTCAGGAGCTTCTCTGGTTTTTTTAGTACACATGTAAGTTCTGGAATCTCTGCATTTGAGTTCATTCAGAAAGACTTAAGGGACTCATTAGAGACCGGTTTGTTACACTAGAAGATATACAGAGGCAATGAATGTCGAAGAATGTTGAAAGGAACGTTTTATTGATATTGTACCAAGTGATTAGTTTGATTTTTGTGTGAGGATTCGGGACAATCTGTTCTTTGCAAAAGACTTCCAGTCAATTAACTGCCCCAGAAGCACATCCTAGTGATGCATTTCTAAATCTTTTTTTCCCCCTCTATTAATGAAAAGAAGTAAAGAAGTACCTATTCCCAAATGATGCCAAAATAACATGTATTATATATATATATACAAATAGAAAAGTTATTTTAAAATTGTTATTATATTTCACAATTTTATTGATATTTTTGATTAAATAAATGCAGCCTTGTTGAGCATAAGATTTCAAAGACATTTCCGACCCCAAACTTTTGAATGGTAATGTATTCCTGAGTTAAATAAAAATATTCAGTAAAAAATGGTCAGTAACAAATATTAAGAAATGTATAAGAGGGGGTCAATTTTGGTTTAGTCTTAAAAATGTGGCTTGCTAAAAGACAATTTGGGTTGAATGAGACAAACAGGTTGTACCTTCAAAGCGTCCTATAGAAAACCGCCCCTGAAAGCCATTGTATAATGTGCTCAGTGCTTTTTGTACGTTACATTGTAGATGCTATTATATCAGAGTCCTTTCAGTGCAGTATCTGCCTGTACAGCAACGACACTCATTTGTGCTTGTATCTCTGTGTCCTTTTCTATCACTCAGCCTCTCTTTACTGTAGTTCGCTACTTCGCTTGTTTTACAAGGTTGTCTGATCCGACAATTGAATCTGCTATGGTATCTTCAGCCCATCGCGACGCCCCACTGATACGCAATATTTGTTTTCTCCATCTTTTGTTTCTCTACTCTTGGAAGGGATCTGGCGAGGCAGCTCATTTTCATTTCAAACCGATTGCTGGGTGCTTAGAAGCTAACGTGCTGCTGTGGTCGCGGTGTTCAAATCTTCATAAGAAAAACAATTCTATGAATTTCTACACATTGATCACTGGCTCAGGAGGCACGATAACATCCGAGGGAGATATGAGATGGTGTGTGTGTGTGTGTGTGTGTGTGTGTGTGTGTGTGTGTGTGTGTGTGTGTGTGTGTGTGTGTGTGTGTGTGTGTGTGTGTGTGTGTGTGTGTGTGTGTGTGTGTGTGTTGTGTGTGAGAGAGAGAGAGTTCAGTTAGGTTTGGGTTTGAACATTAACTTTGTGTGCCACTGATTCTCATAGCCTATAAGTCAATCCCAAATACAAAATAATGTCTACTGTTATACTAAATATTAATAATTGTTCATATAAGTTTCTTAAGAATCTTAGACTGTACACATTCTGTATTTCATAGTATTCATAAAAGATGATTTTCAGTAAATAACTCCTGTTGGGAAAAAAAACCCTTTTTAAGTATTTTCCTCTAAAAAAGATCATATGGCTTTAGAATACCTGAAATATAATGCAATATGGATTATTTTTTGAAGTATTTTGTCCTTTTTGGAGCTTGACGGATGTGATCACTATTGAAAACTGTTAGAAACGTGTTTTATGGAGCCAGTTATTATACAACAGAAGTAGTTCAACACCTCCAGTCCAGCAAACAGCAATAATGATTAATCATTTCTTTATGACTTTGTAAGATTTCACTTTCACATTGGAAGCAGGATCGTACAATGTACAGTTTACGCTTTTGTGACAAGCCTTACCAGCAAAAAGCATCTGCAAAATGTGTTTAATGTGTCATTACAAGGCTTAGTTAAAAAAAAAAAAGAAAAAAAATCTATTGTGTTAGACACTTTCTATTTTAAAGTTTTCTATTATCCAACTTAAACTCTGTTTTAAAGATGGGGAATTTGTTTCTTGAGGTTAGAATAGTAGTTTATTCAACACCTTATTTAACTGTTAACAAAAAAACTTGATGTACTTGCAGAGGAAGGTTGATTTAACTTCAAATTTTAGTTTGCATGAACAACCAGTATACTTTCAAAAATTAGTTGGCACAACTACAACTACTGAAGTTGAGAAAAAGCAAAAATGCTTTGCAGCCGGTTGCTTTACATTTCAACTTTACATTTTTTTTACAGTGCAGCAATATATTAAAAGTTATTATCGCACAGCTTTTTATATAAAGTTGGATATTGTCACCAATGATTGCAACAAAGGAAGAAAAATAGCAGGATCTAATCGCAGTGTGTATTTAATTACAAACTCAAAAAGACTAAATACTCAGGATACTAGTAGATCTCGAAAAACAAGAACAAAACAACCACCATACACGGACGAGAACTGAACAAAGACTAAATGAAAATAGGCTCAATATATACTAAGGGGCCGGTTACACAACACCGTTTTCAACTAAAAACTGTAAACTCTTTATGCGTTTTGGTTGTTCATTTACAAGACAACAGTGTTTTGAAAAAACTATACCATTATTATCTCAGTGTAAATGACAAAAGGGCGAAAGTGTGAACATTTTGACGTCATGCTCATGTGTATGCGTTCAAACTGTAGGCGCGTAGTGTTTCTTTACAAAGTGACATCGCCAACTACTGGCCTGGAAGCAGCATACAGTGTTTTCAGTTGTTTTCGCGGAAACCATGAACGGGAATCAGTTTGACAACATTGCATGTTTCGATTCGATTCGTCACAAAATGTAATCCGCTAAATGCGACTTTAAGGCATTAAGATATTATAAATATTGGCATCATGATTTTCTGTAAAGCTGCTTTGAAAAGTGCTACAGAAAATACATTTGACTTGACTTGAACACCTCCTGATGGTGTGGTGTCACCACAGGAGCAGCTAATGAGTGTTTCACTGATGAAGCAACAGGGGTAAACAGCTTCAAAGAGAGGTGTCAGCCGCACCACTGGTCAAGATGCACAGGAAGATGACCAGAAAGTCCATGTCACATTCAGAGCAGAGCTAAAGACTTCACTAAGACTGTTTCGTAGCCTTTATCTGTCTAATATATATCTATATATATTTTTATCTAATGCTGTGACTTGACTTTTTGCATGGAATAATCATATTTGGTAATTTCTTTCCTCAAACCATCGCATAGTGTTTATTCTTTAGCTGCCTCTAGCTTACAGAGAAGTGAGTGCAAAGGTGTTTATTAAATAAGATAAGACCCCATGGATTTGGGCAAACAAGACACTGCTGAAGGCATGGCTGGGCTGAAACTCCTGTGTACATTCAGCTACTTCATTGAGAGACATTGTGCTTGGTGACTTTGCTGAGGGATATGTGTGTACTTTCATATTAAGATTAAATAAGATTAAGACTGGGGTTAGTTGTCACAATCTCAGTAACTATAAGGGTTTGAGTCAAAATCTTTATCCAATATCGTCTAAAATCAGTTGGATAAACCAGGAGAACCATATTGAAACATTCAGGAAGGAATCAATCAACTGGGCGGGACTATTTTTATACATTTCAGGTTGAAGTCGTCACATGTTTTATGTATGTTGTTATTGTATTTCTGTTAGGAAAAAACAGATTGCTGCTTTTATACGTCACCTTTTACTTGGCGTTAAATGAATGTGTTTTAATTGTTTTACTGTTTACATTGGTCTGAAAAGCCCACAATAGACTGTTTAATGGAAGGTTTGCAAATCACAACTTGCCCATATAGTCCTGAAAGGTCAACATATTAATCAACTGTTTCCTTATTTTCCTAGCATGTGCCTTTACAGAAATTGACTGAAGGACAACGTGTGACAACTAGCCCCGGTCTCCCCACTAAAGCTAAAAAAGGTCTGGAATTCTGAATAGCTTTCTTTTAAAATCTCCTCAAACGCGTGTGCTGTGTTCATTTCCCAGTGTTCTGTTGTGCTCTGAGGGAGTTGTGCTGAATGGAGACTTTGTGGAGTTGGAGTTGATCGGTGTAGAACTAATTAAAGGGCAGAATGGCTCACTCATTTCCACCCTCCACTCTCACGACACACTTGGTATTTAAGGAGCTTTACAGAAAAGATGAACACCAACCGTGGAATGTTCTAGAACAGCAGACCTGAAAACAGTGACTGTAGTGAAGTGAAGTGAAGCTTCAAAGAATAGCTTACCCAAAATGTAATTATTTCACCACCATGTTGTTTCAAACTAGCATTTTACTGTGGAACACTGGGGCATCATAGATTTATTGATGGGAAATTGGGAATCATCAGAAAAATGTAGACATTATATCAACATCTGGATCATTATATGATAATAGAGTGATACTTTATTATTTATATTTATTATATTCTTTAGTGCAATTCAAAATGTTGATAGCATTTATTCATTTGCATTGGGCCTTTGGATTTTGGTCAAATAGAAAGGACTGTATTTTGATAATAATACATTTTCCATTTTCAACAGTAATATCTTCTTTATTAGCATTGTTATTATATGTCTGGTATATTGTCTGATGATCTGATATTAGGCTATATTTTATTATTCATTTGTATATATTCTTCTGTCTTCATGAAAAGTATGATAGCGTTGTGTGAGTAGCAGACTGAAATTTAGCTTCTAAGTTTTCTTGAGCTTTCATTGACCTTTATGAATATTGCGTATGTTTCATATTCTTAAACCAAACATATATTGTGTAATGTTTAATATATATATATATATATATATATATATATATATTTCAATCCCCGGCTTGTGTCAGTCTCTTGTGGTGTTTCATTTAGACTCTTTGATCCTCATGTGGTGGTTTGACATATTTGTAGCTTTTTGTCTTCATATTCACATCGCAACATGAGGCCATCTTATCAATCACATGAACAATGGCCGTCTCTCTCTAATGCTCTTGAAAGACAAATTGTAACTGGAACTACACTGGTCAGAGAGTTATTTCCCAGTGCTGTCAGAAGATCCCTGCACAAAAGACACCGAGAGGAAGAGAGTTGAACTATTGAAACAAGACAATGGGACAAAGACAAAGACATTCACTAATCATGCGTATGAATGGATTTGTGCGTGAAATCTGCTTAAGAACATTTTCAGGAGCAAATCATGATTAATCAATAACTTTTGTTCTAATTTTTATTCTAATTGTACGGGGAAAAAAATGTAGGAACAACTAAAACCACATACACAAAAATGACATAATCCGGGTGGTCTTATAAACGTGTTAAGATTAAATTTTATACATGCATATTTTATCTTAAATATATTTCACCATTACATATACAAATACATGTACTGTATGTATATATATTAGGGCTGTCAGTTAAACGCGTTATTAACGGCGTTAACGCAAACCCATTTTAACGGCGTCAATTTTTTTATCGCGCGATTAACGGTCTTTTTGGCCTAGCAAACTTTGTAGTTTTTTTCACATGCTTTTGCAACAGGACGCGGCATGCGCGGCACTGCGCTATGAAAGCCATTCATTTCAATGGCTTGTGCCGCGCGAGGACGTTTTGTTGCTTCGTCGACCAAAGCGCAAGCGGATCTAGCTAGACCGGAAACAAAACAACAGGCGCGCCGCACACACTTGTTTGGGCTTGCGAGCCGGCCAAATAGTTAGTTAACGTTACGCTTTGAGTGGATGACGAGCGCGAGACGCCGAAATGGATGCCAATAAGATTCTGAATGGAAAGTTTACTTTTAAAAAGTTGCAAAAAGTTCCATTGACAAGACCAAAGTGATCTGTGTGTTTTGTCGTTGTGAACTGAGCTATCATCATCGCACCACGTCCAGTCTGAAATACCACTTGATGGCCAAGCACACACACACACACAAAGCTGATGCGAATTCTCCGGCCCCTCGTCAATATCAGGACCTCGTCAGTATTTCTTTCACCCTTTTATTGATGTTGCAGTGTTACATTATTGAAAACAACATACATTGCCATACACTGTGTTCAATTTCACACTAACATTCTCACTTGGAGCAAATAATCTCTCAATGACATTGAGAGATTATTTGCTCCAAGTGAGAATGTTAGTGTGAAATTGAACAGTGTATGCCAGTGTTGTTTTCCATAAAAATTCTTTGCACAAAGCAAGCCGATCCACATTTCCATGTTGATAAGAGCATTAAAATGAGAAAAAATAATGGGACAAAAAGAAAATCAAGAGACATTTAGAATAGATAAAAATAATTGCGATTAATCGTGAATTAACTATGACATTAATGCGATTAATCGCGATTAAATATTTTAAAAAGTTGTTGAAAAAGCAAAAATGCAGAGAGTTTTTTCTGTGATGGGTAGGTTTAGGGTTAGAGGATAGAATATATGTGTGTGTGTGTGTGTGTGTGTGTGTTTGTGTGTGAGAATCTTCAAAACCCCTCAAAGGCGCTCAGACCGCAAGCGGGATGATACAGCACCCTAAATGTGCAGCAGTTCTGCGTTTGCAGTTAAATAATTCCATACCTATAAATTGGCTTGTGCCCCTGTGGTTTTCTCTTTGCCCAACAGTTTTAAGGACCTTAGAACCGTAGAGAGAGAAAAAGTGACCACAGCAGGAGCCTGCATATAAAAAGAGTGTTTCTGTCCTTCACCAGTTTTTTGTTTTTTTTTCCTGAGGGAGAAAGCTAGTGTAGAGAGTCACAGGGTCTGCAAAGACACTCTCTGACTCTCCTCTGATGCCTAAACTAATCAGTTAACACCTAAACGTCCCATAATGGATCAAATATGGTTTATCTGAGGCTGTGTCAATGACATGAAAGAGCAACCGTGAATTTGTGATTCGAAATGTGATAACAATTTATTAGAAATCTATCAGATATGTTTAAATAAGGTGAGCATGTACTGTCATTTGAGATGCATGTTATTATTTCCTCAATGCATCGTTTTATATTTGTTTTGTTCACTGGCCACTTTGATTAAGACTGCAGGTTGCATAGCGTGTTTCTTCCTTATGTAACCATGTATGTAGAACTTTGTTCATTGGAAGCAGAGTAGCAAAGCTACTCGTCTATACATTTACTGCACAAACTCATAAATGTGTGTGTGCATCAATCGATGTTGATTGTTTTTCTAGCCATAATGAAGACTCTGGAGAATCCCATGCCTGGCCTACCAAACTGACAGCGGTGACCAGTGAATAAAGTTGTAAAGAAAAAAATTCTGTCTCTTAAGTCCTTGAGTCTTATAACGGAAGGATGGATATAATTGCACGCTCATGTGTGTATGTGTCCAAGACAGAAAGATAAGAAAGAAGTGTGTGTGTATGTGTGTGTGTGTGTGTGTGTGTGTGTGTGTTTGCGTTTGCATGCTTCCAGGCATTTCACTGTGTAAGGGAGCCATTTTATTGGCAATCACACAAATCTGCCACTTGCTCAATATTTAATGAGCTGAACAAATGAAGCACAGAAAGAGATCTATGGAGTCTCTGTATCAGCAGTGCCGCCTAAAAGGCCCGACTTCACACCCAGCATTCACATTACTGCCAAGTACCCCCTCTTCTGCCATTTTTTGTTTGTTCATTTGTTTGTTTTAATGATATTTCTAAAACACCCCATTATAAGAAAATGAAGGTGTTGGTGAAATACCAGTTTATTATTGCTGATTTTAATTCACTTTGGTTTATCATGAACAATAGCGAGATATCACAGTACGCAGTATCAATGAGTCCTTTTGAGGGTACTGGCCCAGTGAGAAGCTGTTGTACACCTAAAGATAAAACAAAAAAATATTTTTTTTTCTGTAAAACATGACTTTGTAATAGTTTATGTTACATGCCAACTGTCTAGGTGTAAATACTTCTGTATCCTAGTAAATGAGCATGTCTGTGATCTCTCCCCTGTACTTTGTCTCTTCCTTGTCCTAGTATCTGATGGTATATTGAGCTCAGATCTGTGATTTTGCATCTGAGCTTCTGTTCAGAAGTAAATGGGCCGTTTAGTTCAGTCTTTTCTGATGGTTCAAGCTGGCATAGGCACAGATCGCTTCAATCATCACTGATTGGTTGTGGCACAGAGGTAAGAATGACCTGTGTTACCTCCTCTCAGCTTCACCCATTCTGCATCTCAGTTTGCATAATTTTACTTGGCGCTGGAAGAGTTAACTGCCGACAGGTGAGTCTTGATAGATCCCCCTGTCCAGGGTCCATTTATTTATTATTGCCACACCTGCCAATGGTGAAAGAACTGAGAAAGTCAACCAGCCATGAAACGGTCCCAGACCCTTCACTATAGCGACTATCCTGAGCTGTGACGTCAAAGGGTTTTAATTGAAAGTTCATTTTACACTTTTAAGAGCCCTTTTAAGAGCTGTGCGACCTTTAGAATTTAATTGAGAATACCTAAATCCTGAATTTGAAAGAAGACTGGATAGAGAATTGCAATTCATATTTGAGTGTACAGCAAGGAAGTGAATTGAAATGAACTGAATTCAAAGAGACACATTTGATTGTCAAGACAAGCTTTGAATGTTTGTTTTGACAAAAGCTTGTTTGAAAGATTTAGGGGGGGAAAGTTGATTGGCGTTACACATAGAAATATAGAAAAATGATTTCTGAAGGATCATGTGACACTGAAGACCTGAGTAATGATGTTAAATTCAGCTTTCCATCACAGGAATAAATTACATTTGAAAATATATATTCAAATAGAAAACCGTTATTATAAATTGTAATAATTGTATCTTATAATTTATTGAATAATCTTAATATTTTATATGAAATGTATATTTCATGTAGTTTTAGATACTAAATTGATATCTTAAATAGTTGGGTCAATATGTTAAATGAATGATTGAAATTATATTTCACAATGTTACTGACTTTATTGTATTTTTGATCAAATAGATGCAGCTTTGTTAGTCTTAATGCAGGAAGAGTCTTCAGTGAAGGCAAAATATATGTCACTGCATGAAAAGGGAATGAGAATGAGTCATTCACAAGGAAAACACCACTAATATGTAAAAGAACACTGCAGGGCAGGCAGAGCGTGTGTCCAGATCTACACAGGCAAATCCTCGAAAATCAATAGCACCGCTGTGTGTGTGTGTGTTTAGGGAGGTGGGCCATGAAGGATCATGCTGTCAAAATACTATATCCTCCTCTAAACAGCAACTCCAATTCTCCAGGTGCCATAATCCCTGCAGTCACCCAACTCCAGCTAATTCCCATCACTGACGCCCCTCGCTCACACTCCTCCTGCTTTTCTTCCTCCTCTCTCTGACTCACGCCCCCCGTCCCTTAGTCCTTTATCCACTCCATCACCTTCATCACTTTGTCTTCCTCCAATGCGTGTTTTTGCGGTGACTCTCTCGCCTTGAGGCTCAGGGATCTGGTATCGTTTCCTTATTCTGTTGGGATATCCTCATGAGACTGAACATATTCCACTTTTTACCTCCTCTCTCTCTGCACCGTCTCATTTTATTGCTCGTTTCATTTTCTGTCTATTCGTCCTCATTCTTATTCTCATATTGTATGTTCTCTCTCATTATTTCCTCTTTCTCCACGCCTCACCCAAATCTCTTGGCAGTCTCTGCAACTTGCAGTCCAGTCCATCTGTTCTCATTCATTAGGACAGATCTGCTTCTCTGGCTATCTGACACCTTTTCACGTTGTACTGCACAATGTAATTAAGAAAGGCTGGGGAATCATGTCTGCGGATCCCGGCCAGACGCTTCTCAGCCCTTTGCCCCTCTCCTCTTCACCTCCTACTTGCCTTTCGCCTGCTTTCACAGATCTCTGCTGTGGGTGATTAGACGAATAGTTCAGCCAACAATAAAAATTCAGTCATTATTTACTCACCCTCTTGTCGTGCTTGCCAAACCCTTGCGCTGTCGTTTTATCAGAACAAAAAAAGCAGAGATTTTGGAGAACATCCACCATAAAATATTTGGCAATCCACCATAAAAACCACCATTAAAGAAACCCATTCAATTTGTATGCTATTTTCCAAGTCCACTGAAGCCATATAAAAGCGTTGTGATGAAAATACTTAAATTGAATCTGTTAATCACAATAAATATTCTCAGTTTCAGGTTTTATTTCAAATGTTGTGCCATTTGATGGGAATATTTGATTTAGACACTCCTAAAAATAAATGTTCTTTATTGGAATCGATGTTTCCACGAAGAGACTTTAACATCCATGGAACATTTCCATTGCACAAAAAGTTCTTTATACATTCTTAAAAATAAAGGTTCTTTATTGACATCTATGGTTTAGAACCTTTAATATCCAGAAAATTGTTCTTTTAAGAAAGGTTCTTTGGGTAACCAACTACATTTCTGACACGCATACCATCGTACGGCTTTAGAAGTCATTTAATACAACGCAAAGTTGTTTGGACTCTTTCACGTTTTTGAAGCTTGACAGACATTTTCCATTGTGTTGTATGTTGTAGAGTAGCTTAAAAATATTTCAAAACATCTCCTTTTGTGTCCCAATATTAAAAAAAAATGACATGACGGTGAGTAAATAATGACAGAATATTCCTATAGGTGGACTATCCCTTTAAGGTGACTCGGTTCTGGCTCTTTGCTCTAGTTGTTCTGCCCGACTCAAGGGTGGCACTTTTTATGATGGCAGCAGATGGTCACAAATGTGAAACTATCAGCAGCTGACATCAACAGTTGACATTGATTCAATCATCAGGTGCTAACCCAACAATGCAACATGTTCTACATTATTGTTCAAACGTTTGGGTTTGGTAAGAATTGTAAATGTTTTTTAAAGAAGTCTCACCAAGGTTGCATTTATTTGATCAAAAATACAGTAAAACCAGTAATATTGTTAAAAAATGTTACAACCTAAAAAAAGTTTTTTGTTTTTTTTTTATGTTTCACATCATTACATCACATCATCACTCTTCAGTGTCACATGCTCCTTCAGAAATCATTATAATATGCGGATTTGCTGCTAAAGAAACATTTCTTATCATTAAAAATGTTGAAAAAAAGTCGTGCTGCCTAATATTTTTGTGGATGCATTTATGTGGGTTTTTTTTTCAGGATTCTTTGACGAATAGAAAGTAAAAAAATAGCAGCATTTATTTCAACTTGAAATCTTTTTTTTTTTTCGGTTACTTTTTATCAGCTTAATGCTTCCTTGCTAAATTTCTTTATTCTTATCAACCAATCATTTTCTTTCGATTTTAAGGTGTCTATTTTTCCAGTTTTACAAAACATTTCAAACAATAATTTTACAACTTTTTGGCATAACCACAATTAATTACTTTGAGCAGTGGTGCTGATGTGGGCATTCTTTACAAATACTTTTTACCCCTCTTTTACTTTCTCATTTTCTCACTATCTCTGTTGAAAGTTGCAAAAATAAATTATTTTCCATGTTAAAGGTGCTATAAGTGATTCCAGCTGTTTTGCTAATGCAATCACACAACTTCTCTCCTCCAAAGACATATTAGCCAACCTGATGGCATCAAGAATGAATGTGCAAAACAGTTTTCTGATTGGCTATACAGTTTAAAGTCCAGGACATTTTTTCAGTAATGTCTGAAATAAATATTTTGTGGGATTAAAAAAAACTTCTTTAAAACACACACATTTAGTCTGACATCAGTCATACATTTTAAGAGTAGAAGAGTGATGTAACATGCGAGCAATGCTTTTGAAGTATCTATATTTGTTTGGTTAGCATATATTTTTCATTTATACCATCATTGTGTGCATTCTCAAAGTTTCTGAAGTCTTTGCTTGCTGACAGTGACCAAAAATTAAATCATGCACCTGTTCTTCAGCACCTGTCCATGAATGTACATTTTACACAAGTAAAACTCGAACTGTCCCACCCATTACTCAGCAGTTGGGGTCGTCCCACTACTGTGCGTTAGCTCTGTTTTAGCTGTCTAGGAGGGAGCCAGATTTTGATGAAAATTAACCATATTTCTAATCAGGCACCCAACTGAGGCGCCCATCCGCTGCAGAACAGACCGGGCTCAGTGTGTCTCTGTGGCAGGCAGCTTGTGTCAGCATGTGTCTCCTCCACACAGCACCTCCAGCAGTGGATAGAGGACAGGCATTTACCCCTCGCCTTTCACTACACTGCTCCTCTGCAACAAAAATAAAGTAAAAGTAAAAAACGAAGAGTTGGAAAACCGAAGGCCTGCATCTGCCTTAGTTTTTGTAGATGATCAAACACAGGACCTCATATGTGACCAATTTGGAACACTCTACAAAGGCTTGCTGAACATTCCAAATCAGTCACTTCTGAGGTTCCATTTCAGTTAGGAATTGGATGCTGCCTTAGAAGGAAGTGGCCTACGTAGGCAGCTTGTTTGATTTAACTTTTTACATTTCTGTGTGCATTAAAATTGCTCACAGTTGATTCCAATTGACTTTGTCACTAACATGTCTCTAAGCTAATGGTGTGATTCACTAATAAGCATAAAAACTTTCCTCAAAAAACGTATAATAGCCTACTCTAGTTTTCTTAGAAAAACGAACCCTGAAACCATAACACTTATCTGAAGTACCTATATGGTCATTGTACCTTCTGGTAATTGGAAAATTACCAAATCTCTTTTTTTTCTAAAGAGAAAAAAGGAACGAGGTCACATATGACAACAATAACCGTTTTTTTGTTATTATTATTATTTTTTATTATTGTGTTTTTGTGATGGGAAGTTCAGATCATTTTATAGACTCTGATCTTTGAATATCATTCATCAAAATGAAGGAATATTTTTTTCACATCATTTCATTAATTTAGTTCTTTTCAGCAGGATATAATTAAAACGTTACATGTAAATAACCAAATTCCCCAACACATCAATTTACAAAGTTAATCACATTTCAAATAAGAAAACACAGCCAAGGCCAAATTATGACAAACAAAAATTATTCATAAATTGTTTAGCTGGGTCTTCAGGCTATGCAGTCTGTTAATTCACTTCACCTCCGGATCCAAGTCATTCGTTCTTATTTTGTCGTGTCACATTGGGGATTCTTTCTGAGTTGTTCTTTCTTTTTCTCAAGTGACACTCCCCAGCTCAGTATCTTACAACAAATACATCACTTAAGTTTTATTGACTGTATGTTGTATTATAATAAGGTATCTTTTCTTTATCAAAAATAAATAATAAAATAATGGGGGAAAAAAAACATAATTAATACAAACAGTTGGGGGAAAAAATATCTTTTTCAATGTTACATGCACAGTACCACTGTTTATCAGCCCCCATTTTCATCTTAAACGCACCCTGGCAGAAAAAAGCAGATCCAAATCGGGCATATATAAATATTTATGTGTGTGCACATAAGTGTTCAGTAGGGAACTAATATTTTAACTTAGTTTTGATTAAAACCTTAGACTGTCTAATGGAACATAATTTTTGAATCATTAAAGAACCAAACTTTCACATATTATTCAATCCTGGTCATCTAAAATAAACTCAATCATAGCCAGTCATCTCTTCTTTGTTAGCTTGAGTCTGTTCACTTTATTCTCAGTGAGTGTGATTGACACAACCACGGCGCTGGACAAACAGCTTCAGCGGTGAGACGATGTACCTCTGACCGTATCTCACACTGTGACTGTGTCCAGGGCTGCCCGGGAGTAAACAGCACATAGATGAATCGAGCACTACTACATACATAAACCTGAACTTTGACCTCAGCAGATGACACAAAGAATAAGATAGACTTTCTGTCCCCTCAGGCGATCCCCGCGTCAGCCATTGCACTGACTGGAATTGTAAACGGATCTTCTAAGTTTAGAACTCATCCCTGGAAATCTCTAGGATAGATATCTCACTCCATGAGCGGATGCTTAGAATTCCGTAAGGAGTACCAACCTACTTCTGTTATATATGAATATATTTTGAGAGGAGACCAGAACAATGGTCTCCAGACCTGATTTGCAGGTGGAATTTGTCAATGTCAACAGAACTGAAGAGGAGAGCATCATTTTTGTGAGGAAGGCCCATCTGCGATCTACACTCATGTTGAAATGGAAGGTCTTCATAATGATGTGAATGAATATCTAATACATTCACTCCCAGAAGACAGCTGTGTCATATCCACTAACTATAACAAGAGACAAGTTCTCAGCAGACTCCGTGCTATGCATGATTTCAGCCATTTTGATATTTTGCTAACTTCAACGACACAGATTCTCTCCAAAACCTGCCATCCAAAACAAATATGTCAGCAAACTTGAATGTGCAAAATGATGGCTGCTCTCCAGAAGCTTTTTTTTCCTGTTTGCAGAGACAAGAATTCCAGACGAACAGCAAAATTTAAGCCGTTTTGACTTATTAGCATGGTTCATTTTGCTGTAACTACACCATTCTGGATCCTAAAGGCATCTATTTCCATTGATAGCTGTTAAAAAAAAATGTTTTTGAAGGCTCTTAAAACATAAAATGGACTTGCAATGCATTCAAGTCACGTTGAAATGATATTATTTTTGAGATGAGCGCACATGAGTGACTGCTGTGGCCCTATGAAGTCATAGTTACCAGTTGGGGAAACTCATTACTTTCCTGTTTTTTTAACTTGGATTTTGCATTCTTTTACTTCAAATAAAGAATGATGGCGGAACCAAATAGTTTTTGATCGTAATACAAAAGAACAGTTTAGCTTGTACACATTTTGTGTTATGAAGAATAGTAATGCAATTTGTTGGGGGGAAAAAAAACTTCTAATTTAGCTAAGGAGATAAATTGTTTCCTATCCTTTTTTTTCCCCGCTACCTTTGAGTCTTGTCATATCTCTATCTATCTTATACAGGTAGGCTATGTATACACATGTTAAGTGGTGCTGCAAAAAAATATATAATTCACTCATAGGACCTTTGAATAAATGTAAGTCTCATACTAATATGCTTTAGTAAAACAGCTTCAGTTGGCGTGTTGCTGTTTAAACACTTCATGTTTCAGAGATTTCTCCTTATGTTTCAAAATATGTCCTACACGTTACATCACCCCAGAAAACACCCACAGGCTGATCTCGGTCCTGCCATTAAAATAGTTATTTCAGCTTATTATGATTTACTTTAAAGGGATATCAGTCCCTCTGTGTGTCCATCTCTTGGCTGTCCTGCTTAGCGTTGACTTCTTGGAGCAGTGTTCACTTGCAAATCTCTCCCCAAATCTTGTAATTGGGCACTGGTTCACAGAGCAGAAAGCCTGGTATATTTTGCTATTCCATGATGAGATCTACCGGAAGTAGTGATTAATAGCAGTGTGTTTGTATAGTGATGAAATGCTATACCTGTTGATTGTGCACAGGCAGCTGTTGTGTGCTTTATTAAAAAAATAGTGTAGGATACAAATCTGGCCTATTGACAACATGACAGGAAAAGACCAGAGAGAAAGAGTGTGTGTGAGAGAGGGAATGCAAAAGGAGAATTTTTACTGTATGCAGCCTTTTTCCATAAAACAACAGTTTCTAGCATAAAGTAACATATTCATCGAGTCATCGTTAATCATTTGATATATACTGTATGTAGTTTTTGTTTTTGGCTATTGCTTTAATGCACCATTCAATGTTCCACAGATTTATAAATATTAAATAACAGGTTACATCATGTTCATGAGTGTAAGACTGGAGAGAAACTGAGGAGAAATAAAAGACAGAAAATGAAGGAGAGACGCCTTTAGAACAGGCTGGAGTGACGACACTCTTGGCTTACTTTCAAATATTTTATTTTCAACATTTCTGCTACAACAACAACTTTCTGCTGTATTTTGGGCCTAATTAGTACATTTTCTTAAGGATAAGAGGATGTTTTAGTATGTACAAAGTGCATAATTAATATACCCAAAAAGTTAAATGTCCTCTGGGTGTTAAGTGTTAATTGCCTTGGCAAATTAACATACCCGGCCTAGCACCTCTCTTCCTGAAAATTGCTGAAATACACGCCATGTCTATTCAGAGACAGGGGAAGAAAGTGAGAGAAGCAGTTTGTGCCTTTCTGCCCAGTCAGTCAGTCAGTGCTTGTGTCTGGAAAAATGCTGCTTTCATATGAAGTATACACAGCTGGAAAGGCATTAAGGCACATCCAAATCCAATATTAACAATCTTGTCTACCAAGAGCAAAAT
>CM060603.1:40454240-40476740 GCA_030578255.1 Tiaroga cobitis
TTTTGGTCTAATAGCAGGTGGGTCACTCGTCCTAAAAAGTGAGGCCAACGCTTTTGGAACGCCCCCTGGTGGCTGGCTGCAGTATCAGTCATAAACCCGCTCATGTCATCAAATGGGACATGACCCAAACTAAAGAATCAAATTACACTTCAAATAACTTTTTGATTATGATGGTTTCTGTCATTTTAGTTTGGTTTAAACCCAATAAGTTTGCTTTTAGTTAGTTATGTGATGCTATGAAAACAGTGTGTAACGTCATGATTGACATCCGTGCTTGTGATTGAGTCTGAGGGAACGGGAGTATGGTCGGGACCTTGATACCACGGATCCCCCTCATGACCACTACTGCACAGACTAGGTCTCCAAATGAAATAATCGGCAACAACTGAAGTCTATGGGTGCCTCACAATACCTTGCTCCTCCAGCCCATGACCCAGAAACCGATCAAACTCTGCCATCTTGAAGGACATCTCAATTCTCTAATCGCACCGCGAGGAATGAGGAGTGAGAAAGCTTCCTAAGGGGTCATGAGCGAGGATACACAGGTGCATCCTTCCCTCGCATCTTAAGGGGGTGGAGCTAAGATGCAAGGAAATAAACCGAGGAAGGGAAACGAGGATGCGGTAACGAGGATGTGAGCAAAAGCAGTACATATTTGTTTGTGATTCATATTTATGGACCTTTGCATCCTAAGTTGGTGGAGCAATGTGATTTTCTCTCTTTAAGATGATTGACTGAAACAACTGCAAAGATCCATCTAAACAGGTCAATTTTATCAAAAAGATGATTGGCTCTTTTTAACTGAAAGGCGGGCCTTTTATTCTGTTATTTTATTCTGTTGCAATTTCTCTTTTTCATTTTTATACAAGTGGCCCATCCCTTCCAATTTGTAACTTTAAAAAAAAAATCAATGAATGAGAAAATGTTATTAGAAACATTATTTGCAGTAGAGGGACATTTTCTTTAAGGCAGTAGTTTATCTTGAAACTGTGACTGTAGACACTGTTGACTGCAGCAAACCTCTAGAGCTGTTTTTAAACCTACCATTCTGTGTGTGTGATAGTGAATTCAAATGTGTGGGTTAGTCTGAAGGACTCAAATGGACATGTTGAGGCTTAGTCAACCAGATGACTTGTCAGTCAGCCACACACACACACACACACACACACACGCACACGCGCACACACGCGTGCAGTTCCATCTGCTCCAGGCTCAGTCCGGCTCAGCTCTCAGTAGCTGTGCTGGAGACAGCAGCTCAGACATGGGGAAGCTGCAGGCTCTGGGAGGTGATAACAAGGTGGTAACAAGGTGTAAGGTTTGTGAGGGTCCACTCCAGCACTGGTTGTGAGGTGACACCTCACATCATTTTTAATCAAGAATTGTGGCATAAACTAGAGAGTGCACACATTTTGTTTTCCAGATTCTGACACTTGTGGGGGTTGAAGGTGTCATTGAGGTGGGTTTATATTAAGGGCTACGGTCCACATCCACAGCTAAATGTGCAATGTTTGGGGGAAGCGCCACTGGGGTATGAGTAATGTCACCTCTAATTGTGGTTTCTACTGAGCAAAACTTATTTCTATAGGTTAAACCCTTCAGCCAGAGCAGAAATACTGTATGTACCATGTACCAATATAAAAAAAAAAAAAAAAAAACTAGAATAAAGGAAACGTACGTTTAACAAAGATGTTTACCATACCAGACAGCAAAGCTCAGGGCTTACATACATGTGGAGAGATAAAGCAGATCACAAACAGGTGTGATTGACAAACCAAACTCCATAACTAATGTGTGAAAACAGAACAATGGGAACAGGAAACGATGAGAAGAAAACCAAAACAAGAAATGTTTCTTGAGCTGCAAATCAGCACTTTAGAGTGATTTCTGGATCATGTGACACTGAAGAGTAATGATGCTGAAAATGCAGCTTTGACATCACAGTGATAAATAACGTTGTTTAAATATATTAAATTAGAAAATGGTTATTTTAAATTATACTATTTCACAATATTGCTGTTTTTACTGTATTTTTTGACAAATAAAATCAGCCTTGCTGAGCACAAACTTGGTCTCAGACTCTGAACCCCATTGCAGGCTTTCTACAGTCCGAATAATTATACTAGACAACTTAGTATTTCCAACTGCTGAGAGGTTATCTTTGAGATTCTGGGGAACATAGTTTGTGATCCATTAATAAATGCGCTGATTCTGGAGCATTCCTCAGTTCTTTTAGAAAAGATGAACCTAAAGGTAGGGTAGGTAATTTTGGACAGGCTAGCAATAGCAAGCTAGCTTTGAAAGCATAAGATCCCACCTTCCCTCCAGAACGTCTCCAAAGCCACACCTCCTTTGACATGTGAACGCACACAGCAGAGTTTGCAAAGCGCCACGAGACGATGAGACTGTCTCTTTGTTTGCTACTCTTGATGACTGTGTGTATGCAAATACACACGTTGATAGGCAGGTAGGACATCCTATCATTGCATTCGGACCGAAAGCAATGATTGGGCGAAAATTATTTTGTTCTGAGACTTCCACTGAAGTTTTATATATATATATATATATATATATATATATATATTTAGACAATTTCTATTGTTGATTGCAATCAGGATGTGAAGAGAGTTTCAACCAGTATAACAAAAAGTGTTTATGAAAAACTGTGCCTATAGCTTTAATAATCAGCTATCAATGAAACTATATTCATGACATGCAACAGAAGAATACACAGAAAAGAGGGAGAAAATGAGATGGATCTACAGTAGGAGGGTTGGTGTATATGACTTCTTGTTAGCGAGGGAAACACAAGGGGCCACTCCTCTCCACGGCACCAGTCGTCTGATTGTCAGGCGGAGCAGAGGGCGACTTTCGGCTGTCGATTGCATATAAAAACAGGCTCGGTTAGAGCTTTGGGGAAATGGGCTGCACGCTCTTGAGAAAAGCAATGTTTTTCTCCTCTAACATGAGTTGTGTTGCAGCTCGGCATCACTGGTGTGATAGGAGCTCATCTTGTGATTGTCTGTCTGGTGACAATGCCTCAGAACCCTTGACGGGAAGTGTGAGGATTTAGGCATGTTGTGGTCCCGTCTGAGACCCAGAACCATAACTAATCAGTCCCTCACAGCACAACTTTAGAGAGGAGATCTCACTGTCAGATCTCAAATGAGCAGTTGGGTTTAGTGGAGGAAACATCAACATTTTTTAGACTGAATGATTTAACCCTGTCATGGTGGTGGTCTTGAAATTAAACAAGCACAAATAGAGAGTAAACGACTGTAGAACATGCTCTGATACTATGCTCTGTTACTGTTCTGCAAGTTCAAAATCATTAACCTAACATTAAAGCTGCATGAAAGGTCAGCATGAAAGTTCAGCATTACGGTAACCAAGCCAATTATTATTCTCAATTGTTGGATTTTTGTTTCTAAATGAAGCAGCACTTGCATATTAAAAGGTGAAAGGGTGAACTTTTCAGAATACTTTAAAAAGAATGAAAGGCTACAATGCTCAGAAATTGAAAAGACTGCTCTTAATGTGCCATGTTCAACATCTTGTTCTATACTTTATGACATTCCGATCCATAAGGTATATGATTATCACAATAATTGGGTATTTTGAATTAATTCAAGAATAGATGTCTCTTTTTCATAGCTGAAGTGAAGAAAAATAATGCTTTGTGAAAAATAAGGAAAAAGATGATGAACAAGGAAGAACAAAAAATGAACATTCAGTACAGACGAGCAAGAGTTGGTTGTTAGTCGCCAGCAGCACACCCGCTTCAGACAGACAGTGACCCTCAAAACTGTCCTGTTACTACAGCTAACATTACAACAACAGCACATCTTAGTTCTGTGAAACAGCAAAACCAATGTTACTCGCATATGGAGCAGAAGCAACGCAATCTCGTGTCTTTTTTTCAGGTCTTCTCGCTTAGGTCTCTCCAGCGCTCCTAAAGCTCTTGCCTGATCAGAACACTTCTTTTTCCAGTGATATTGCTGACCTTTTCTCTTTTGTAATGTCTCTCAGCCATCTCTCTTTCTTCAGATCTCCCTCTTCCTTACTCTCTCTCCTCCCCCATCATGAGTGGACACGCCCCTTCTGCTGATTGGCTACAAGTGTGTTGTGCTGCTCGGTCTGGGGTGCGTTTCCCGAAAGCATCGTTAGCCATGGTCGCAAGTTCCGTCGTTACCAATAGAGTTCAATGGAAATTGCGATCAGTTGGATAACGAAGCTTTCGGGAAATTCACTCCTGATCTGCTTTCAATAGCGTTTCTTTTAATAATATTAATTGTTCTTATATAAATACAAACAAGATGTTATATAAAATAGGATATTCTTATCATTATTCATTATGTATTAATAATAGCAGCAATAATAATAATTTATTTAATTCTACATTTTGCAGTAGTGTTTTATTTCTGTTATAGGTCTGGTTAACCACACATCAATAGGCCCCTGCTGGTAAATGTCATAAGTACACCAACATCAACATATTTCAGGGCTGCATTCAGCAGGCGAGCAGCTACCATTGAGATGAATGGGAATGCAAATGGACAGCTTTCTCCATGTCTTGTTTTGGATCCTTCACTTTGCCAAATATCTCGTGAACCGCTCTCATTCACCTGAAATGAACCCTTATACATAATCTTTATGACATATATTTATATTTCAGGTCAGAATTATTTGTCATCTGGCTGACTTACTCTCTATCTGTCTTTGGAATTTACTTTTGGTTATTCAGCTTGGAGCTCACGCAGTTCAATTACTCCTCAGGTTTTGAGCCAACTCCCCTTTTAGAGAACAATATTATCCATATGATCTCCAAGGGTCCAAGGGAAGACAGGGAAAATAATTAATTTCTTTTAATGGAGTTCTCTAAATGTTTCTCCTTCAGAAATGGACGTTTCTTATAAGGTTTAATGAATGTGTCTTAACAGTTTGCCAGGAGTGTATTGATTGAGGAAGCTCACGGATTTCAATGAGTCAGACATTTGCATAGAAGGAGGGAAGGCAGTTTTGTCCCGGCGTTGAGCAGCTTGACTTGCCAGAACACACTGATCTCATATTATTTCAACTGCTGCTGAGATTTTCAGTAGTTCTTATATTTTCCATATGGCTGAAAAGTGTAAGGCTTTTTAATTAGCCAAATTAAAGACATTAATCAGATGCTGTGCTTAAAAAATAGCAAATGCCTATATCATAGCCTTTACTGTAACTGATCTTCAGACTGAATTAGAGCCTGTGAAGTAAGCGATTATGTCTTGAGGATACATAACCACAAAACATAAATAATAATACTGATATTAAGTTTGGCCTCTTTGGCCTCTTTTCCTCTTTCCCAACATTAATGAATCAACTATAGTTAATTTTATCACCAGAATAACACAATATTCATGGAAATGTAATATGTAAAAATATTACATTTCCATGTAAAATCAATAATAACAATTATTAATTGAGTTAGTCAATTTTACATTTACTCAATTTCCACAGAAACAATTGCTGCTCTGCTGCACTGCACCACTCTTAGAATGACAAAAAGTTTAAAAATATTTTTTTTTATGCTGATCTAAAATACTTGTGTTCAGACTTTTAGGCTGCTGAATAAAATGCCTAAATTCAGTCTGTTCATCATGTAAAGTGATCATATCTTTTCAGAAAATTTGGACTAAACCTCTTGTTTTATGGATTAGTTTTACGATCTCTTTATGAACCTTTTGAAGCGTCAACTGCGTAGACTGTCAATGGAGGGATAGAAATTTAATTAAAATCATCTTTATTTGTGTTCCGAAGACGGGTTTGGAACGACATCAGGGTGTGTAAATGATGACAGAATTTTATTTTTGGGCGAACTATCCCTTTAAGCCTCTTTAGCACTTCAGACATTTGACTTGATATTAACTGGTTTATAATATCACTGAGCACACAGCAAGTCTGTAATGAGCTCCTGATGCCAATAGTAATGAGGATCTCAGTGGTCCAGTCACACGTCCACACCCCTTCTCAGGCTCTCTGCTCATTACTACATCCTGTTACGATGTGATTTTACACCGCAAAGCTTGCTATCCTGATGCCTCCAACCTATTAAACTGAGTATTTGAGACGGAGAAGGAGAGTGTTGATAATTACAGCAAGTGTAAACACCCATCAACACACGTCCTCCATGTTTCTCAAGCACTTTCTGCGCAGCTCTCCCCAAATAATCAAGAGCAACCCGCCGTGAAATGAAGGGAGTCCCTCCTAATAAATATTTGTTTTTTATTTGGAAGTAGCATAGAGAATGCAATTTAAACAAGAACTTCAGCGTGCAGATTGTGAAATGGTGCATTCTGATAAAGATCTTCTGGTTTTAATTAGCGAGTTATGATGAGCGTTTGAACGAAATCTAATCCTTGGATGACTTTTCTGGCAACGTCAGAAACTCTGAGTCTGAATTAACCTTCCCATATTTCATTGTCAAAAAGCAGAGTGTGTATCGCAAGAACATTGTTCAGTTTAAAGCATGTGCAGATCAATTACTCCTCAATTTTGGAGCCAATTTCCCTTTTAGAGAACAACACTATCCACTATCCATATGATATTCGGAGGTCAAGTTAATGAAGATAGAGATAATTATTTTTTCTTTACCTTCCCACATTTAATTGCCAAAGAAACAAAGAGCACATATAATTAGCTAGATGCATCCTGGGTGTGCAAAAAAGTCTCTTAAACAGGCTATATTATAAAAATAAAAAAATTCACATATAATGTTTTTTTTTGTTTTTTTGTTTTTTTTACAAAATTGTTACCATGTTGTTTGGTGTATAGGAATAATCATAACAACATAACCTTTACTTAATCATCTTACCTTACCATCACTGGTCCGCTCAACGAATTAACATGTCATTAAAATATTAATGTTGGTAGACTTTAGTTAATGTCATAATATCAGGCTTCAGAAATACAAGGATTTAAGAGCTTCATTTTGTACTTTAGTTGAAGATTTGAATTCTGAAAGTTACAGTATGTTTGCATGGTACTTTTTTTTTAATCAAAAGATGAAGGGAAATTTTATTTCTCAGAATATGACACATTTAATGTAAGATATAGCATCAGTTTTGTTAAATGGCTAAAACTATTTAAATCAATATCATTAATTGAAATAAAGCTGAAATAAATAAAATATAACAGTATATTAGATGAGAAACTTAAAAACTTAAAATGTTGTTTAGGCAACTAACTGAGATAAAATTCACGTCTGAGTTGAAGTACTAAAATGGAAATAAAAATACATTATAGCTAAATAGAAATATTAAAAAACCTTATGAAAAGGTCAAAACCCCATAGTTAAAATGAAAATAAAAGCTAATTCATAATATCACTGAATGATATAATCGTAGGCTATATAGAAACTAAAATAACACTGAATAGCATCTGTGAAGAAACATCTAGAGATCAAAGTCCACATTGCAGCCAGTTTGTTTAAATGACTTCTTTATAGGTAGATTAAGGGCATTGCTGCAATAACATCTAGCACACCATAATGGATATGCCTGATTAATTCTTGTTAATAATCACATTATCTCAGCTCTAAAGATAATCATTTTCCTCCCGGGTCTTATCGGTGTTTAAACTTCAGTCTACTCATCTATGAACAATTACGCTTTATTTTATTTTTTTATTTTTTTATTAAGCACTTTTACACAATTGACCAATGAAAAAAGTGCTGTACAATATCTAAAACACATAAAGACAACCATAAAAACACAACACTAAAACCACATTTAAAATAACAGCGAAATAAACCCCTCAGTTTTAATACACAAACAACTTCTATACCCCATTAAATGCTAGCCCTCCTACGCACTTCCGCTCATTTCATTTTCCTTCAGTACTACGTCTGGGATTCTGCTGTAGACTTTGGTTTTCTCCGATCAATTTTTTGTAGGGCCAATCAGCGAACAGAGGGAGTGGCTGAGAACGATGACGTCGTGCGTTATTTTGAGTTGTAGTTCAGTAATGGCAGCGGAGAAAGTTGCAAGCGAAGCCATTCGGTCCATTGTAGCAACGCTGCGAAATATAAAGAAGTTAAAGCCGGAGCAAGAACAATCTTTGCTTAGTTTTGTTTTGGCCATGATGTTGTGGCCCTCCTCCCCACGGGGTTCGACATACATCACGAGCAAACATTAGCGATTGGTGGCAGATCCAGAGTGACTCTGGGCAGATCCAATAGTTTTAGACTTCAATAGAGTACCCGCCTACAAGGAAGTTAACGATTGTCAATGGAGCGGTGCCAGACTCTCTGTACAAATGAAATGTACGAGAGTCTGGTAGAACCAGGCTAATTAAATGCTAATGCGAGGAGGTATTCCATAAGCTTGTGTTTAAAAACACTTAATGTGGGTGCCGATCTGAGAGAAAGGGGTAAATCATTCCAAAGTTTTGGAGCTATCGCTACAAAAGCTCAATCTCCACTTCTCTGTTTAATTCTATGAATCGTTAAAACCAGCTGGTCAGCTGACCCTAAAGACCGTTTTGGTTCATATTTCTCAATCAAATTTACCAAATACAATGGAGCCATACCATGCAATGATTAATAAAAAAAATTAAACTTTATTCTGTATCGATCGGTAGCCATTGTAAAAAAAATCAAAACTGGAGTAACATGGTCTCTCTTATGAGTACCTGTCAAAAGCCCCGCAGCAGCATTTTGGACCAGTTGTAAGCAGTTAAGCAATGGTTAAGATTTATTTATGCCAACATATAGTGAGTTGCAGTAATCTAGCCTTGTAAATACAAAAGCATGAGAGTTTTTCGAGATCACGCGTGGACAAAAATGGTTTCACCTCCGCTTGTTTAATCTCAAGTGATTAAAACAAGACTCAACCAACGAATAAATCTGTTTCTAAAACTTGAGATCACTGTCAAAAAGATCTCCTAAATTTCGCACTAATGGCTTACAAAAGGGGGCTAAATCACCCAGATCAGCAAAGTTATTTGGAGTTACACAACTTCAGTTTTATCTTCATTCAGTTTTAAAAAATGTAAAAACAACCATAATTTGATGTCATGTATACAGTCCCACAATAACTCTATTTGCTTCTTACTGTTCTTTTTCAGAGGAAGATAGACTTATCATCTGCATAAAAGTGAAAGGAGATTCCATGCTTGTTAAAAATTGACCCAAGGGGTAACAAATACAAAGCAAACAAAATTGGTCTGAGAATGGACCCCTGTGGAACCCCACTAAGCAAAGAGACAGGTTGTGAATAATCTTGACCAACATTTATAGAAAAAGTTCTGTTTAAAAGAAAAGACTTAAACCATGCAAGCGCTATATCGTGAATTCCCACAACCTTTTCAAGGTGGGAGAGTAAAATCTCATGGTCAATAGTGTCAAATGCAGCGCTAAGGTCCAGTAAAACAAGAATTGCTGAAGATCCTAAGTCAACTGCAGTCAATAAATCATTTAAAACACTGATCAAAGCCAACTCAGTACTATGGTGAGCCCTAAAACCTGACTGAAAATTTTAAAAAATATAGTTTTGAAGCAAAAAAGGTGTTTATTTGATTCAAAACCACCTTCTCCAAAACCTTTGATAAAAAAGGTAACTTTGAAATTGGCCAATAATTTGATACAACACCAGGGTCCAAATGTGTGTTTTGTTTTGTTTTTTTATTCAAAAGAGGCTGAACATGAGCATGTTTAAACTGATTAGGGACTACTCCTGTTAAAAGACTATTATTTATAATAGATAGGATACTAGGGCCAAGAACATCAAATGCTTCCTTTACTACTCTCGCTGGATTAATATCTAATAAACAGTCAGTTGGTTTTGACTGCTTGATTACCTCGGCTAGTGACTGTAAGGAGATCATTTCAAGATGGTCAAAGCTAACAATTGGTGGCCGGACAACTGAAGGATCAAACAAAATAGGTTCGATCATAGATTTAATTTCAGAGATCTTTTGGACAAAATAATTCAAAAAAGCCCCACATGTGATAATTGGAGGGTGAGAAAACACATCAGTTCTTGGATTAAATACAGAATTTACTATATTAAATAAAACGTGCCGCTTACTACTATTTTTTGTAATTGTTTCTGCAAAATAATTTCTCTTAGCCATCTTTACGGCATTCTGATAGTTGTCTTGAGACTCCGGTAACATTTGAAAAGATACCATGTAACTTGTCTTTTTTTCATTTTCGTTCAAATTTTCTACAGGTTATCCTCAACCCACGAGTCACATCATTCAGCCAGGGCTCAGGTCTGGATTTTTACTTTTTGACATGAAGTGGGGCTACTGAGTCCAAAAAGGGTAGACAAATGGAATATAGCACCTCGAGTGAGGAGTCTAAATCCATATTATGGGAAAAACTGTCCATTAAATAAAAAGGATTAATTTTGTAAAATAAGTTTTGGAATTGCTCTATAGCTCCAGCGTTTAAAACCCGTTGTAGTTGCCTTTGATCTCTAGGTTTTTCAATTGTATGTGGTGTCAACACCTTAAAAATAATTGACTTATGATCAGAAAAAAACTTGATCTGATATTTCAACATCAGCAATAGATAAACCAAAAGTCAAAACTAAGGATATTTCAACATCAGCAATAGATAAACCAAAAGTCAGAACTAAGGATATTTCAACATCAGCAATAGATAAACCAAAAGTCAAAACTAAGTCTAAAATATGAACATGAGTGTGTTTATGCACATGCTGTATACGATTAAAATAATCAATTACATTCAAAAAATCTCCTACCATGGCTTTGTAGGACAGCACACATGTATGTTAAAATCAACCACCAGTAGCAATTTATCATATTTCAGTAAAAAAATCAGTAAACTCCCAAATAAAGTCATTATTGTATATAGGCAGTCGATATATTACGGCACATGCAACCTGATTAGTCACATTTAATAAAATAAACAAATAAAAAAGTGCAGACAGATAATGGTTGACAAGAAAAACTGTTTTTGGAAATAGATGCCAAGCCTCCACCATGGCTTGTGGTGTGTGGAGCATTCAAGAAACCACAACAAGGTAACAGATCCGTGAATGGGCTTAAATCATCAGGAATTAGCCACGTCTCAGTCAAAAACAAGAAGTCTAAATTGTGTTCAATAAAAAAGTTGTTTAAAAAAAAAAATTTATTTGATAAAGATAAAGAACACCGCCAGTGTTAATTCAGTAGATACCTCCTCTGAGTTTGGTTCTCTGCGAACTTGTCGGAGATTCTGCAGGTTCGCCTTCCGTTTGCAAAGCCGAGGGGTCTGATAGCATGGTGATATGGCTCGCCGGTAGAATCCACTTATAAGAAAATTCAAAATGCCGCCCGGTGAAGGAGCACTTTTCTTCCCGTTTGAGTGACGGTTTAAGGAAATGAGAGTAGGTCACCTTGGAGAAGGTCAAACTCGGCTTCACGTTTACCGCAAAGCAACCTCGCCGTCCGCGTCTCCTGCGACGTCTATAAGAGGAAGCGCACAGCGGTCGGCACAGGTGGAACGGGAGCGAGCACCCAGGTGGCAGGTAATTGGTGCCATATCCTTTCTGCGTGCAAAAGCTTGCTCCGTCCATTGATGATTTAATAGCCAAAAGCATTTGCTGGTCATAAGTTAACAAGGCAGAGGAGTTTATCACACAGAGAGACATAATCACGAATAGAACAAAAACGGCATGCCATGTACACCGGCGCCATCTTGAATCATCCTTTGAGACAAACACGCATGGTGTTAACTTATTTGGTACGATGACAGGTGTAAAAAAAATACAGTAGCCTATAATGGTTTGTTGACATTTTCACTGCCAAACACCAGTTCCATGTTTTCACCTTTAGGATATGTGTTGAGTTGTGAGCCAAACCATTTAACACACGGATATCTCCGTCTGTTAAACTCTCTTGTCCTTTTTGATAAAACACAGAGTTCTTCTGTCTATCAAATGGTTCCTGGTTCATGATAACAGCCAGACAGAATGTAACTCAAAACTTGCATTTCATCTCCCCCATTTCTGCTCCACTTAATGACTAATTATTTGTATAATCTCATTTAATATGTACAACCTAATTTTCACAGGTTGTCTATTGTACTGACCTGGAAAATGAAATAGGATTTCATGCCTACATCCTGTAGGTGGATGCTTGGTGACAGTCACAGCAGAGTATCTGTTAGAACTAAAATGCATGTTTCTGTACTATTTACCTAAACAAAAATCTAAATTGAGACTCTCAATCAGGGCCTGAAGTTAACTTTTTTGGCCACCAGCCACTGTGGCAGGTGGATATCAAAATTCACCTGCCACAGAGACTTTTTACCAGCCTTTTTTTTTTTTGCCTCATAGCCTAAAGGTGAAAAACGGGAATTTCACAATATTGTTCTTTAACTTGTACACATTTAAGTGCTGTCAAGTTATTAACGAAATCAATATAAGTAATAATAACTCTTAGAATATACATTTAAAAAAAATCTTTTTATTCATTGATTTTGACACACAAACGCACAACAGATCTATAGACCTACCGCAGCTCGTATGTAAACAAATCACCCGCGGCTGTGTTGATGGCTGATTTAGTCACGTAGACAGCTAGGTCCTGACAGCTTTTAGTTACAGCGTTCAGGAACCGTTAAGCAGAACTAAATTAATATTATTACTGGTAAAGTTACCGGGTACCGGACATTTTCTCACCGGTTCCCAACTCCCGACATGTACTACAGTTGCACACGCACACATCTGTGCAACTGTCATTGTTCTGGAGCCTACGTCAGCGTTACATTATCTCATCCCATCTCACCAACAGTTTAATACTCGCACATCCAAACGTAGTCAGAAAAGGGCCTCATCTTCTTTCTGATCGCATGAACGTTACGAAAACTGTCTTGTTACGCATGAATGTTACGCATGAACTGTCGCTGTCATAAATCAGCCGCTCACGAACCTTGCCGTCGTCGCCAATTGACCACTTTGTATTAAAATGTCTTCTTTTACTTTTCTTTGACTCATCCTCATCTTTTTGTTGGTTGTTTGTTTCAGCTGGCCTTTTTACCCCAGTAATGTGCCGCCACATTATAGCTAAGGTCCAACGCAATGAAAATGAAAACATAAAGAAAAAAAAACCCAATGAATCACTCAATTCTCATTGGCTACCTGCCAATGTGGCAGGTAGATTGACAGTGTTACCCGCCAATAGCAAAATTCACCCGCATTTGGCAGGTGGTCGGGTGTTAATTTCAGGCCCTGCTCTCAATAATTTCTCCTAGACACCAATGAGAGAAAAGGAGAGCAAATGGAGACTTCTGCATGTCTCCTAGTCAGATGTTTCTCCTGAGGAAAAAAAAACTGCTTCTCTTCTAGATCTCAGCAGTGTCTCAAAGTGAGATCTGTTGATCTCAACAGATCTCAACAGATCTCAACAGTGTCTCAAAGTGAGATAGTGGAATGAGCCCTCATGGCCAAAGGTGAAGGCAGATTGCGCACCTGGTAGGCCGAGGTAATAGCCTGTACTATCCAATTACTAATTGTTTGTTTGGATACAGGGAGCCCTTTCTTAGGTGACCCAAAACACACCAACAGTTGGTCCGACCTCCTCCAAGAAGAGGACCTCTCAAGGTAAATACTCAGTGCTCTGACAGGACAAAGCACATGGAGCCTCTCTTCTTCTGCCGACACATGTGGTGGAGGATGAAATGCCTACAAGACCGTAGACCGTGCCATACTGGAGGGCACCTTGGGCGCGTAGCCAGGTCTCAGATGCAAGATGGCCTTAACTCCTCCTGGGGCAAACTCCAAGCACGCTGGCAATACTGCCAGGGCCTGGAGATCTCCCACCCTCTCAAGTGAGGTAATGGCTAGGAGAAAAGCCATCTTTAGCGTCAAGTCTTTAGGGGGCCATGGATAACCCTTCAAGAACCAACGCCAGATCCCAGGTCGGTGGTCGTCGGTCTCATCCTCCATGTACCACGGAGAAAACGTATAACCAGCTAGTGCCTCTCCAGAGGCCCATCACTTAGTGGTACATGAAAAGCAATGGCAGCCACGTACACCTTAAGTGTGGATGGGGTGAGACCAGCAGAGAAACGATCTTGAAGGAACTCCAGAACTGAAGCAACCGGGCAGTTAACTGGGTCTAACTCATGTTCTCTACACCAAGTGGAGAAGACGTTCCACTTTAGGCCACTCAGCCCTTAGAGGTCTGATTATTTCGGCTAGGACCTCTTCCCCGAAGCCCTCTTCGCCTGAAGGACAGCCCTCAGGTTGCCCTTCTGGTCAAAAGACTTTGAGTGAGAGCGTTTCCTCTGTTGCCAAGCTCCCAAGGGAGGGGCTCTAGAGGCAAGGCTCTCCTTTTGTACCTAACGGTACGAGGAGCTCGTTGACGGCTGAGGCTGACCGCTCGGGACAGCCTTTTTAGACTTGGATCTTGAGCGGCGAGTGAGAAATTGCTGGATCGCCGCAGATTGCTTCCTCGCCTCCTGAAACCTGTCGACGACAGTATTTACTGCGTCACCGAACAGGCCAGAAGGCGAGAGCGGCGCATCAAGGAGAAAAGATTTATCCTTCTCCTTGATTCCAGACAAATTCAGCCACAGATGTCTCTCCGAGAGACAAATCTGTGGCTTTACGCAACTCCGCAATATCTTCAGGAGTTGGCCCCTCGCCCTCATCCAAGTCTTTTAAAAAGTCGGCCTGGTATGACTGCAGTATAGCCATTGAGTGCAGACATGAACCAGCCCGACCTGCCGCCATATATGCCCTACCGACCAATGCAGAAGTGTCTCTGCATGGCTTGCTGGGCAACACTGGGGCTTTCAGGGATGATGCCGCTTCAGGAGAGAGGTAATTAATTTAAGAAATTAATTTTGTTCAGCTAGGATGCATTAAATTAATCAAAATATGTTTATAATGTCACAAAAATATTTTTTCTTTTGAATCATTAAAGAATCCAGATGGACCGATGGATGCATACATACATACATACATCCATAAGAGACGTCTTTCAAAAACATGAAAAAAAAAAACTCTTACAGACCCCAAACTTTGATTAATTTAACTGAAAATTCCATCAAGTCTCCTGAGCAAATGAGATCTCGTTTATAGTTATATTGTTTCTCCTAGACAACAATGATATTTAATGGAGTGCAAATGCAGTCTCCTGCTTCTCAGATATTTCTTTTTTATATAAATGTGTGTAAATGTGTATTGCAGCACTAGTTTAATAGCATCATATGAGTCAATGTTGAAAGAAAAAAAAACTTCACACATGACCTTTCATTTCTAATTAAATAATTGTTTTAGATGCTTGATCAATACAATAGTTCTCTCTCTTTCCCCCAAAATAAACCTTGTTGTCATGTCTCGTCGTGCAAGTTTGTGATTGTTGTGACATCCTTTTGTGAGCTGGTCAGTAATGACCATTTGCAATGCCTCATAAAATGAAGTGTTCTTCAGTGATCAGAAAGAATTGTGTAACGTTTGTCACTTTCCTTCATCCAGCTGTACTTATCGACTCTTCGCTTTATCACCGCTCGTTTCTCATCAGCACTTTCCCGTGGACCTTCGACTGACCGTCAGCGGGGACTTCTGCAGAAACGGCCCTCTATCATCTGCTCTCAGCTGGTGCTGATGCCTCTGATCGGAGCTTTGAAAGGTGTTACCGTAGTAACCACACTTCCTCAGCAGTGCACCGCTAAAGGCTGCTGATTGATGCTCCAGAATCGTGACAGTCTGTGTTCAGCAGCTAGCGCCTTTTCAGAATGTAAAGAGTTGATTAATGACTAGTTGGCTAGTTAATTTAGATGTTTGTTTTGTTTTTGATATTTTTAGCACTGGAGTTTAAGGAGCATGTAGGCAGCTTCTCATATATGATTGTAACATGCTGACAACAATGTGGGAGACTGTTAGCATGGTAAACTCTTTCTGTGAAGTTGTGTCTGTAAATTAATTCCCTTTAAAACACCAACCACTACAACCAACAAACAAAAGAAATTTCATGAAATTACGGACTTCCGATCACCTGTCATCAATGTTCTCCGTATTATCCATAATCCTTAATTTTTTTATTTAGTTATGACAAAAAGAGATTTACACAGATGAGACAAAACATTATGACCACCTGCATATACACCTGGCCCTCTGCATGCTGCCAAAACATCGCAGAGTCTACAAGAGCCCTGAAGGTGTCCTGTGGTTTTTGCCACTAAGATGTTAGCAGTAGATCCTTTAAGTCCTTTAGTTAGCGAGGTGAAGCCACCGTGGATCGAACTTGTTTGTCCAGCACATCCCACAGATGCTCAATTGGATTGAGATCTGGGGAATTTGGAGGCTAGAGCAACACCTTGAGCTCTTCATCATGTCCCTCAAACCATTTCTGAACAGTCTGCAGGGTGCATTACCCATGCTGAAAGAGGCACTTCCACTAGGGAGCACCGTTGTCATGAGGCAATGCGAGTGTTACGATCAGTCATGTATTGATGGTCTGTATTTTCCACCAGATTCTGATTGGCTTCCCGTTCTGTCAGTCATCTGGGAATGGACCGCTGTCTCCATGACGGGTCGCACGCTGAAGATGTTTATTTTTATTTTTTTAGACTAGGTTAGATTTAAAGGTTTCAGTTAGAGGAGTTTTGTTTTCATTTAGTTATTTGATTTGGCAACACTCGTGCTCTTCATTTGGTGAATTAGATTTTGAATTTTTGTTCTCTACTTTGTTTTTGTTTTAACTGTAAAAATATTTGGAACACTTTAAAGTTCAAGTAAATGTTGTTTACTGGTTGGGGGTTTAAATGAATAAATGTTCTTGTTTTTCCTCCTCTTTACTTTTTACCACTGTTTAAATTGCACTTCATGGCAATAGCTTTAGTGACAGATTTTGAATGTTACATTCCCTTAATATCCTTAGACATATTAAAAACATCTTGGATCGTAACAGCGAGTCAGGGCTTTCAACGGGCCGCACTGGGCTAATAGCCTCGGACCTGTAGCACTGAGCCCAAAGCCACGCTGCGTTTCCACCGTCGGGCCACTAAAACCCGCCCGTAACACGCCTCTCTGGAACAACGTCACACAGACCCATCATTTCACCAACAAATGGAAGTTTAATCAGAAAACTACTCATAAAGAAATCACTGGAAATAGCGAGATTGCAAAACGAACATAAAAGCGACCGTTTCTTGGCATTTTTGCTGCTTAAAGATTTAAAACCCAAGCATTGATGTTTTACCAGTTTTACAATAATAAGTGATACATTGATCAAAATAAATTAGTTTGTGTCAAGACTGCACATTAGTCACAGAAATAAAGTGGTATGTACCAGTATTTCACAAAAGAAAGAGAACACACGTACTTGTTCAATCGCGTCTGTTTCAGTTTATTTGTAGTCACAGGACAGTATCACATTTAGTAAGAATTTATCATTTCTACAAATTTTACGACCGGAGGAGCTTTAGCACTCTCTCCAGTGACAGTTCCAATACAGTTGCATTTTCAGCTCCTGAAAAACCGGAGTTGCTTTATTGACATATGCAGAGCTAAATATGGATATCAGAAAGCCTGGTATAAAGAGACGAGACGTACTGACAGATTAAATAAATACAAAATTGTGTTATGTCTGATTTCTTCAAGCGGTCGTATTTACCATATTTACTATGTTAACTATGGTAATGGTTAGCGTGCATAGTCTTTTGCACCGCATATAAATATTTCTGCCATATACAGTGATCAGAATCTAGCCTGGATGCCAGCCCGAACCCCGCCCACAACATTTTTTGGTCGGGAAGTTCGGTGTGGACTCGATCCATTGAGGAGTAATTATGATCGGTTCAGAAATCGTCGGGCCAATCAAATTGCCAGGGCGGGCTTTATACGATGATGGACAGATGATCTGCAGTTATGTAATCATCACTTTATCAAAGAGCGCTTGGGTTGAACTGGTTTCCCTCAAAGATTACTGCAGCTGGAGAATTGAGATGTATAGATTCCGCTATCGCGTCTGTTGTAAAAGAAATCGACAGCATTAATTTTAAAAGACGAACAGAGAACTGCAATCAAGGCATTTGTCGATCGGAAAGATGTGTTTCCCGTCCTTCCTACGGGATTCGGCAAAAGTTTAATTTATCAGCTGGCTCAGCTGGTTAATTCAAACACTCGCTGCTGTCTGAAAGTGAAAAATCTTTAATGCTGATGTTAGCTGGTCTATGAAATCATCCGCGGTGCTGCTGTCTCCAGACTCAGGTAAACTCCGCCTCTGTTCATAACCACTCCTCAAGCCCGAGCTGGCCCACTTTGGACCAAGGTATTCGACGGGCCAAAAAACCCTGGCTGTTGGCCCCGAGGAAGCCCCGACGAGGCCTTATCAAGCCTCGGAAGTGACAGTGGAAATGCGACTGGCCCTGGCACGCTCTGGCACGCTAACTTTTGGCCCGAGGGTGGAAACACGGCTAATGTTTAAGTAAGTGGCACGTATCAAATCTACACCTACATGAAAGGACGGACCCAGGGTTTCCCAGCAGATCATTGCCCAGAGCATCACACTCCTTCCATCGGCTTGTCCTCGTCCCACAGTGCATCCTGGTGCATCACTTCCCCAGGTAAAGGTGCACATGGACATGTTCGTCCACGTGGTGTAAAAGAAAACAGGACTCACCGGACCAGGCGACCTTCTTTCACTGCTCCAAGGTCCAATTCCGATGCTCTTGTGCCCATTGTACGCACTCTCGACGGTGGACAGGGGTCAGTATTCGCACTCCGATTGATTTACAGCTACGCAGCAGAGTGTGGTTTGACACATTCCTCCCATTTATAAGCCTTGGCCGTCCAACACACAGTCGCCGGTTTGTGGTTTGTCCCTCCTCGGAAACTGTTGGTTAATTATCACCACTGCTGACCAGGAGAAACCCCCAAGTCTTGCCGTTTCAGAGATAATCTTACCCAGTCGCCTTTCCATAACAATTTGGCCCTTGTCAAAGTCGCTCAGATCTTTATTCCTGCCCATTTCTCCTGCATCCAGAATGTTGATTATGAGAACTGATTGTTTGCTTTCCATCTAATCTACCCAGACCTTAATATGTGGCCTTGTTAGGAGATGATCAACGATATTTGTTTTCCTAATTCTTTTTCAATAATCCGTTTCACTCTGATGTACTGTATTTCACAATATGGAAGAAAACTTTATGATAACAACATGCTTAACATTTAACTTGTTAGGAAATGAAAACTGGACAATCTTCACCATCATCCATATGATCACTGACCGGTTATATGCTTGTCATATAATTATAGATGTTATCTCTCACTGGTGGATTAATAAATGATAATATGGTGACTTTGTGAAATGGTGAGCCTAATTAGACAGATTCCATGCACATATTAGCCTATGCTAATCACAAGATTAAACTCAGGGCCAAAGGTTTCATTCGCTCTTCCCCAAGGTGATTACTGTAATGAAACCCGAGAACTTATTCATCTGTGAATTTTGTGATATAGAATCCATTTGCATGCATGCATCAAAGCATAACGGTAAGCAAATATTCAGGCTGGATTTTCAGGGATGCGTTTGTCAGGATTTGGCCTTTTGTTCGGAGGGAATCAAGGTGCATGAAGTTATTTATAGATGAAGAACAATTTGCTCTGTAATGACATCAGGCCATGCATCATTTCTCCCAGACGAGTGTTAGCATTTGTGGCCTGGCCCATTAACACATTATAATGGAACTGTGACATTGACATGCCTCGGAGGGTAGACACACTCATGCACGCTCGGGCTTCTATTAACATAGATCACTTGTGTACGCTGATTGATAGAACATCCTTGTTTTATTTACGCTATTGTTATCCGCAGGTAAATAAGGCAGCGTAATCTGGGCCTGTCGCTCACATTCTCCACAGGAGCAAAAGGCCCTATCAGAGATCTGCTCCCGACCTCTGGCCAGCCAGCCGGAAAATTATCCATTGTAGATTCATTCAAAGGTGTGTTTGTGTTAGCGTGCCTGTGCGCATTGGGGAGTGATTGTAAATGGATGGGAAATGTGAAAAAGTTTGCAAATGTTAAAAAAAAAACAGACATGCTGTGACTTGTGGAATGCATATATGCTGGGTATTGCAGTTGTGTATTACAGTACACGATTTTGGAAACTTTGCCGACTTAAAGGAATACTTTTACCTATACAAAACAACCTGCCTGCAGGTGGTTAGGGTGGCTTTTCGGGAATTTCGTCGAATGCAGGCTATTTTTGTTGTCAATAAAACATACAATATGCTTCAAATTATTTTTTATATATGTAAATAAGCACCACTTTAGCCTAAAAAAAAAAAAAAAAAAAAAAACAGACACAGCAGCAATCGTTCTCTCCTCCGCCATGTTTAAAGTTTATGTCCATCTCGGGAACTTGGGAATCAAAATGATCATCTGCTTCTCAGTGGTAAATAAGACTTGAGAGGGCATTCATTTCCACGTTTTATCTAGGAAACTCGTCTATCTGCCTGTCTCTCTGTCTCTGTCTGTCTAGCAGGCGTATGTATATCTATCTATCTATCTATCTATCTATCTATCTATCTATCTATCTATCTATCTATCTATCTATCTATCTATCTGTCTATCTATCTATCAATCTATCTATCTATCTATCTATCTATCTATCTGTCTATCTGTCTGTCTATTAAGCAGGTGTATGCATATCTGTCTGTCTGTCTGTTTGGATTTTTATGATCAATCATCATCAAGTGAAATCAGAAACCTGACTATATAAACTCAAGAACGTGGCTTGGTCTTCAAGTAGCATTGAAGTGCTTGAGAAGCACCATAATTATCTACTTCACGGTTCTCATCAGCTTTCTCAAGCCACTGTTTGTTCAGCAATACAGCACACTTGACAGCAGGGTCTTAAATCTTAAGCCCCTCGCAATCAGCCTGCGCATGGTAATATGATTCCACATGCACAAGGTCGATTTATTTTGTGCATGTTGCATTTCTGTCAATGAACTTTAGGACAAAACTGAATATGAAGAACATCTGCGTGTGTGTGTTCCTGCACCATCTGTGTCTAGATCCATCTGACATTAAGTCTTATTCCGCAAACATGCAAGGGATAATGTGTGGTTAACTGGTCATTATTGCCAAGTAAACCCAGACAGGGTGATCAGCACCTTGCAAAGCAGTACAATGTCCCACTTTTTGCATGGCAACTTACTAAATCCCACAATTCCACACTGAATACACCGGATTGCTCTGAAATGCACATCCAATTCACTTCCTGTTAAGCAACAGCCTTCTTCAAGTCTTTAACAGTCCGTTTCCTCTGGGTGTTTGGACTTTTTTACCCTGTATTCCAACTAGTGTAATTGTTAAACTAACAGTTTATAAAGCAAAATTACTCTGAAGATCTTGACTAGATGAGAAAGGCAGTGTGGCTGGCAGAATTTTGCCATTATCTCTATAAGTGAGTGATTGTGGTGTGAGACAGAAGAGTCAGTCAATGCCCAAATGAATCAATCAGCCACTGAGGCATGGAGGCGAGGTGTGAAGAGTCGCTGGTTTATAGCTCCGGTCAGAGAAGCTGTGTTCGCCACTATCACAGTGTTTCCTCCATATGGTTTAAGATACAGTGTTGTTCTGCTCTCCCTGTGATCAGATTTCTTTAGCTGACAACATGTAAGGACACTCTGGTCTAGGGGACCACTCATTTTAAGCAAATGCGTCATGTTACTTCCTGTTCGATTTTATAGATTTCAATAGAAAGGATTCAGTCCTTGATATTGGATCTGTGGATCTATGGTTATATTGGTGTTTTTTTTTTTGTGTGAAAAATACAGTATGTTTTCATGGTACAATCAACACTTTGATCTCAAAAGATCAGAGGGAATTTTTATTCCTCATGTGTTGGTGCCACCAATAATAGCTAGATGAAACTCACAAAACCTTTAAAGAACATGTCCAAAAAAAAGAAGCTAGATTCATTTGGTGTATTTATGAAAGTTACAGGATGTTTTCATGGTACAATTAACACTTTTATCAACAAAAAAAAAAATATCAAGAAAAATGTATTTCATTTTCTTGCAAATAATTTGACAGGGCACGGAATTGTAATGGTTCTAAATGGTTCCTCATTTTCTTTATGCTAAGTGTACACTTTTAAATGATTCTATTATTTCGTTGTGCTGCGGGAAATCTCTTGTCAACACAAAACATACATGACAGTTTATTCATAATGGTTTTAGTTGTTCCAATTAGATGAGTGCTATCTGTTAATATCATAATCACATTTTTTTCCACAGTCAAATAAACATCAGCAGAAATACTCTAGGTACGTTTTGTCAAAGTCAAATACATTGAGGGGAAGCTGGTCTTTTTCCAAACTAATGATAATCTGCCTGCGAGGGAATTTGTGATGAATGGATTAATATATTTTTATGCAAAGTGTAGAGTAATTTGCAGAAAAATAAATGAGGGTAAAGTATGGACATTTGGGGAAGACTCAGAGCTTGGAGAATCTGTCATGAGCGTTTATAACCAGACGACACCGTCCGCATGGAC
>CM060603.1:41079240-41299240 GCA_030578255.1 Tiaroga cobitis
CAATTCCTTCAATAGCATTTAAAAATATTCCTATAGGATGTACCTCTTGAAGTTGTTTGAGGGAACATCTAGAGAAAGCAAAGAAGAAGCTCAAATATACGAGCTTTCATTTCTGTCATGTTTTGATCCATTTCCAGACTTTATGTTATGTTTCATCGTTTAGATGCCTTTACTTTTATTCTAAAATGTGAAAAATAATCACAATAAAGAATGAGGTCTGTCCAAACTTTTGCCTGGAAGTGTAGATGCTCCATTACGGTTTATGGAGAGAGAAAAAAGGCGGTCAATTGTTGATGTTATCACTGAAAGTAGGGTGTAAACCTTTCAGTTCCTGTCACTCCAAAATGTTGACACTTTAAAACATAACATAACCATCAGCATTGTATGTCACACCACTGCCAAAGATCACTCCCAACACAGACCTTATCACTGTATATTTTTACATGCAGATCTGCTAGAGGCTGATTTCTCATGCTGATGGTCAACTGATCAGTCAAATGCTATATATACTACATATAATACACGTCGTATACATACGGTCCGATAGTTTGGGGTCAGTTTTAAAGAAATTAATACTTTTATTTAGCAAGGACACATAAAAGTGACAGTAAAGATATTAATGTTACAAATGATTTATATTTCAAATAAATGCTGTTCTTTTGAACTTTCTTTTCATTCTTTTTCACAAAAATATGAACTGTTTTCAACATTGATAATAATAAGAAATGCTTCTTGGATCAGCAAATCAGCATATCAGAATGATTTCTGAAGGACACACTGAAGACCAGAGTAATGATGCTAAAAATTCAAGGGTATTTCACGATGTAACTGTATTTCTGATCAAATAAATAAGCACGAAAGACTTCTTTCAAAAAACATTTAAAACCTCTTAAGACTTTTAAGCCGCAATATAGTGTTGTCAAAAAACTCGGTACTTCGGTACCAAGTCGGTACTAAAAAAATTAAACGGTTACGGTCCCAGCTTTTCTAGTACCGGGTTAATCCGGTTCTTGATGCGCTGTCGGAAAGATGTAGAGGTGCGTACTCTTCATAAAAACACTCTGAGACACGCGACCGGCGCTGCTAATGCGGTGGCTCTGAATCCACTTGTTGACAAGAAGGGAGGAAAGAGCCACATATGGAAATATTTTGAATTAGGCTAATGTCACGTTGCCATAAAGGGCCGTTCACACGTTTATGTTGCGCGTTTTTTTTTTGCGCGTGCAAATTTCAAATGTAGGCGCGCGGCAAGCGCGCTCATAATAGAAGAGACGTGCGAGCTCGTCTTTCCAGGCTCGCCGCTGTTCATGGTTGCATAGCGGAGACACGGGAAAGCAAGCGCTTGTGGAAAGGAGAAAGCGGTGCGATGCGCTCTCCATGATGACGAGGAAGTATCAGAATTAATTGATTTCTAGCCCTTGCATTAGAAATCAGCTACAGGGTTCTCAAGCTTTGAAGACAGGCAAGAGTGACATTTTTGGATTAAATAAAAGTACAGTTAAGTCAAATAAAACATGTTTTATCTCCTGTATAGTTTGGTAACACTACAATAAGACACCATTCATTAATATTACTTAATGCAACATCAACACATTGAGTGAACAATATATTTTTACAACATTAATTAATGTTTGTGAATGTTATTTAATACAAACACTTGATTGTTCATGTTTGTTCACTTCATTCATTGTGCATTAAATAATGTTAACAGATAAAACTTTTGATTTTAAAAATATATTAGTACATTTTTAAGTTAACCCCATGGAGAATAATTGCTACAGTATATAATTGTTATTTATTGTTAGGTAATTTTATCTAATGTTATCTAACAAATAGAATCGTATTGTAAATTGTTTTTAATACTACAGTTTCCATCTTTGATATACACTTTAATATGTGTAAATTTAATCTAAATTAACCTTTGGTACCGAAATTGGTACCGAGAACCGTGGATTTTCACTGGTATTGGTACCGAATACTGATATTTTGGTACCGTGACAACACTACCGCAATACGTGCATTTCTGCAAGTAAAATTTAGAGTTATCTGTGCATTCATTTATTCATTTTGCATACATTCTCTCCAAAACTTAAAAATGAATGAAAAAACACAAATATATACAATGAATCATAAGGAGCAACAACGAGCAGTACTGCAATAAGAATATTACTAGTGGTGGATAGAAACGTTTCATAAGCATGAAACAAACTGTTCTGGGGGACTGCAGTCTGTCCTAATGGTCCATTACTCACTGGAACATGTGAGCTATAAAGATGTTAGATGCATTTATTTTAACATGCTCAGAGAATCAAACAGAAACTATTTTATGAGCATTTCCACTGAGCTTTCCAGTGCTGTGGATATTCTGGAAGTGTACATCCTGACTTCATGACGTTTGTTCCACTGCAGTGAGGGTCTCTCAAAAATAGCTCGTCTAGACATTTTAAATGGCATTGACATCCCTCTACCTCCTCATATCATGACAGATCGTTATGCAAGGACCACCGAACACCTTGTTCCTCAAACTCACTGTGTGTTGTGGTAATGTGTTTAGCATACACCCAGGATTCGGCTTCACTCGCTGCTGTCACACACAATCACACACCCAAGCGCTTAAAACACAGACTAACTCTGGGTGAACCCAGTACACTGCTGCCACTACATACATGAAAAACACTTTTGATCCACACTCAATGGCCTTTTCAAGGTCTAGTACTCTGGTTTACAAAAGAAACACACTGGCTTAGTTCCAAAACCTATAGTGTAGGCAGCATTTTATGCCTGAAATACTATTATGTGAACGCAAAATCTTAAACCTTCTAACACATTGTAATGGGTCAAATGTGATTTTTTTTCCCGTTTAATCATTGCATTTCAAAATATGTGAGAGTGTAATTTATAAATCAAGTTAGGAATGCAATCACAATGTTGCTGCAATGACACTATATTGAATTATCTACTACAGTCACGGCAGAAGAATAGTTGAACAGAGATAGTTCCCCGAAAAATTCTGTCGTTATAACTCACCCTCGTGCACATCCCAAACTTTATTCTTTTCATTTTATGGACACAAACTCCTTTATGTTCCTCAGAAGAAAGATAGTCATACAGGGTTAATATGACATGAGGGTGAGTAAATGATGGCAATTAAAATGTTTGGGTGAACTATCCCTTTAAGCATGTTCAAGTATGCATAGAATACCTACAAAGTTGAAAGGCTTTCAAAAGGCAATTATGCTGCTTTGTGAGATATTTTCTTTTGGACTACATTGAATGCATTCTTAGTGGAGGAGACAGTCCAATAATGCATTGCCACATGCTCAGTGAAATACATTCCAACAAACTGTGAGACGATAATAAATGTTTCATTCAATTATAACTCAATTTTATACAAAAAGTTGGCCTATATTTTTTGTCCATTTACAATGTTTTTGAAATATTTGCAACTTGCTCACACCAAGTCAAGTCTCTCCTACACTTTGCATGAGTACGGATAGGATGCTGTCTTCACTCTTAAAAATTGAGGGTTTCTAAAAGGAGTTTGTACAGCAATGCCGTACTGTATAAGAAAATGCTTTGATTTCTCAAAGGACCTAAACCTTAGTTTTTAATAAAAGGAACCATTTTTTTTCTTAGTGTGAAGAACATTTCAATAATCTGAAGAACCTTTTTCCACCATAAAGAACCTTCAGTGCAATGCACATTATATGATCCCTCAGAAAATATAGAGGGACTACAGGAGAAAATATCTCCTTCGTCACGGCCATTAGATGCCCTGACACAAGCTCTGAACACTAGCTTCAGGTCCAGTGAATAAAAATATCTGCAAAACACTCCCCCTTACTCGGGACATTTCCCTAATCAACTCCAGTCCCACAACAGAGCCATGTGCTTTATAAATAGGAATTGTTCTGAGCTAAATTAGACACAGAAGCCAGACCCTCCGCTGAGACCCTCATGCAGTTTTCATTACGCTCTTCCCTGTCCAATATCCAGACCCTCAATATCTGGTTACAGAATCCAGTTCTTGCCATGGATGCTGATATTTTCAGGGGCCGAGAGGGTAATGGGTAGGAGTTGAAAGCCTTTGAATGTGCTCCAGCGCAGTGAAGTATCAATTTATAGGAGCAAGAACCATGTGTTTATGAAATTAATAAACTCTGTGCAGTCATCTGAAGTTTTGCATGTCCTACATGCTGCATTAGTAAATCTAAGCACTCAGTGTCCTTAAGTTCTGCCATGAACACTTCAGAGCATAATGCGATAAATGTTTTCTGTAGCTCCAATTGATGGACTTTTACTTTGCTTTGGAGTTCTGCTAGTGTTATGTAAGGTCATGTCGAATACAACCCCGAAAACTGTGGCAGGATTCAAATGTTGACTCCACTACGTGCACGTGTGTTCATCCATGCATGCAGATGGATGCTTGTGTACACATGCTTGCACACTTGGGCTGGGTATTGACACAATTTTCACGATACGTTTCGATTTCGATTCACAAGCTTGCGATCCGATTTGATTGCGATTCATTGGATTATTTTGGTAATATGTCAGACACAGTACATTTTCTCAAGGAAAAATCTATCCGGATTAATGTAGACGTAGCCCGATTTAGCGATTACATTAAACATGATACGAATTTCGGTAAGTTGTGTATCTTTTAACATACCTTCAGATGCTCATTTATGTTTATTTGTTGCTGTAACTGGTACTAAAGCGAAGTTGATGATCCGTTCACGTGCGTTCCGCGCTGCCGCTTCTCTTGAACTGAGGCGCTACGGCGATGACTTTGAAATCTGAGACTTTGTTTCATATCAAAAGTAACAAAGCTTATTGCGATTTATTGGATGGGAGGCGAGCTAAAATGTCCCGCTCATTCATCAACTGAAAACAGGATAGACTAATCGATTGTTGGGATTTAAAAACCGATATCGGTTCGTAAAAATGAGAATCGATTAAAATGGAGAATTTTTTTTTTTTTTTTTTTTTACACAGCCCTATTGCACACGGTACAAAACGAGGTGTTCATGGAAACCTGAAGGTAACAGTTTGCATGGCTTTTGAGTTGCATTCAATCATTAAAAAGATAGTTAATCCACCCAAAAAAGGAAATCCTGTCAATATTTACTCACCCTCATGTTGTTTCAAACCTGAATGCATTTCTGTCTTCTGTGGAACACAAAAGAAGATATTTTGAAGAACTTTGGGCTCCAATGCTGTTTGACTCTCTAACATTATTTGTATGGACACAATTTATTTTTATGTTCCACAGTAGAAAGTCTTGGAGGTTTGGGACAACATGAGGGTATTTAAATGATGACAGAATGTTAAATTGCCATACTTGTCATCAATAAATCAATTAACTGTTCATTAAGTAACTCCAAAAAGATTTAAGTTGTATCAATGGGTTCAGAGCAACAATATTGTAAACTTCTGAACACTAATCAAATGAACAATCATGAAACAAAAAAACAACAACAACACACCAAAAAATTGCTATATGAAAAAGGGTAAAAGTCAACTGACCAAAACCAGATTTTTTAAATAATTTTTTTTACACAGAGGAACAAGCTTATCTTGGCACCACAAGACAACAAGTAACTAAATGTGACAACAAATCAACAACAGTAACTGTGCAAACAGTCAAACGTATGCAACCATCTTAATAATTCATAGCCCAGTGCATAAGAAAGTAAATGGGACTGAACAGTAAAATAATTTTCAGCAAAGGCTGAAGAGTCCAGTGCAGATACTGCATGCGAGTCCAGCTCACCTTTTTTATAAAGAAAAATCTGTATAAGGGTATATAGAAAAAAATGCATTGAGATGCATTAGTGGTGTTCCTAGAACTACGTAAATGAATAATTTTTAAATTGCATGTTTAAGATTGTGGATTGCATTATTTTTGTGAGCAGAACCGTACTCTAGTGAATGTGGTTGTGTTTGTGTATGCGTCTATAAATGCAAGTATGCAGGATTGTATAGATACGTTTTTATATATTTATATATTTAGTGTGTGTGAGTGTTTTAGACTGCTGTTTCATTGCAACAGGTGTGACCTCATTGTGGTTGCTGGTGAGCAGCAGAAGCAAACAGAGTCTGCATCAGATTAACACGCAACACACACACACACACACACACACACACAAACCCTCTCGACTTGTTCCTTCAATTTTCTTTCTCACACTCACTCTTTCGCTTGCATGTGAACCGTTTTACAAGACTCTTTCTGTATTGTACATCAACGTACACATTTGCACTGCGAAAAATCTTTGCTTAAGTATTTTTGTCTTGTGTTTTCCAGTGAAATATCTAAGCATCATTAAAACAAGAAAATTTTAGTTAAAAACAGAATGTATTTAAATTAAGTTTAACCTCAGCAAAGTTTGTTAGATTTGTGCATAAATCAAGATCAAACCTTTCAATTGGGTAAGAAAAATAAGCTTTATTATCTGAATAATGGTCTTAATATGTAATTTTGCTTCTCAAGTTCTAAGCATGGTTAAATATTTGTACTGGATAACAAGGCAAAAATACTAAATATGACAAATATTATTATAATTATTTTTTTATTTTTTTATTTTTTTGCTGTGTGTGGCATAGGCCTACGTTTCATGTCTGTCTTTTTCCAATGAAGTTGAGCTTCAGTTTGGAATTTAGAAAAACTTCTGAATTTAATGAAATACTGTAAATGTTGGAAAACCGGGGGTTAATGGTTTAGGCTCTTTAACTGATTCCCTTTGGTTTCCTGTTTTATTGGTCGAAAAAACTAATAAAGCATATTGCATATTCACGAATTAATTCCAATAGTAAATACAGCCGTGTTTTGATATCTGAGCAATTCTGACTCTAAAAACAGAAAAAGCAGAATTCAGAACTTGTAGTCAAGAAAGAAAGAAAAGATCTATAACTGTTGAAAGTCTACATCAAATCAAAACTGAGCCTGCTCACTTTCTCAATACCCATTATTACACTAAATTGTTATCGACTCATCAATGCACATTATTGCTAGACTAGTAAAAAAAAGTTGTGTACCAAATGACAAACTATGCACTTATTCACTATGCACGTATGCACTGTACTCAACTGTGTAGTGTAAGTCTTATATGGTTATTTTGTCATTCAACATCGAAATCTGATAGCCCCTCCCCCTCTGCTACGTAATTAAAGATGCAACAGTTGAGTGCATAAAGTTTCCAACATTCTTTTTGGAATTTTCAGTGTGAACACACCAGAGATGGGGACTCGAGTCTGAGACTCGGACTCGAGTGCGACTTAAGTCGCACGCACAGTGACTTCAGACTTGACTTGAGACTCGTCCTCGAAAGACTTCAGACTCGACTCGGACTCGAGCTGCGGGACTCGTGAACAATGTTTATTTTTAGGAAACGTCTGATGAGCTTGCTGTCATTCCCCTCCCTCCGTTACCTATAACCTACCTACGTAACACGTACTACGTATCGGCTGCGCGCGCGCGACCACACATAAGAGGACAAGAAACAAACATGTCAACTGCACCGGCCGCTGCTGTGCCATTCAGTGTAAGCTTTGGGTTTAAAAACTTCAAACAAGACGGCCCAAACAAAAGAAGCGCTCGATGCTAAATATGCGGTATCAGGATAAAAGATTCTGGCTCAACCACATCTAATTTCATCAGGCATCTGAAAACACACCCTGAGGTCAGTAAACATGTTTAGCTCAGTATTGACCATCTACCGTTAGCTTGCTTCTTGCTTTAGCTACAACCTAGGTTAACTCCGACTGTCTTCCTTATGAAATATTAATGAGCGTTTGTTTAATTGCCAAACTTGTGGTGGTCGATTAACGTAATAATTTGCCGCTGGCTTTCATTACGTTAATTATTAACATTGTCTGCGAAAAGGTTACAGGATTATTGTTGTTTCATTTAGTTATAACGTTACACTGGTTTGAGAGTCTGGGATGTGTTGCTGACTTACAGTAGTTTATAAGCTATGATTAGTTGCGTAGGCAGTGCACATTAGGCCTACATGGATCTGCAAGTGATGGCGGGGGCGTGGAAATCACGAGCCACACACGGCTGAGAGATCGCACAAATTTTTTCACGGCAAAAAACAGATATTTACATAAAAGTAAAGCATTCTTGGTGTTTTTTTTTGTCATGTTGCAATAGGCTGTTTACACTGATTATATACCAAAATCAAAGCTGATACTTTATGCTAATAGATAAAGGAGTCATAATAACATATTACATGCTTTGAATTCCTTATATATAGATATGCAGTGTTCTATGCAGCCTGGATGGGTCGCTGTACGTGATGCAACACTTATAACCACAAGAGACTTCAGACTTGACTTGGACTCTAGCTCAGAGACTTGTGAGCATCTCTGGAACACACTCCTCGCATAGTTTATGCTACAAAACGACACAGAAAAGTGCACAAGTGCGTGAATTGACCGTTCCCAAAGACCCGCCCCCCCTTAGTTACTGTCGCTATGTCCGACAAGCTACGCTGCTCTCACACACACACACACCATGTTCTCACGCAGTGAAAACACGCTGACAGACAGGACAGACCAGGTTACTTTTCGGTTACTTTTGATATTAAACATATTAAACAAAGTCTCACCTTTCAAATTTGGTCTTTTAAAAAAAAATAAATTTAAACAATAAATACCGTTTTGTGGCTCTTTAATGTGTCGTGACAGATCGCTGTAGAGCATCAGTTAAAGCTGCTCATGATCCGATCATCTCGTCCTTCTAGTTCATTTATAGCATCAAATAAACATGAATGAACATAAGAAGGAATGTTGTTTTAACCGCAGAAAGGCATCAGTACATTCCGGTTTTTAAGTTCAAATCCTCCCATGTTAATCTACTAACTCTCCTGACTGCTTTGTCGGACAAAATGGCGGATGGCGAAGTATGATTGGTCAGATCACCTGTCTATCAAGCTCCCTGCGAAGGGTCAATTGGGTCACTCTACATCCGTCATTGAAAAACTCTCCTGTTCAATCACCTGACTCCATTCTGATATGCAACTCTCACTTCGGATCAATTCTGGAAATACACTCAAGCCCCACCCTACATTTTTTCATTGAAAATAAATTAATTACAGAAATAAATTTGGGTTGCAAATGATATTATATTGGTTCAGAAAACAAAAGGTTAAAAATATCCTGCAAAGAGTTTGGAGCTGGTACCTCTCTCATCCCAGACTCTTATTTTGGCAACTGTTACTAAAGCAAACACACTTTTTAACACTTCTGTTTTCCGTCTCTGTGTTTATTTTTCTTTCTTATTTTTGGCTGTGTGCACTTATTTAAGACAAACTAAGACTCTCTGCTCATCCTGCAGGACGCAACCACCACAGCCATTGGGATACATCTTCCCCAAATGTTCTGATTAGTGATCAATCAAGATAGTTCAATGACTGAAGGTACTGAACATGTAGAAAGTGAGTGAACACCACAATGAGAGTGGAACAGCATGTTGGGAGTTTATAGGAACATAGCAAACAAAACCCCCTGCTAGCGTTTAGCTACTGTTTACTTCATAGAGTGGATGACATCAGTGTTCTCTCTGTCCAATTCTGAGCTACTTTATTCAACACACACAGATCCATCCCAGACTCTACAGTAATGTTAACCAGCTCAGAGCTCTGCTGATGCATGTAAACACTGACTCAACCATACATGTGAGGATCAATTACTTAACCATACGCTTTCATGTGAGCAGATGAGTGGGATATTGGTGGATCTTTGTCATCTATGTGAAATGGACTGCAAAGAAGAAGAAAAACAACACAGGCAGGCGGTATATATTTTGTCTCTGCAGGCCTGGGTGTTGTCACTTAACCAGACTAAAAGCATCACTTGTAATTTTGGCGAGGGGTGGGCTCTTTGATCTTAAAGTTACACAACTTGTTTTCTAAAACAGTTTTGACTCTTAATTCTGATTGGAGATGCTCTTCAAGCAGTTGCATTAATGCGCAACATACATTGCTTGGCAACAGTAAACAGCCTACTCTAATGAATATTACTTGCTAGAATAATTATTATGATTAATATAAAGCATTTCCAGGGAATGCTTGAACTAATGTATACCTTGAATGCAATGTAAGTCACTATCGATAAAAGCGTCTGCCACGTGCAAAAATTTACATTTTATTAAAGAGTTAGTTTACCCAAAAATGAAAATTATGCCATTAATGACTCACCCTCATGTCGTCCCAAGCCCGTAAGACCTCCGTTCATCTTCGGAACACAGTTTAAGATATTTTAGATTTAGTCCGAGAGCTTTCTGTCCCTCCATTGTAAATGTATGTACGGTATACTGTCCTTGTCCAGAAAGGAAATAAAGACATCATCAAAGTAGTCCATGTGACATCGGTGGGTTAGTTAGAATGTTTTTAAGCATCGAAAATGCATTTTGGTCCAAAAATAACAAAAACTACGACTTTATTCAGCATTGTATTCTCTTCCGGTTCTGTTGTGGATCCACGTTCAAGTCTTCCTCTGTGTGGAAATCCTTAGACATGTTTGCAAAGATTGTTTTGTTTCCAGCGTGCGTCTCCCTCAGACTGTGAACGAAGCTCAGGCGCACCAGACACACGTCAGCAGCGTCTTACGTCAGCAGCGTCACCGAACGCGGATCCACAACAGAACCGGAAGACAATACAATGCTGAATAAAGTCGTAGTTTTTGTTATTTTTGGACCAAAATGTATTTTCGATGCTTCAAAACATTCTAACTAACCCACTGATGTCACATGGACTACTTTTTCAATGGAGGGACAGAAAGCTCTCGAACTAAATCTAAAATATCTTAAGACCCGGTCATATAATGGTACATGCACTTTTACAAGTTGATTGTACTGAAATGTGTGTTGGCAGTGCCTGTACACAACCATCATATAATGATAAAAATCCATCCAGTGTTTTTGTTTTAATCTCCTTATATGTTTTCCCCTGCCTCAAATTGAGCCGTTCGTTTTTGTGACGTCAATAAAACGGACGCCCCTCCCACGATTGTTGATTGACAGCAGCGTTTCAACACAGACCCGCCCTCGCTCGTGAGCGAGCTGTTAATCATAATCCGCGCGTACCGGCGCGGTCATTGCTGATGCTGGAGCACTGTCTATGAGCAGAATGGCGTCTAAGCGATTGTGGTGTTCTGTTCTTGGGTGTAATAACGAACACAGTCATTTTAATGTTCCTAAATCCGAACCGCTGAAGACGCAGTGGCTGAGTTTGTTTTCGAAGGGAATATTCCCCACGAGCAACGTCAATGCTCTCATGTTTGCGCGAATCATTTCTCACACCAGACTGCTTTATGAACGAGGGTCAGAAAAGCTGGTTTTGCTAAGAAGCTGCTCCTGAAAAAAGGATCGGTACCAGATATTCGTGTTCCTGCTGAACGTCCAGAAGAACTGAAGTGAGTGTAACGTTTTATTAACCTTTATATTAATATTTATATTAATCTTTGCAAATCGCTAGCTGCACGCTTCACGATGAATGCGGCTAAGGTTTACACTCAGGGTACATTACGGCATGTTTTCTACGACGTTCTCAATATAATTCATAATCCCACGTTTATAATGAACAACGCGTTATGGTTATTGTGTTATTGTGTTCAAACGGTGTACGCACAGAACAGAGAGGCGGGGTGAGCAAAGCTCATTATCATTTAAAGGCATATGCACTGAAACGGCGTGCTGAAAACAGAGCTGTTTTTGACCAGGTATAATAAGTGTTTTCTTACAATACTAATTAGAATTTTTAATTAAAGTATATTACAAACTTTTAATTTAGACCCTAAAGAATCATATTAGCTTGTACAAAAATGGCATTAAATGACCCCTTTAAACTGTGTTCCGAAGATGAATGGAGGTCTTACGGGCTTGGGACGACATGAGGGTGAGTCATTAATGACATAATTTTCATTTTTGGGTGAACTAACCCTTTAAACTGCACGTTTTATGAAACATTGGCATCTTATATCAGGTAATTACATGCATTTTATAAAAGCAATAAGACCCTCAAAACAGTGGGAAAAAAGAAATAGGCAAAACATAGGGAGGAGTGGATTATGGCTCTAAGTTTTGTATATAAAATTATATATATGTATTATATATATGAAATTTGTGTAATCAGACAAAATGATTAACAAATTACTCAACATAAATGCAGTTTTACTTCCTTAATATTACATATTTCTAAGTAAAACTTCGAAAAATGTTGGAGGGGGCTTGAATTTATCCATTGCGAACTGACTGGGTTGTGATTGGGTTTTATTCGGTTTTAAGCATTATTTGTGGGTAATTTTGACAACATTGAATACATTTTTTACATTTTCTGTACAATATATCACACTAGTGTGCTTTAATGTTCATCCAGGAGGTTTGTTTGCTTTTATCTTGTACACAATGGCACAAAGTCACACTTGTGGCATTCCCAGTCAGAAATGACCAGCCTACAAAAAACATAGCTTCAATAGCTGTCAACTTGTTTTATATAAATTAGGACAGGATTTGTATTTATTTTTTAAATGAAATTAATTTTATGAATTGAAAATGAATGGGGAATATCGAAAATAAGAGAAACACTTAGTGTTCAGGAGCATGTTCATCATGTTCATGTTCACATATTTACATGTGTGCTTGCAAAGATAAAGGCCTTGGACCTCTGCATGTGTGGATATAACACAGTCTCATCCCAAGAAGTCATATAACTGACGTCTTGGGACGTCTTTTGACCATACGTCAATATCCGCCTTTTTAGGGTACCCTTAAACGTTGGTTTATGACGATCCTGGGACGTCATACAACTGACGCTTTACCTTTAACGTCAGTTAGGTGACGGGGTAGGTTTAGGGGTAGGTTTAGGTCTGGGGTAGAGTTAGGATCCGATAACGTCATCTAACCGACGTTTAAGGGTACCCTAAAAAGGCGGATATTGACGTATGGTCAAAAGACGTCCCAAGACGTCAGTTATATGACGTCTTGGGATGAGACTGCGCTGGTGGATACATACGCAGAAACACACACACACACACACACACACACACACACACACACACACACACACACACACACACACACACATTTATGTACACAAACAAACTATTTTGAGTATTACAGGCTTTCTTTTTCAGAGATGAACTTTATCCTCAGATCAATGAGGCATATGATCAATAAGTTTCAGAAATAAATACAAAACATGTCCTAACTGAAAGAAAACAAGTTGACAAAAAGATTGAATCCAATATTTGGTGATAATATTGCATTATAAGCGATTTACAAGAAATTTTTAAAAGGCCGGTTATTTTTGACTGGGAACGCAAAAGGTGTTACAGGGTTTTCAACACAGCACAAGGATCAGCTGTGACTTCACGTAAACTTTAAACTTCACCATCCCACCCTAAATGAGTATTGCATGAGGATAATGGTTCGCCATTGTTTTTAAAACAAAACCTCAATTCTAGGACAGGAAGCACCTCATCACATGTTGACGTTACCATAGTGACAAATAGCCTCTTCTGAGGCGCTCAGGAGATGCAGATGCCAGTAAATCACTAATGTTGACTTGGGCTCGTACCCACTCATATACACAGCGACCACAGAAAGGCCGAGAGTGCCCTGGCTCCAGAAGTTGACTGGTTTGTGAGTTCCAGTAAAGGTTGGTCTAGCTGGTTCCTCCCTTGCGCCCTGCGCTAAGAGTGCGTTTATAGTGCTAATGCTTGCGGTGAGCAGGCCATTATGATCCAAACCCATCAGAACTGCTCCAAACAGACTGCGGCATTATAAAACAAACATCTTAAGAAGGATAAAAGCGCAGGTAACTTAGGCTCCAAGTTTGTAGATGGAGTTTACATTGGAAGACAGATTTGTGCATTGAATACCCTGATCTAGGTTTCATTTGTACCTTAACACGGTCTCTCAGAAGGCCACACAGGCTCGACACACAACATCTATGATGCTTTGTTACATCAACAGAGACATTTAAATCAGTCAGTTTGTTACAAAACAAAACAAGCATAAACTGCCCTTTTTTGGAAACTGTCAGGTTGCACTTTAAAAAGTGTTAATATAGGAAGTTTGTAGTCCGTATACAACACGTCAAACCCACATGCATGCAAGCATGTACCGTCAAATGTTCATAACTGCTAAACTGCCACAGACACACATGCAAGATACAGCAGACACACCAGACATTCTCGTATGAACGTTACAACTACCAAAACTAGCTTTCTGGACACCACACTGGCGGAGAAGGAGGGAGGGGAATGCTACGACGGGTGACTTACCTCGCAGTAAACTGGGAGAGTAGCTGGAGAATGTGTCGAAGATGCTGTTTGAAGCCATGTGTCCCGCTCAGGAGGGAAAAGAACTGGCCTCTCCGCCGCCTTACCGACTTTCAGCCTGAGAGAATGACAGTCAGAGAAAAAGAAATAGAGAAACTACATAGACTGCCTGCAACCAAGAATTTGGGGTTTGAGAGTGCCACAGGAATCTTTCGCCACAAGCCGACTAACAGAACAGCATATGTGCCGTGTGGTGAGAGTGAGTGATAGAGAGTGAGAGAGAGAGAGAGAGAGAGAGAAAGAGAGAGAGAGAAAGACTGAGTGAGGATAGCAACTGAGAGATGGACTCACCTTTGACAATGGACACTTTTGTATGTCTGTCTCTCTCTAGAAGTGGTTGTTGTAGTGTCTACGTGGTCTAGTCAGATAGTTGAAAGTTCAGGTGTCTGACGCTCTTGCAATGGTGATCTCCGTGGTAACGGCCTGTCAGTCGCATGTCTGAGGTATCCGAGGTCACGGCTCCCGCGGTAATGCTGCTGCACAGCAATCCCATGATCTGATTGGTGGAACTCAGGTCACATGACTCCCTCTCTCTCACTTGCATGCAGTGAAGTTCTCTTTTCCTTCCAATGTGTGTTTCTCAGCCATGATTGGTTGTCAACTAGCCAAAACTAGTTGTTTTTTGAATGGTTTCTCAGAGGATGATGTGGACTTCTGTAAGAGGGACCACAAAAATACACAGCTCATACCCAACACAAACTCTCCAGTGAAAGAAATTGCAGAAAATGCGGGACAGAAGAGAATTATTTGGGGAAAGAGAGAGTTGAAGTGTGTTTTGGTGGTTTTGGGGCCTGTTAAACCACCCTTCCACCCTCATTCACCACTTGATAGTTTATCAATGTTAGCCTCATTAGAAACAGCCATGAAAGTCATTTCATTCGTCCTCCCGCTCTCTTTTTACCCTCATTTGTACTCAATACTCTCTGCTCTCACAGTTTAATATGGCTGTGGGCGGCCTACTTTTTATTTCCGAAATATTTGCGGTGTTTAACACACCTTTCATGTATGGCCTGATTTCAGTGGCCCTGTTAAAAGCAAGCATGTGTATCTATTTATCTACACCATCTAATGGTGCATGTACGTATGCATGTGCGTGTGAAATTCATCCCTAGAATGAACCTCACGTGCAACGACAGACAGACAGACAGACAGACAGACAGACAGACAGACAGATAGATAGATAGATAGATAGATAGATAGATAGAGAGATAGATAGATAGATAGATAGATAGATAGATAGATAGATAGATAGATAGATAGATAGATAGATAGATAGATAGATAGATAGATAGATAGATAAGGTTGTGGTTGTGTGTGTGTGTGTGTGTGTGTGATTGAGCTGATGTTGTAACCACAGTGCCATGAAAATGAGCACTTGTGTGCTGGTCAGCCGGCAACACAGGGAAAATGACACAGTGGAAGTGTGTGTGTGTGTGTGTGTGTGTGTGTGTGTGTGTGTGGCAAATAACACACTTCCAGGGAGTGTGGCCTATGGTGAAGCCACAGAATGACTTCAGGGCTTTTTATCAACCTTATCCCAACCTCACACATATACACATGCAAATCAATCTCAAAGTTTCCCCTATGAGAGTGACCCAGCTCAGTCAGTGTGTGTTTGTGTGTGCACCTGTGTGGGATCTGCTGGTTAAACGTCATTTTCACATGATTAAAACAGAATATAGGAAGAAGACTGTAGCGGGACTTTATTTTAGTCATTAGGAATTGATAGGATCCAATGATGGGTATTCAGGACCAGAATGGTATGGAAGTTTTTTTTAAATTTTTTTTAGTAAATGCAGGCCGTAGGTCAAATTTACCCTCAAGAGCATCTTGATGCATACAATATATCGTTATTTCCTACTGTTGCTGTAATGTTAAACTAGTAAGTTAGTAATGTTAATTACTTGCTAGTGGGAAAATTAGAAAGACTTCATTATGGTTGCCTAAAATGACTAACTAACTTGGATTCGGTTAAGTCCAACATACATATTCTAATTTTTATGCACATTATAACTGTGCATAAATTTAGGAAGTACACCACAAGTGCGTGTATTCCCGAAGAGTGTGTATGGGACGTTGAGGATGGGGACATCCAGCTTCTTTCCTCAGACACAAACACCATCTGCTCTGTGTTTTGGGAAAAGGGTTTCTTAGCAGCGTCGTTCACTAACCACAAGCAAAAATGGTGGAAGCAGTGCGGCAGCAATCGGACAGAGATGGTTTTTTTCTTCCTCTCTCTCTCTCTTGTTTATCAAGCCCCTGTATTTAAGTTTAATATAACTGTAGTGTTTTGCTGAGAGACCTGCGGTGGGCCAAACGTTGCCAATGTCCCTCCACCCCACGGGTGGGGCAGAGCGGGGCGGTGGCTAGAGCGTGCGGTCGCGAGCGCAGATGTGCAGGGGCTTATTTTGTGGTGAATAAATTGCAGGCTGCCCCATGTGCAACTCATAAAGGGGGAACACAGCAAAGGACAGAAGGAAAAATACAGTGATGAGGTGGCCATCTTCACTTCAAACGCATTTTCGGACCAAAAGCAAACGCCCAGAGTCTAAATCTGTCTATGCCGCTGAAGGGGGATCTAGGCTCTTGGATGGAAGGATGAGAAAGGAATATGAGAAATGAACTACAGTCGGCCATTTCGATTTCATTAATCCCAGAGTCACAGGTTTTGTGTTTCATCCTGTGACGTTTCATTTGTTAAGATGAAAGTTTATCCTATTAAAGTAATATTGACTCATTTGAATCATTTGAGTTTGGGGCAGGACTGTATGGTTTTCCAATTAATGGAAATATGTTTGAAAATAATAATTAATTGAGAAATTCTGGTGACACTAGTGTAGAAATTATTTCACCTTTAACTTTCTTATATACTTAATCAGAATCTAAAAATTAAATACTTCTAATTACATTATATTACATTTTAAAATACTATAAATAGCACTGTGTATATATATATATATATATAAATGTATATATATAAATATATATATATATATATATATTATATATATATTAGGGGTGGAACGGTACACAGAAGTCACGGTTCGGTTCATATCTCGGTTCAGACATCACGGTTCGGTACGATTTCGGTACAATGGAGGGAAAAGCAAAACAAAAATGGAGAAGGCATTGTATTTTTTACATAAGTTTTATTAATAAAGGCATAGAACCAGTTTATTTGTAGTGCACTGACAATAGTTTTATATAGCTAGTTTATTTATAAAAAGACAAAAATACCTTGCGATATGTTTGGTAATTGTACCTGAATTAATTTAAAATTATTTTGCTATATTTCAGATCAATATTTTTGTTTTCCTTAATTTTAATTAACAATTAACAATTATTAATTGACAATGTAACATTATCCGCATCTGAATTATAAATAATTGATTTCTGTATAAAATAATACTACCATTAAAAACACATTCGATTTTCTTTTTTAATCAATGTAGAATGTGTAAGATTAGTGCTCAGAGGACAAGAAATGAAAACCAATGCAATATGATGAATGTCCAAAAGATGGGACCCATACTGTTTTGACATGGAGTTGGATAAATATGTTTTGCTTTTAAAACAGTGTGTGTGTGTGTGTGTGTGTGTGTGTGTGTGTGTGTGTGTGTGTGATTTTGGTTGGGTGACAGTTGTAGGTTACAGTTTGACAAGAGTTTACAGTGTGACAAAAGCACAATGTTGTGTTTTATTGCGAGTGTACAGAAATATAAGTAAACACTTTGCAGGTTTAATGATCTGTATGAACAAAATGACGGAGTATGTTTTTTATGTTTCCACTGTTCAATCGCGTCCCAATGGTACAGATTATGTGTCCCTAAAGAACCCGCGTCTCTAACATTAGTTCCGCATTACATTAATTAATTTGCACGTGAGTTTTATTTTTTTTTATACCGTGTATTCTCCGTGTAAATTCGTGCACCGAACTGTGACGCCCGTACCGTTTCGGTTCAATACGAATTCATGTACCGTTCCACCCCTAATATATATATATATTTAACGTTAAAACATGCTTGATTCAATGCTGTAGTGCTATATGTGCGTGATATTAACCCGCTTAGCAGAAAATACAAGATCAACAATTAGTTGTATGCTGACATAATGACTTTTTAGGATGTGTTAACATCTGTAAAGAGCTGTGAATGTGTAGTTAATTCATCGGCAGGGTAAAAAGATGTTTGTCAGGCCATTTCAGCAGAAAATTAACCACACAAAAGCAACCTTTCACAGCAACGTTCAACGTGTTCCCGCGCACATAAGCTCTGCCTGTCCCACATCTGATCGCTTTCTCTCTTACTCGCTGTCTGTCATCTCTTCTCTCTGTGGAAACTCAAATGATCATTCTGAGTGAATTTATATATATATATATATATATATATATATATATATATATATATAAATTCTCTCTCAATAGATATATTGAGAGAGAGAGAGAGAGAGAGAGAGAGAGAGAGAGAGAGAGAGAGAGAGAGAGAGAGAAAAACTGACCTCCTAAAATGTTTGGCAGTCTTTGTTTTGAAGGTTTTTTCCCATTAATTTTTCTCCACATTAAAGCCATGAACCAAACCAACCTGCTCCAAGAGGAATCACAAACTCACATTAGATCACATCACATAATCAAACCACATTACATTTGATTACAGTATATTTGAAGCACTTAAGCATTATGAAAATCAGGAAAAGTAGTTAAAAGTATCAGCACTGCAAATGACGTTACTGAATCTAATGGTAGCTACAAAACCAACAATATTTCCTTATAATCATTAATCAGTAATTGATTAATGTCAGATCTCAGTGTTGGTCTGTTTAGAAATATTTAAACATAATGGCTAAAAATTAGTTGGTTACACCTTAGTTTATGGGTCCAAATCTCACTATTAATGAGTTAATTAGCATGCATATTACTAGGATATTAGCTATTTATTAGTACTTATAAAGCATATATTAATGCCTTATTTTGCATTACCATATTTTACATCCCTTAATCCCACCCAATACCTAAACTCAACAACTAACTTACTAACTATTAATAACCAGTAATCAGGAGTTTATTGAGGCAAAAGTCATAGGTAATAGGTAGTAGGGAACTGGACCCTAATCTAAAGTGTGACCAATTTGGTTGTTTTTACTCCTGTTTGCTACATCATTATTATAGCACTTTTTCTAAACTAATCTTGTCTGTTTTTGACTAGTCCTGTTTTAGGCCCTTTCTATGGGGAAGTGGATGCTCATATGTGTTAATGAAAGATAACATTTGTATCAATCCCTTGCTTCTCACACTTCTAAAATAACGTAAAGCTCGAATAAGTGTTGGATCCTTTTTTCCCACAGGTGCCATAGCTGATGGTGGTTTCGATTCAACTTTTTTTCTTGCCACTGCTGATGCAAATGGATTTTTTTGTAAATAATAGGAATCGCAAATCATTCACTTTCAACATTCAGTCAATGTAAGTTACTTTTTTGTCTTCAACGGGAAAACTGTAAGTTCATTAGTTAGAAAAGACAGCACATTAAGTCAAAACAGGCTGAACATCTTTTCGTTGTAAAAAAAAATGTTTGTACAATAAAAGAAATTATCAAGTTTAGGCTACATCTTAAACGAGAGAAAGCGAGAGATAAAAAAAAAAAAACTTTGGCCTGTTTATCGCCTTGCCAGTCTGATAAGCTCCGCCCCTTTCCACAGAGCTGTACCCGCACTTCCCGCCTTCTGCTTTCTCACACACTCTCTCTCAACCACAGAGCCTTTACTGGCAGAAAAACATACCAGCCGACCGTATTTTCTTCTGAAACGAAATATTAAAGAAAAAAGCATTTGGGCTAAATGCTAAATTCCATTTGTGCATATTAATGAGTGTTCAATATAACGAATATCATATATGTGACCCACAAGATGTTACAGGTTTCCTACGTCAATGATGCCTTTAAATGTGATTAACGTGTTACTTTCCAATCTCTTTCACACACACAAATACATCCACACTATCTGTGGACAAATTCTTTGCAACTGAAATGCCCAATCTGCACCCTGCACTCCCAATATTTCACACAGCCTCCAACATCCACTTCGTTTAGTTCCTTAAAGATCATGTGTGTCGGGTTTTCGTGGCTTTTAAAAAATATGTGTTTCTCATGAGAATGCATTGTTGTTAGTCCTCTCTACAGTTATAGTGTTAGTGCGAATACCCATATAGTTTAATCAGGTCATGTCACTATTTTGAGAACTAAGAACTTCAATACTACTTAATTTGACTAGTGCAATTATTTGAGTAATTTCGTTAAAGGGACAGTTCATCCAAAAATTTAAATGATTTCATTCTTCACTGTGAATATACTGTATGAAACGCTGCCTTATTAACCTTTTAAGTGTCGCGCCCCCTCTTTTGAATAGACATGAAAATGCACAATCCGAACTTAAATGGTTGTAATTCCAGAATGCTTTGGAACATAGATGTAAGATTGGACTTGTTTTAAAGAAGACATTTGGCCGATTTTTGTAGAAGTGAAATAAATTAAGAAACTGAAACAGGTAAAAAAGTTATAGAAGTTTGAGTTTATGAAAATGTAAAATGTAAAAATTGTATTATTCATATTTTATATAAAATATATTTTTTCAAAACCTGGTGGACTCTAAAACTGCAAGAAATCAAAGCCAAAACTCTGAACAAGTTGTGTTTAAAATTTCAGGTTGATATCTCAAAAAATGAGCTTTCAGTAAGATTTTGTTTGGGCGCAGCACCAAACTATTTCCATATGTGTTTTGAGTGATCTGAACCATTATTTCCACAATTTTCACACAATTAATGAAGCAGGCATCCTATTCAGAAGTAGTAAGGGAAGTTTGGCATATTTTGATATGAATTCAACCTCAATAATCACATAAAAATAACACGCATGTGCGTTATAGCTCGCTGCCACATCACAAATGGTGAATCTATAATTTTTTCTTTGTATTTAAAACATTTTCAGACCTTTTTTTTTTTCCAAAAAAAATGAATGGTTGTTATCTTTTGAACTATTGGCATGAAAACAAACTGAGGTTTCTACCCTTCTTTCGTGATTTTCATGTTCATCACTATTTCAAAATAAAGGTCTAAACACACCTACGGAGTATGAAAATATTCTTGTTGCAAATTGGTAGATTACAGCTCTTCTGTAATTTATTTTGAAAATCAATCACCAAATATTAAAACTACAGATTGTAAGCTTTCAAATGAAATATGTTTGTCAATATTAGTTTAGGTTTAGTATAGGATATTACTGTTTTAAATATGTAACAGCTTTGCAACTTAAGGGGCCTAAAGAAGGAAGCATTATTATGTATGTCAGAGCATGTCTGTGCATTATTGAACATCATTATTTTTTCATCTGTAGAACACAAAAGCAGATATTAAGTTATTATTGATGACAGAATTGTTATTTTTGGGTGAACTATCATTTTAAGCTAAGATATAGGCAGACGCAAAAAAACAAAACATGCAATATTCATAGAAAAGTCAATGATCTCACCGAATACAACTTAATGGCTATCGTCCATGCACAAAGTGAAATATGCAGTATCCCAACAATCACAATCACAACGTTTGTATTACATTCCAGAGAGCGGCCGCTATCACCACCACAGTGCAAAATGAAACAGTAACCGTAACAGCTGGCCCGGATCGGCACGGAACGGAACGGTTACGCAATGAGAACTGTGGAAAAGCAGTTTTTTCTGCATATATTTTTGCATATAGATATTTTTCACTATAAACAAACATACTTTCTTTGCAGTATAATAGTGTAAATCAGATTTAATTGTGTTAAAATTAGCTTCCTAAGCTGCTTTGCCTTCGTCATTTTTGTGATGTCCTGGGGCATCACCATAATGACCTCGTCCACATTAGCTGCTGACGGGGTGAAACTACTTTAATGTGGGGTTACAGAGTTCCACTGGCAGACTCCACTGCGTGGGAGCTCTGAAAGCCACGGTCTCCACCTCAAGATTCACCATCTCACATTCCTCAAACCAGACCAGATCACACCAGATCTGGGCCAAAGCATGGTCGACCAAAACCCAACCACCAACCTCTGCTCCTTACCATTCAGAGCACTTCAAACATGCAGATGTGTGTCACATACAGCCGTGCCAGTATATCCCTTGTTCGCATTTCTCGTTTTCTCTCTCCCACTCTCTCCCACTGCCCGAGCAGAGCATGTGATTTTCTCAGTTTCGTTAGCGGGTGGCTTTGATGAAACAAACTCATCACTTCACATGCCAGACTTGTTTGGGGTTTATGCAGTAACTCTGCAGATGACTTACCAATTTTGTATGCCTCAAATGCATCTATTTCCCTCTCGTTGCTTGCATCTGTGTGTACGGTTGACTGTGCATTTATATTTTTGTTCATGTGTTTACGCACGGTTTTGTTTGCGTGCGATGTGCGTGCAGTTGTCATGCAGTTGCGTGCTACAGTGCTGACACACAGCTCAAAATGCATGTGTATATGCATGGTTGTATGTGTATGGGGTTTAGTGTTTGTCTGTATGTGTGTGTGTGTATATATTAGACCTGTTGATTTCCTGTGGTGCAGACAGAGGTTTGAATGTGCCAGACAAAAAGAAGAGCTCAGGGCTTGGGACAGGATGTAGAGATGTTGTTCTCACTGAATGTAGACACATTTACATACAGTAGACTGTGTGCGTGCATACAGCTAATGTACAGCAGCCCCAAAACATACTTGCAAACTTAAGTCACACTTAGAAATGTTTGAATGTCAATTGCAATAAATACAAAACCACATCAAGTAGTGGGTATTTTTAAGAAAGATAGCATGCCAACACAATCAATGACCAATGAATGAATCGTTACCTTTAAGAGTTAATGTTGCATGCATGCAATCTCTCTGTCGGATGGATGGGATCTGTCTGCGGTCTAAAATCATACCATCACATGGAGAAATGAGATAACAGCACAGTTCAACAGCACAGTGGGTGTTTAGATGTACACACGTGATAAACAGAAAAAAATGATTACAATTTTGATTTAAAATTAAATAATAATTAATAGACAAGTGTTTGTCTTCTTCAAAAAGCAAGGAACAAAACCGTATTGCACTATGAACGGAGTAAAGTTAAGTCTCTGTTAAAGCTACACTGTGTAACTTTTTTAGTTTATTCTTAGCTAAAAACTCTTAGTTCTTTCAAAAATATATGTGCTCATTAATGTATATTCACTTCTTTCAAGTAATAAAGTATTCTCGTGAGTGTATAATATGCCATTGAAAATACATACGGGGGTTCTAATGTCGGTCGCCATGTTGCCCCTCCATCTTGAAAGTACATTAGCCAAAGAGGGACATACCCGTTAATTCAAGCTTCGCCTTTCGCATTTTAACACTCGATGGCACCGTGTCGAATGTGAAGAGGGGGATTGCTTGAGACTGATATATAAAAACCTAAAAGCCTTTTTGGAAGTCTGTTGCTGATGGAGGATTACTCTTATTCTCGAGGATACGTATCAGAGTCGCCAAGGAAGCGAAAAAGAGTTAAAAGTTAAAAATAAAAGTTACTTTACTAAGATTAGCTTGCATTCGTCTGGGAACCTGATAACTGATGTTAGCAATGAAATGGTAAAAAAATTACGAAAACATAAAACTATTATTCTTTTTACATAGATGTCATAACCTATATGTTACCTGACTAATTAAATTACTGCAAATTATAATAGTTTTCTAAAATAACCTCATCAATTGAAGGAACACTCATGGACGAGGTCGAACTGGAAGCCATGTTAATCTTGGATTACATTGGCCACCGTAGGAGTTAAAACGAAATCGTAATTGAGAGGAACAGAAACTAATATTCACTGGATGGTCATATACCTTTTCACCGCTAGATGGGGGTAAAAATCACACAGTGTAGCTTTAAACTGCCATTATAGAATTCATTAACGCATTGTTGAGGTCAATATAGACTAAAAACCTTAATATTATCCTATTAATCCTATTCATTTCCTGATTCCTCCGCTTCTGGGGATGTCCCCACCAATCTCAAACGCCCCTGGTAAGCACTAGATATGGGGTCTGAAACCAGTGAAAATGCTTCTATGCATTTCTAGGGGGTGTAACGATACCCTCATGTCACGATTCGATACATGTCACGATATGATATTATTGCGATACTCCAAGACATATGATAAAAGGTTAACAAAAAATGCATTGTTGATTTAAAATGCTAAATTTGACATTACATCGTGGGTGTAAATGAATAGGCTTGGTGCTGGAAACCCACAGCACAGGACAATAGTGACACCAAAATAAAAATATGCATGATTCTGAAGCTGAAAAAATAATTATTTTAGATGCATATGCTTGCACTCTGTCATATATTTAAAATAATATAGGCCACTTTTTACTGGTAACATACAACATTCGGCATTATCAGGACCCACAAATATTCCCCCATTGCATATTATACATCATATTCAACATTATATACAGTCGTTTAAAGGGGAACTTGGCAACTCTAGTCATTTCTTCGCTGATTTTCACTTTTGTTGTGGCATGTTTTCTCATCGAGCTCCCCCTACAGCTGTGGGGTGTATATTTCACAACACTGTCGTAAAAAAAACTGCCTTGCGGCGCCTTCCTCCCGCTTTCTACCGCTGCTCATTTGCATTTGTTATTATCGGAGCCGGACAACTTTATCGTGTGGAGCTATATGTCTACCAAGGTGGGTAATAGATCATACACAGTATCATAGAATTATGTCGAACTGCCACAAAGCAGTTCGTGTTTCTCGCTCGTTCCTATTTCCTATTTCCAACTTACCGGGATGTTAGTCCCCATGTTGCAAGGTTGGTTTTCCGCCTGGGACGCTTGGGGGAGCGGGGAAAGCCACCATTTTCACCAGAACAGGTTATTAAACCATCCAAATGATTTTGAAATGTTTTATTAAGTTGAAACAGTTGCCAAGTTTCCCTAGTACCGCCAGTAAAAATCTTTAAACTTGAATTTTTTCTCACACAGTATTTTTTATTTTGGTTGAATTATACACATTACATATTGTCACTAGTATCCACGATACATATTGTTGCATTTTTGTATTGCGATATATTGTGACACGATATATTGTTACACCCCTATGCATTTCCGTTTAATTTGATTAATTTGAGAGACAATTTGAATTAAAAAAATGCATGAAAATTATATTACAATTGAATTCTGTTTATTTGCAAATCCATGCATCTAGTTTTTTACACCCCCACAAATACACGCTTTCAAGTTCTGTGGAACTTCAGTTTTTGGGTGATTATCAGAATGCCATGAGTCACCGCAGCCAGAGTGCATTCTGGGTAGGGATATGACCGCAGGGTTGAGAAATGAGTGTTCCATGGTAAAGTGGCTGTGTGTGTGATGTGTGTTTGTGTTCCATGTTAGAACGGCTCTATTTGTGTGTGTGTGTGTGTGTGTGTTCCATGGTTAGTTGTGCGGTTGGTATGACCTGCTTTCAGTTGGACCCATCACTCATTTGGTTCAGAGAAATCCTGTGAATCAGAGAGCGTGTTTCATGTGAGAGAAAAAAAGAGATTTATTCGCTTGACATCCAGAACTTACCATTTTCTGAGAATGTGTGTGTATGCATGTTCCTGAACAGGTCTGTTTAAATTTTGACATTTGTATGTATGTTTTTTCTTGTGTCTGTGAATATATCATTTTTTGATCATCACATCAGCTGATGCGTTTCTCTGTGCTACAGTGTGGTGATGCAAACCTTTTATTCTGAAGATATCATCACACTTTTAATTAAAGTCTTCTCTTTCTCTATTTTTCTTTTCTCTCTGTTTGACTTGTCAAGACCACACAGCCATTTCCCACGCTTTCCTTTGTTACTCTGCACATTGATGTGAACATGCTGTGTGAAATACCAGCCTGATCTCACGGCAATTCGTACGAATTTTACGAGGTGGCTAATTCGTACGAATTCATACGACCTCACTCGTACAAATTCGTACGATTTTTGCTAATTCGTACATATTTTACGAGTTACCAAATTCGTATGAATTCGTACGAATGACCTACCCCTGACCCCGCCCCTAAACCTACCCATCACGTGGGTTTAGACAAATCGTACGAATTCGTACGAGTGAGGTCGTACGAATTTGTACAAATTCGCCACCTTTTAATCACTCGTACGAATTCGTACGAATTGGTCGTGAGATAGCGTTGGAAATACTCACACACAACTGCACATCATAATAGAGCACATAAAACGGTACTAAATCTGAAATGGACACACTCTATATGAAACCATGTCTGTTGTGGGCCTATTACAACAAAATTACAAAATCAATAGATCTACTGTGAAAAATCATTTGAGAGAACCGTGACCATCCTGTACTTCCGTCCAAATCTGTCCAAATAAAGGAATTTTAAGCGAATGCAGAAATCTATTTTTAAATGTGTTTTTTTACACAATGGTGAGCTTTGCATATTCTGTTTCCAAATAGAATTTTTGAAAGTATGAAATGAATAAATATATGTTTTATAAATATAAAAAATGTGATATTATACAAATCGATTATTAATAATAATAATAATACATATTATTATTATTATTATTATTAGACTTCTATAATATGTATATGTACACACACACACACACACACACACACACATAATGTACTACATAAAACTACATAAAAGTATTATTATTATTTTTATTATTTCTGGTGACGTTTAGACAATATTACACAATTAAATCATTAATTAAAATGTGTTGTACAACTTGTCCAATTACTTTCATAATTGCTGCATCCATACTCTTTTGTTTTGTTTCGTTTTAGAACATCAGTAAAATAATCACGCAGAAAAATCTCAAACAAATGTTTGATGCAAAGAGCAGATAGTCGGTGCTCATTCTGTGTCTCACGGTGGGGCAGGTGTTTGCAGGGTTTGTGGTTGTAGTTCAAGCTTTACTGCACACAAATGAAGGAATTGACTATGAGGACACATGCAGAGCACACCATGCTGAATTCTGCATCATTTGTGTCACACACGAAGCTTTCGTGACAATAGTCTCAGGTCTGGTTTCCGCCACTGCGATATGTGTCTAAGCGTGGGTGTGTGGAAACATCTCTCTCTCTCTCTCTCTTTCTCTCATCTGTCTCAGTTATTCAACTTTCCATATACAATTTGAAAGTCAGATTGTTTGTGTCATCCTCTCATTGCTTGTTTCACAGTGTTATATGATAATACTGTCCAGTGGTATATCATTCCATATTAATCAAGAGATACTCTAGTGTAAGTTTAGAGGTGTGTAACTAAGATCTAAAAATAACTTTTCAGATTTTTCACCAACTGAGAAAATGTATCATGCAGCCATAAATTCTTACAGAATATAAAATCATATTTCCCCTTATTTAAGTACAGAATATATTTTTTTATTCCTATGAAAATTTTATTATTTTGCGGTTTTATTTTTAACAAACATTGCAGGAGTCACACGAAGCATCATATACGAGATGAGCTGTTTCTCACTCAGAAAACATTTAATTTTCTTTCACATATTTGCTTGCTTAACATATGGAATTCTCCATAATGTTGCCAAAATAACATATATATATATATATATATATATATAAATCTACACAGCCAAATACGGTCAGTGTGAACGCCCCTTTATTAGTCAGTGAGGGTTTTTTTAATGCGGAGAAAAAAAACATACTGAATGAGAAAAACGGTACTTGGCACAAGGTGAATTTTCTCTTTTGGTATGTGGGGGTTAATGGGGAAGCATTGTTTTGTTTTATCATTGTGGCATGTCATCTTCATAGTGTAGTAGTGGAGAGATTTATAGGGTTGCAGAATAGAGAGGTTTGTTTATCAGTACGAGAGGTTTGCAGTAGGAGGTTAAAAGGGCCAAACGCTCCTGTGGGCTCTGTGATTGGGGCCACAGCAGAGGTTTGTGGGCAAAGACTGCATTATAAAGCTCAGGAAATCAGACCAAATCAAGTGCATGAACACACACACACACACTGCCAAAAGAGAAGCACTAAGAGAACCATGCAGCTGAACTGGTTTTTATCCAGATTCACGGTTCATTGCTCAAGTGTTGTCTGAGATATCGAAACGCACCTCTGGTCAACACTAAAGTGGGAGGTAGAAAGCATGTTTAAATGCATCTCAAACTCAATCATTTAGATAAAGCAAACTATTCAAGCGTTTTAAACCAATGCCTATTTTAAGATGGTTGGTGAAAGTTACTTTTACAAGTTACAAACTAAATTAACTAGGCTAATTATGTAAAATGGTTCGTATTTATATAAAATTACTACTTTTCTCTCCAATGTACTGTAGGTCAAAGTCCCCCTGTGGTCAAAATCAAGCTTTGAATGTTGTTTATATGTCTATGTGGTGTTTTTAATATGGTTTAAGACAAACCATGTGCAAATTCATGTCAACACCATTGCTGATTATTTTCTCTTTAAAAATGCAGTAAAAGACAGTCTCAAAAATGTGGTTTCAAATAGCTGGTGTTTCTGAAATCCCTAACTAACTGCCTTGTAACCAATCAGGGGTGCGTTTCCCAAAGCCAACTATGGTCGCAAGTTCCGTCGTTACCAATAGAGTTCAATGGAAATTGCGATTATAGTTGGCCAACGATGCTTTTGGGAAACGCACCCCAGATCAATGTGTCTCTGAGCTGGTGTGAGTGAGTGGAGGCGGGGCTAGTTTGCATATTCACAGAACCTAAATACTAAATACTAATAATACTAGAATACTAAATGAGGCAAGTGTGTAGAGTTACATTCAAGCTATTTTAAGGCAAGTGTCACATTTTTTATTCATTTTTTGATATGGAGACGTTTGTCACTTGATAAAGTAGTTGGCATTCAATGACTTTACTACTTTATAGATTAAATGATGATTATTGCATTCAAAAACAGCTCGATGGGATGCAAGATGGTGAACATATGCAAGGCGCAAAGCAAAGGACAAAGAAGACCTGCGTGCATGTGTTATCCACAACATGACTGCACAACAACCAGCTGAAGCCACATTGTGATCGGCTCTCTGATCTAGATGTTACCTGGTACAGGTGCATGTCATCCTTGATTTCAGAGATGTCATTTTGTGGAATATCCAGGCCTTTTTTGCAGATGAGTAATATTTGCCTTCACAGGACACAGGAAGCTACATGGTCTGTGAAAACAGACAGGAGAGAAATTATATAAACAAAGAAAAATGATCAAATATAATAAAATTAAATATATAAATATTTAAAGTTTAAACATAAAAAAAAAATTTTTTCAAAATATAACCAGCGCCTAACATTGTTTCATAACACTCAGACATCAGCGTTTTTCAGGGGTCATAAATCTTGATATTTCTGTCAGTTCCAAATCTTTTCATGCTAACATGTCAATTAACTTAGCCGCCATGTTAATATGCATTAAATCTACACTCTGCATGCACTCTGATGTAAAATTAAATAAACTTTTCAAGTAACTTATACTTATATATGACCAAATTATCAGTAACATTTTCATACAAATAATGTAATTCTCAAGATGCAAGAAGAAAACTCTGTTCCAAAACAGCTAACTAACGTGATTTTGACTTGTATGCTTGTTTTTTTTTTTTCTTATCTGGTAATAAAAGCAATTTGTAAGCGCAATATATACATACTGGTGCATCATGGATGAGCAAATTCAGTTTGACCTTGATCAGAGACTCATTCAAAGTAAAATATCTTTATGTCAGTAACAGAATCAACTTCCAACTTTATCTAAAACTTTATCAATGGACAGGATAGTGACTCTGAACATGTGGTCAAATTCATTGGCAGCATACAAGAGGGTCTGCATGATGTCTGACAGATGCCGTTTAAATAATGTGTGGCTTAAGCGAGAACTGGAAAGCAACATCTTTTTTTTCCTCATGAGAAAATGAAGTGAAGAAAACAACTTTTGTTATGAGATCACAACATTCCTGTAGCTTAAACAGTAGTGCATGGCGCAAGCAACAGCAAGGTCATGGGTTCGATTCCAGGCGATGCATGAACTGATAAAACGCATATCTTCAATTTAATGACAGTTGCTTTGGATAATAGGGTCTGCTAAATGCATACTAAGGTGTGATTATGGGAAAAGAGGACTGAGGAAAAAATAATGCATGGCCTTCCAGAGCTTCCATTCTAACATGCATGCATATTTCACACATACTACAAAGTGAAGAATTTCACCTGTATTTCATTGAAATGTGGGCGTCATGAGAATTTAAAGGCCACGATGACATTTAAAACCACCGGTACCACTCTGACTCACACAAGGTCTTTAGTAGCGCTTGAATAAAATCACAGGCCAGGTGAGCTGAAGCAGGTTGGAAATAATCTTTGCAAGACAGTGGTGCTGAGTCCCAATTCGCATACTATCCATCCTAAATAGTTTTCGAAATTAGAATTAGTGTCAAAAAGTGGTCTACTTTTTCCAGTTAGAATCCGAAGTACAGATCCATGACCACTCTTGTACTGCCCACAACCCATTGTGCGTTGGACAAGGATTCGATTAGAACTACAAACACAAATAAAAAGTGTTAAAAATTACAAACATGGCGGATGTGCAAGTCCCATTGTTATGTCGTTATGTCACGCCATGTCGTAATTACTGCAATTATGTGATTTCAACTTGTGAAAAAGCGATCACGTCCTCGTAGAGCTCGTAATTACAGACTGTAAGATGGGAATTGTCTGAGAGCTCCTACTTGACTGCTGCAGATTCATTTAGGCGTTGATAGTCGTGCCATAGAAACGCATAATTCCCAGTCCGATGACGTGAACAGCTCCAAATATAACGTCATGTGTTGTCATCTTGAGACATGAATGCAGCATTAGAAAAAAGGGGTTTGAGGGATTAAAAAGGAGTATCTAACCTGATGAAAAGATATTTATTCAATGTTATCCACATTATATGTATTATACATTATATAACAGCAGTGTGATATCGTAAAGATATGCAGATCAATGTCCTACCACATTTCCCTCTGAAACGGTAGGAAATTAAATTAAATTGAATGTGGAGGATTTTAACTGTGACAAGATGATTGACAGGGCAGTTTAAACGGTGACAGGATTCACGTATCTGAGCGACAGAGCTGTCCTTTAAAGACAAATATGACGAAGTATGTCCCAAAGCTTGCCTAGTCTTTTGCTACACACTCAAAAGTGTGTACTTTTTCTTCACAAAAAGAGTACATACTTCTAGGACAGAGTATGAGTAGGTGAATTGAGACGCAGCATGAGTCCCCAGGAGCAGGGTTGAAGACCTATCCTATGAAGGCATCTGAATCATGTGATCAGTCAATGCAAATGTGCTGAGTAATAGCAACCTCTATCTCCAACTTCAAAAGACAACTAAAAAATCCTTTCATATTAACCTATATCTAATATAAAACTGTTTTCTCATGGATTACTGGGATGTATGTGTATGATTGTATGTGAATGTATTGTTATGTCAACCCAGTCTCACACCCAAGGCGTCATCTAACTGACGCTATGGACCATTTTTGACCATGCGTCAATATGCCGACGCACATGGCACCCCTTAGGCGTCAATATGAGACGCGCCTCCTAGTGGTCTAATCCTAACCCTACCCCAGACCTAAACCTACCCATAACGGAAGCGTCATCTAACTGACGCTAAAGGGTGCGCGGCATTTGCGTCTCATATTGACGTTTGGGGGGGGGTGTGTGCGTCGGCATATTGACGCATGGTCAAAAATGCTCCATAGCGTCAGTTAGATGACGCCTTGGGTGTGAGACTGTGTTGGTTGTATGTTCTGGTGCGCTTTGCGTGCATTTACTCATCATCTGGTTGCAGGTGGTAACTGTGTATACCTTGTTGGTAACTGTGTATACCTTGTCTACCACTACTCTTTCATAAATCATGGGCCCTCACATATAAGCTTTCTTAGCTTCTTTGGGAGACCCATTCACTATACCCAATTGATTCTGTACCCCTAACTTAATTTTTGTAATGTTTGAAGTGCTATTGTGAACTCAAACTCAAATATAAAGAAAAATAGTATAAGCACCTTAGTATAAGAGCCATTTAACCAAAACAAGGTATATTACAAACATGGTGTAAAACACTGAGAACCCACAACCCAACCGGTGACTGTTGCTGACAAGATAGTATAAACCTGGCATCTCGCTATATGTGTAGCCGGACAAGAGTTTGCATGTCCAGGACATCACCTAGAAATGAATGGTGTATAAGCACTGAACTTTTGTTTTTATTATAATACTATTTCATTTTACTGAATGTATACTTTTATTTTTAGAATTAAAATGTTTGAATTTATAGAATAATATCAACATAAACCTCTAAAGTAGGCCAGACAACCACCTAGAAGTCTTTGTAACAAGCTTAACTATCAAGACTTCCTTGATTGACCAATGTCACCTGAAAGACCATGATGGTCAAACCAGCACCAAACCAGCCTCAACCAGTTTTTGTTTTTCTGTGCACAGTCAAAACTTCCACTGATAAACAACTCATTGATGTATTGCTGAATGGAATCTACTAATCATGGAAAATGATCTCAGCACTATTTGATGCTAATGTGATAAATGCAAGTGTAGGTTTAGTGGACAGACGTTATGACAAGTCCAGTGACTCATGGAAACTTCATACCTAAATTCAGTAGTGCTCACACCAATTAATTCACATTTAATCTGTATAAACAGTCAAAAGAGGCAGTGAGTCATGACTTAAATTTGGCTTTCCAATATGCAAAAAAAAATATAATTGTGATATGTGAAAATGTGAGAAACCCACACACAAATACACAGATCATAATACTAGTCAAAGGTATAGTAATTAACTAAGCTTGCATCCGACATCTTAATCTGATTATGCATGGTCAAGCCAGCAATACAAATATTGGTGGACTTCGGTGTCAAGTTATAAATCACAATGGCCAAATATAAAATGTAAACATCTCCCATAAATTGCATACATTTTAATGTATCTGTGGTGCGAGAATAAATAGTAAACACCCAATGAGACACCTGATGACTGATGCCAGCGTGATCTGGATGAAATCGAGAGGGTCTTTATCTGATCTCAGTCACACTTCCTGTTTTTAAATGTGCAGACAGATTTCACAGATGATTCTGCAGAAAATAAGAAGCAAAACAATACACATTTTATAAAATGCTCAGACAGCGTGTGTGAGCTTGTGGCCTGTGACTGCCGCAGCAGAAGTGAGAAACAGTTTACCGTTGCAATAGTGCTGCTTCCGGTCTGAATGGGGGAAACTAAAAGCGTCTGGCTGCTTGACTGTCACGCAAAGGCCCGGCTAATCATCACAGCACCGTTGGGCCCTCAGACGCAGAAACAGGAAGTGAGCAGGCGACAGAGGAAGTTGTTGGTTTTTTGATGGCCATTGCCGTGGTTTTCAGACTTCTCTCACAAAAGGGGAGGGGGGGGCAGTCAGATGTTTGGCGTGGGAAAGGACAAGACTGTCCTATTGATCCTTGGAGAAATGTGTTTTTTTACATGTCAACAGTGAACAAGCAGACTTCATCAGCATTTCGTGCCCTCTCCAGCATAATATATATGATTCATCGAACATGATCATTTAAAGAGACATTCTGCAAACATAATGCACACTGTGTTTATATTCACAGACATAATTGACTTGTCAGGCCCTGTTGAAATATTTTAAACTCAAAGTCTTGATATGATAGGTTTTTGTTTTTTTTGCAGATATGGTCAAAAACATTTAAAATGTTTTTTTTTTTTTCAGACATAGTAGTTCACCCAAATGACACTTCTGTCATTATTTACTCTTGTATTACCTTCTATCATAACCCTCGCGTTGTTCTATGCTTTTCTTTTATAAAACAGCTGAATTTGAAATGATAGTGAAGGTTAAGAGCAGGACTCTCATGATCACTCATCTGGAAATATCACATGTTTTACTTCATGCCACATGTCACATGTGGCCTGGAAGTTAATTCAGTTACTATATTAATAATAAACGAAGTTAATACAATCTTAAAACTCATGGAGATTTCTTTAGTGAACATAATTATTCTAGTTATTCTCTTCTGTAAAACATTTATTTGCCTAGATATTGCTCTTGTGTAGAGCTTTTGTAGAGTAAAGGCCCATTCACACCAATGACGATAACTATAACGATAAAGATATAGTTCTAAAAAGTGTTCTAAATATAAAGGAATAGCAGAGTCCACACCACAACTAACGGTAACGGCACAGAGAAACGATATTGTTGGAATCAATTTCAGAAAGATATATTTCAGCTGATGAACACTGACAGCCAATCAGAATCCATCCCGCTTAAAGAGCTTGAGCATTAAAGTGGCAGACAACCAACCTCCAGCGCACACTCAGAGTAAACAGAGCGTTATCCAACGAGTGTTTGTTGGTGTGGACGCCAATATTGTTATCGTTCTTGGTGTGAACGGGCCTTAAAAGTCTCCCCGTGGTGAAAACATATATTGTTTTTGTTGTTTATATGTCTATGTGGTGTTTTTAATATGATTTAAGACAAACCATGTGCAAATTCATCAGTCAACAACACCATTGCTGAGTATTTTCTCTTTAAAAATGCAGTAAAAGACAGTCTCAAAAATGTGGTTTCAAATAGCTGGTGTTTCTGAAATCCCTAACTGCCTTGTAACCAATCAGGGGTGCGTTTCCCAAAGCAAACTATGGTCGCAAGTTCCGTCGTTCAGTCTCAAAAACACGGTTTGAAACCGCTGGTGTTTCTGACTTCACAAACTACCTTGTAACCAATCACCTCAACGTGCCGGCGGGCTTTAGCATATCCTTAACTATGACCGCTCAAAGCTTGTTCAAAGCTTTTTTAAGGATGCTGATTGTTAGAAGGCAGGGTTTTAAGGGATACAATTATTGACTGGAGGGGGACTTTACAGGGTTAGTTCACCAAAAAAATACAATTCTGTCAGTAATTCTAATTCTTACCCTCATGTTGTTCCAACCCCCTTAGACTTTCGTTCATCTTCAAAACACAAATTAAGATATTTTTGATGAAATTTGAGAGCTGGCTCACTCCTTCGTAGGCTGCTAGGTAATTGCATCTGCCGGCCCAGAAAAGTTAATAAAGACATTGTTAAAATAGTCCAAGTGACTACAGTGGCTCAACCTTAAGTTTATCAAGCGTCGAGAATACTTTTTGTGTGCAAAAACAAACAAAAATAACGACTTTATTCAACTATTCATTTTCTTCTGTGTGGGCCTCTGACATGAGTTCACGAGAGCGTCACGACGCATGTCGTGAACTGAGAAGATGACGCAGATGGGTCTCGATGTAGTGTTTAAAATGGGTCTAAAGTGTGCATTTCCTGGATGTCCGAATCGTGAGAAACCAACGAGAAAACGTAAAAGTGCCTCACCAGTGCCGCAAAATTAATGGCTTACCTTTCACACTTTCCCATCAAATGATCATGAGCGTCAAATTCTCAGTTCTCGCACATGAGAGCATGCAAAAGCGATACAGAATCACACTTCTATTATAACTACAGTAGGTGAATGTCATCTGAAGAAACCAGAACTCCCACCACAGACCAGTCACCTTCCTGCCATGTGATACCACACCTCACATCGACAGGACAGGTCGTGACAGGGCTAAACATTGAAGTATTAGTTATGACTCAGGTCTATATGAAACTAAGACAGAAACGAACCATAAGCACAAAAGTAAAATTAAAACAAATCAGTATAATTTGAATGACATGTTAGGCCAGCTTGTCTATGGAGTAAATCATTTCAGCCTGAGTTTCTGTTGTGGCCAAAACACTGAACTGCTGACTTGTGCAGGAAAATCCTGAGAATTTCCATCTCTACTTCCTTGTACTATTCTCAAGGAACTGATAATGCTGAGATGGTGTGGTGTTTCCCTATTCAGGTGCTTTTAGAGCACCTTTATAGATCTAATTAAGTAAAAAATGTATGTACATATATTAATACTTCTGAAGACATTCAATGGTTATACTACTGAATAAAAGTATTAATTTCTTCTTTTTTTTTAAATCGTGCTGACAGCATACTTTTGAAAAGTTCTATATGTGTGATGAACAGACCAGATTTTAAGTAATTATTTGCTGAAAAACTTGCCCTCTTTCCCCATTCTCAAGACACGTTGTTCCCAGTTCAAAATCATTCATGTAAAACGTAGCACAATGGTTCCTGAGCTTGAACTGAATGACATCTGAGCGCTACTGTTGAGGTGAAGAAAGAGAAGAGTTTTAACACCAGAGCTGAGGTCATAGGTGTTTCCAGACAGACAGTATAGAGAAATAGGTACTGTAATTTCACAAGTGGCAAGATAGTATCAATGATATCACCCACAATAACCGGATCCCAGCATTATGAATCATCAGCTGTTTGCTACACGTTCCAGCAGATGAGAACTGAGGTGACCCTTCGACAGATTCAAGACAGTGGCTGCATTCGGGTTGTTAAAAACCACTCTCCTCTCTTCGATTTCGTTCTCCATATGAGGAAGAAAGAGAGGCCCTTTACTTCATCTTTGTGATGAGGTTTTAGTGTGTTTACAGAGATGTGGAAAGTCTGCTGTTACTGAGGGTAACTGCCACAAACCAAGGTGAGGCAGGTTCTTGAACACTCAGAGATAAGAGTAACAGGGATTGCATTTGCTAACCATAAAAGACTTACAATATGACATAAAAACAACCACCGAACACGATGAGAAGTAAGTGTAAGAGCTGGTTTGGGCCGCATCCCTTCCCCCGATAACCTATTCCTTAACTTTGTGGTGGATATTAGATTCAGATGAAATGGCCGCAGATCACCCACAAGTGGTTCACGGATTGTCTGAATACACATGGCAAGATCTGATCTGATAGGCTGACTTATAGGAGTCGAGTTCCTCAGGATTTGAATCGGCCCATTGGGAAACAAAGGCTGTGTCCGACTCCAATCCAACCCAACCCAACCTCAAGAAGCTCCAATAATTTGGTCAAAATCACGAAAAGGAGAAATCATATAACATGGGTCATGCACAATTGAACAATTTAAACATAATCCTAACAATAAAGTTCAACCCTTTAGCCAAACCTAACCATGACTGTGATATAGTGGTTCTCAACAAGGGAGGTCAAGGTCATGGTCATGGTCAAGGTCACTTTTATTTGAAATCATGTAAAGGGAGCCTTTACATGATTTAAAATAAGACCAAAAAAAAAATTCATTTGACCTCCTCAAAAAGGTTTTCTCTTTGTCTAGAAAAAGCTGGAAAGCCTATATGAGTTAACCTTATTTTAAAAGTTTGATTTCAAGACCTGGAAAAGCATGTAAAATAATCAAATCTTCATGGGAACCTAATATGCCAAACTCTTTTCTATACCAAGATCAACATATGTGTAAAAATCCTTATCCAGTAAATCATGAACTGAGAAGTCATGCAGCCTTTAAATATTGTTGTGAACAATAAGGGGAATGTGAGTAAAAATGGCAGAGGACCACTGCTGTATAGTAAAAAAGAGTTACGAAAAAAGTTGTATGATTTTTCAAATTATTATGTTGTTAATATGAATGTGTTTGTCCAAACCTGAAAAATGCTTGCTTTTTAGGCAACATACGTTGGAAGGAAGGGATGAAGACACGTCTGAAATCATTGTTTGCATAACATCCTGTCTATCAAAGATGTCTTCATCTGGTTGTTTTTAACTGTTATTGGAAGAAAATAAGCAAATGAAACTAAAAGAAAAATATTTCGCCTTTTTTTTTCTTTATGGTGGTGGAGCTGGGGTGGGGTGGGGGGGGGGGGGGTGCTTGTATACTCACCTCTGTGAACAAGAGTCATCAATATTTTGGTTTCCTAGAATTTACAGCTAAAGTAAAAAATGATTTGCCATAAACTAGCATGACCTCAAAGCTAACAGTGTTATTGTTAATTAAAACTATTAGAAATTGTTTTCAGTAATTGAAAATTCAGTAAAAATAAAGAAGTGCACTGGAGTACATAATAAAATTTTTGAATGTGATTTATTCCTCTAAATCAAACAGACCATAAATTGAAAGAGTAAAGCCTAAAATGTACATCTGTGTAGGATAATGTAACATTATCAAACTTAAACTTATTTCATTTACTTTCCAAGGCTGTAACATTTCACATTTCCCTTTTTATGTTTTTATGTCGAATTACTAAAACTAAAATTGAAATAAAAATAAAGCTAAATGGATTTTTTTTAACAAGCTTAACAAAATAAAATAAAAATGTAAATAAAAAAAAGCTCATTCAAAAATTTATAATAATATATAAATAGTAAAATAACAAACATGAACTAAAAGGTGTGTAATTCTGACTACACAGAAACATATCGTATAACTAACATCGGAATTAACGTCACGCTAACACGGAGGTTTCGGCATGAGAGGCTACATATAAATATGAACCATCATCGAGGTTTTAATGGCTTTGACCTGCTGATACTGAGCTCAAGCTGAGGTTTCCAGAGTCTGGGCTCAGTTTCCCGAGTTCGGAGAAACTAATGACAATTGATCTTTATCAAATTTTAAAACAGAGGGAGAGAGAGGGTTATCCTGCCCACGGCCTGACCACTGCGGCCTGGCTGGAGGTAGTCTGCATCGGGCAGAGTTTCATAGACTCAATGTATATTAAACCTGAGATGGAATTTCATATACAGAGGATGCCTGTCTTCTGTCCTTCCAGCAAAACCAAAAGAAGTGGCTCTACTTTCACGTTATGTCTCTTTCCCTTTGTTATCTCTCTCACTCACTCTCTCTTTCTCTCTCACACCATCCTTCTGTCCTTTTCCTTCCATCTCACGTCTTCTGTCATGTCTCCGGTTTGGTAGTAAAAATATCCTGCTCTGAAATCAGCAAGTGATCACTGTATGGTTTATGTTTCAAGACACATTATATGCAATAAATACTGCTGTATAGTACTTGAAGCTCTGTTTATTAGTGTTTCACCTTATTAGCTGAGAATGGAAGCCTGTTTTCGACATAGAATAAAAACTAAAAAAGGTAATTGCGACTTTATCTCAGAGTTATAGCCAGAATCGCAATTCTGAGAAAAAAAGTCAGTCTTTTTTTTCTTCAGAATCAGACTTTATACTTCGAAATTGCGAGTTTATATCTATATAAAGTCAGAATTGCAAGATAAAAAGTCACAATTCTCTTTTATTCATTTTTTATTACGTGTCAGAAAGATGCTTCCACAGCTTGAGATGTTTTACTCTTTCCCCGCCATTGACAGAATCCATGTTTTCACTGTTATACGGTAGGGGGCGCTATTACACAGCTTCTGGAAAAATACTGAATCTCCAGATCAAAACACAGACAAAGAAGAAGCAGAAACCAGAGATAGAAGCACTGCTTATGCACATTAACATTGAACGACATATAAATCAAAACTGCCTAATGTTACTGAATGTTGATGGACGCTATCTGTGTTTTGATCATCGCTCTGAATCCGATCCGAACGTAGTCTTTAGCAAAAACACATTTTTCTTAGCTTTTTGTTTAAAATGTTGTTTTTATGAAACTTACCCACATTCAAGTGTTGATAAAAAAGCAAAGCATGTTTGTTTTAAAGCAGAGGTTCTGTTCTTTCTTTTGATATATTCTATGTTCAGATATTCTATAATGCTGGCAACTTTTTTTTTAAAACACTGGCAGGGAAAGAATTTAAATTTAACTATAAAAACCACAATGAGAGACATTACTCATTTAACACATCTGCATCCTGAGAGGCAAGCTTTTAAGCCTTTTGTTATAGTCAACTGGTGGCTTTAGAGTAGAGTGAAAATGTCACCCTAAGATGTTTAAACAGCATGTTCTATAGATCTCCGGCTGGCGTGCTGTGTGTGGCGAGGTGCAGTATGTGATAATGGCAGTGTGGTGTGTAGCCTGCAGTTTCCCTCTCCACCACGCTGCTGACGCCACAACTGGCTCGGCTGACCCAACATGCCACCGGGGTCTGGCTCGCACGGGCGGATCCGGCGGTGGGACGCCTGAGAGCCCTACAGATATGATTTGAGGCCTGAAGTGAAAGAACAGAAACCACTGCCTACATCCCTGTGAGATCCATGGCAAACGCACAGATCAGAGGAAGAGAAGGCGAGAGATGGAATGGGTGGGCCAGAGAAAAACAGAATGAATGAATGAGAATTCACATGTTATTTCAGGTCAAAATAAATACAGTATACAAACACGCAAGTGTTTTTTGCTAGTTTCAGCCCGACGCAGTTATCATTTTCACGTCCTGCGCCACGTTGTTTAAATAGCAAATGCATTCGCGCCCATGGGCTGCTGGTCTGAGAACGAGGTGTGTTAGGAGCATTGTTGGCGCGTTGCTATTTTGAGGCTGAAATAGACATTTATTCATTTACATTTACATTTATTCATTTTGCTGACGCTTTTATCCAAAGCGACTTACAATTGCTATATATGTCAGAGGTCCCACGCCTCTGGAGCAACCAGGGGTTAAGTGTCTTGCTCAGGGACACATTGGTGTCTCACAGTGGATTCGAACCCAGGTCTCTCACACCAAAGGAATGTGTCTTATCCACTGCGCCATCACTGAAATAGACTGCGCCATTGACCAACTGAAACCTGGTCTAAAGTCAATGGCGCAATTTTTTTCTGTTAAAATAAATAATATATATAAACAAGCAAAAGTGGATTCGGACACGGCCTAAGTGCACTTGCGGCGTGCGCTTTAGACCAGGCGCTTAGATCCTTAAAATATAGCCCGAAGTCGTGTAAATTAGTGGGGCAGTTGTGACCTACTTGTTAGAGAGTCGGACTTGTAACCCAAAGTTTGCGGGTTTGATTCTCAATACCCATGCCCATACCCATTGAGTAAGGCATCTAACCCCCAATCGCTCCCCGGGGGCTGCAGTGAATGCCTGCCACTACTCCAGGTGTGTGTGTGCGTGCGTGCGTGCGTGCGTGCGTGCGTGCGTGTGTTCAATACTCAATGCTCCTAATATGTGTGTGGGTTAAATAAATGCAGAGGACAAATTTTGAGTATGGTTGGCCTCACTTCACTTCTCTAAGAACTTTCACTTGTCGGTGCACTAGTGCTTTTAAAAAGAACACAATATGACATTAGAACATACATTTATTTATTCAAAATGCACTGAAAACAAGGTGTAGAATTTCCTTTGAAACAGTTTTAAACAGAAATTGCTTGTAAAAGTCACAAATAATTACAGAAGAACAGCTATAGTAACACATTGGATCAAACGTAACATTTTGAAATGGTTTTTCCACGTAAAACGCACTCCAATAATCTTTGTTTCAATTTCAACTTAATTTTTTTACAGTGGGCGGCTGGGCGCATACTCCAACATGCACTTATCAGTAACGACCCCAATTCTTCTGACGTTCTACAGACCACACAGATTGATTTCCATTTTCACTCATCGTTGCGTTCCCATCAGCAGCAGTCGAATGACACACTGAGCGAGCCTCTCTAAAGGTCAGCCTGCTCTCATGTGACCTGTGGTTTAGCAGCACTCTATGCTGGAAAAACCCAAAGAGAGCAGCACGCTCACAAAAGGGGTCGGGGGACCTTCTGAAGTGTGCTGCTCTCTGAAAGCAGATCTAGATATGAATCAGAGTGTAGCAGCGTGACATATACAAAGAATGACAGGTAAAGGAAACTCATCTGAGGTACGTGCCTACAGGAATGTCGCACATTCTTTATCTGCTCCTGACTTGCTTGTGATTTGAACCATGTAGTAGCTACATTTCATGAGCAGTCTAACAACACAGATTCACACCACCAGTCGAAACGCTGGACGCATTTTAGAATAATAGCTGATTTTTTTGTCTTGTAAAGATATGTCTACATTAGCAAAATGTATGTTTGTCTACAAAATTGATTTCATGCATTTAAGGCCGGAGCTTTTAAATCAAAATGTATTAGGATCAAAAGAAACAAATTCAGTCAAGTGTATTCAGACGTATATTTTTTGGACACGTGAAACAAATTAAATATTCATACATTTGCAAAAACCACAAGCTCTCTGAATATTAAGTTGGTTCAATTTGATTCAATTTGACTATACAGAAAAAAAACAGGGAATAATCAGAACAAGCATTTTATTAAGCATTTCTCTGATCAAGAAACATTACTTCTGACTGCAGTGATTATTACTTTTGACTGCAGTGAGTGTTACTTCTGACTCAACCTTCATTACTTTTGACTGCAGTGACGTTACTTTCTGACTGCAAAGATTATTACATCTGACCGCAACAATCATTATTTTTGACTGCAGGGACTGTTACTTCTGACTGCAGTGAGTGTTACAATTGCAGTGATTATTACTTCTGACTGCAGTGATGTTACGTCTGACTGCAACAATCATTAGCCCACTTTTTATTGCAGTGATTTCAGTATGCAGTGATTATGTCGGACTGCATCAATCCTTACTTCTGACTGCAGTGACGTTATATCTGACTGCAACACGCATTACTTCTGTGACCGTTATGTCTGACAGCAGAGACATTACTTCTGGCTGCATTGATTATTAAATATGACTGCAACGATCATGTCTTCTGACTACAGTGATCATTACTTCTGACGGCACAGATTTTATTTTATTTTTTTGTCAACATTATTCGTGATTGCAGTGATTTTTACTGCTGACTACAGTGATCATTACTTGTGTTTGCAGTGATCATAATTCCTGACAGCAGCAATCATTACATCTAAGTGCAGTGATCATAACTCTTGGCTGCACTAATCCCTCAGCGACTGAGTTTTAGAGGCCTGGTTAAAAGACACAAAACCAGTCCGAGCTTTTAGACCTGGCCAAAGGAAAACCACCACTTCTGAGCGATGAATATTTTACCCTCCCGATCGCTCAGAGTGACCACAGGCTGCGTTAAGAGTTATTGGCCAGAGGCAAAGAGGGCACTTAACAAATGATAATGCCCATTTCTATCAGGTAGAAGAGACACGGCCAACAGCTGAGAGCCACCATGGTCAAACCCAAACCACTGAGTTCAGCGCTGACCACACACTCCACAGACTCATCAGGAACATGCGCGTACACACACACACACACCGTGCGCACACACCATTAGAAAAGCATCTAAGCATGATGTATACAGATACGGGTGTGTATATTTGTGCACTCACATTAATAGATAAACTCTAAATAACTACGTTATTCGTCTCGCACATATCCATTTATCACATACAAATGTTACCACATTATTAACATTACCGGTCGTCCTCTTTCCAGGAAACACACAGTAGTCATCAATCACACATAATGATACCTGCCAATCCCATTTGCGACTTCGCACAGTCTTACGACCACCATTATGACCACTTCCTCCATCGCCATGCCGAAAATGACCATTCACTGCCCACAAATGCACCGCACCAAGGAAATCCTGAGATTTGAAAAAGTGCACATTTACACATCATTCATTTTACATGAGCGTTGTACATGTACTCTATTGAATCTGTAAAAGAAGCTCAAGAAATGTTAGAAGCCATTCTACAATTTCCCCATAATTTGCTAGCTTGAGATGTTCTGAACCATCAACTAAACTTGTTCTCCTGTCTTTAGCAGTTCATCATGAGCTCTAGATCATTTTGCAGCTCTTTTTTTTCTCACACCAATCTAAAGATTTCATTGTCCCGTCTGAGGAGCCCATAAGACATTTTGGAGTTCCACGGCCGCCTGTAGACATATTCAGATATTGATCAACCGGGTAAGAGATCTGATTCTTAGAGAGGTCGGCACAGTAATCTGGTTTACAGCTCTGTAGTTTGGAGACAGGGCTGGCAATGATAGCCCTGCCTGATTAAATTTGCAACTCAAGGGGGATTTTTTAACGTGAGGTAATTGCTGACAGGCAGTGGGTCAGACAGCCCTCGGCCCAATCAAGTGGTATCAGATGTCACAGTAACATTTCATGGCCCCAGAGGAAAAGAGAGCGAGAGAGTTATACAAATAACTGCCATATCTAACTCTCTCTCACACATACAGTACATGTTCACATAGTGTATCATCTGTGCTGTGCATTTAAATTCTTCAACTATTGGCGCTTTTCCACTACACAGTACCAGCTCACCTCGGCTCGGCTCGACTCGACTCGACTCGCCTTTGTTTGCTTTTCCACTGTGTAAAAGTTGTACCTGTACCTGCTTTCGGGTACTTTTTTTTGTACCACCTCCGGCGAGGTTCTAAGCGAGCTAAGGCGATACTAAAATGTGACGTGAAAACAATGCCGACTGCTGATTGGTCACAGAGAATCTGCGTCATCACTGCACGCGCCAGATGGAGTATCCAGAATAAATAACCCCGCCATTTATAAATAGTTTGGCCAGAGATAGTTACTAAACTTACTACTATTATTATGGCAACTCGGAAGAATACGCCGTGGTCAAACGAGGAGGTGCAGACTTTCCTTTGTTTGGTTGCCGAAGAGAGGATCCAGCGAGAGCTTGATGGGGCAACGAGGAACGAAAGGCGTCGCTATGACGACCGGGTACTATTTGTGGCGGTACTTTCTGCAATGGAAAACGGAGCGAAAAGCGAGCCGAGTCGAGCCGAGCTGAGGCGAGCCGAGTCGAGTCGAGCTGGTACTGGTAATGAAAAAGCGCCATATGAGTGTCAGAGGTCATAGGTCAGATGTCACCATCAACTGAACCAGCAGCCAGGAGGTCGAGGTTTGGCTAGTTAGCTTCGCCAATTCAATTGCTGTTTTTCAATTACAGTAGGTTTTATTAATAAGCTTATTTATTGTAAAATCTTGACCTAGTTTAGTTTACAGCAGCAACGATTCAGTAAGTGATTTTTTTTTATTTAAAAATATGCCTATATGCTGTTTAATGTTTGCTGGTCACGTTATTTTACATGGGCATAAGGAATGCTTCTATCGCTTGTTTCTGCTTCTTCTTCTTCACATGTCTTTTGATCAGGAGATTCTGTACTCTTTCAGAATATGCCTAATAGCGCCCCCTACTGTATAACATGGAAAACATGGATTGCCGGAAAATTCCGTCAATGGCGGGGAAAGAGTTAATAAATGCTGTATATTAAAACCAATTACTTGGTATGTGCTTTGATAAACTGTCACGCAATCAAGTATTCCAGTACATTTCATTTGTACAATTTCTCCTTTTAGCTATTAAACATTCTTGAATCATTCAGACCATTTTGTGAACTTGTTCAAACAATACTTTGAAAAAATATGTGCATATATATAAGCAGTGGCGGCTCCAGACAATTTTGATTGGGGGGGTAATGGGGGGGTCCTGGTCCTTTCAAGGGGGGTCTCATGAAAACCAACAAAGAATACAGTGGACACGGCTAATGATTTCATATTACTGCTACTTAACAACAAAAACAACACAGCATATCAACTACTTTGTTTTTAATTAATTAATCAATTGCATTTTGCAAACAATATGCTTGAATTTTAATTGCCATTGCCACACCCATGACAGAAAGCATATTTACAAAATAGTATCTATTATTGTCATGCTCTCACTCCGTTTTGATTGCCCTACTTCTGTCCAGTCTCCTCCAATCTTCTTCTCTGCCATTTGCCATCACAGGAATAAATTACATTTTTAAAATATATTAAAATATAATTATTTTAAATTCCGTTATAATATTTTATAATATTACAGTTTTTTGATCAAATAAAGGCATCCTTGGTGATCCATGAGAGACTTTCAAAAACATGAAAAAATATTACATACCCCAAACTTTTGAACGGTAATGTACCTACTACCTAACAGTGTTTAATCTGTAAACCAGATCATCTCTCATTCCTTTTTTCAAGCGTCTCTCTGTCTAATTGATGTCTCAGCCATTTCGTACATTTTTTGTCTTGTACCTGCTGAAGTTGTAGCTGTAGGCCTAATTACAGAATTGTCTTGAATCAGGATTGAAATAGGCTACTTATTGATAGCCTACTCACAAAAAAACTAAAGTTTAAAGGGGTTGGTATAATGCCCTTTTCATACGATGTAAAATAAGTCTTTGGTGTCCCCAGAGTGTGTATATGAAGTTTTAGCTCAAAATAGGCTACGTAGCCGGTACCCCACAGATAATTTTATATAGCATGTTAAAATTGACACTTTTTGAGGAGACTGGATATAATGAGTGACCACCACCAGATCCATGCACACTGTGAAAAAAATTACGACAGGCAAAACAAAAAGCCGCGTCTTTTTTGACACAGAATAGCCTATTCAAGCCACTGGTACTGTTTGAATCACGAGCAACTAAAACCCCTGGATGCTAGCTGCCCCTGCGATCCAAAAGAACGACGCGGGTATGATTTTAGTTGAGGCTGTCTTGGTTTCTCGGCTGGGCCATGGCTTAAATCCCCCGTTAAATCCACTCAGCCGCCAGGATTCCCACCATTCATGCCCGCTGTAGCGTAGCAGCTCTTGCGGGCCCGCGGGAGCGCCTTGAACGCAATGACGCAAGCCTCTTACATGGGGCGTCGCAGTGATACTATGTTTATATTTTTTTATATGTCAAATAAATGATTAATTACTATTGTTCTGCGTAGTTTGAAGAGAAACATGTTTAAATCTTTATATATTTTTTAATCAGGAAGGGAGTGGGGGGTCAAATGGGGGGTCAAAGCGTTTTTTTGGGAGGGTCTTGAGACCCCCCAAGACCCCCCCTGGCGCCGCCACTGTATATAAGCATTAATAATAACAAAACGTTACTTTAATTAAATAAATAAATATATATTTCGAACTAATTAATTATTAATAATCACAAAACATTACTGAATGGCAACTCATAAAAATGTAACAGTAGAACATTAGAGAAACTTCATTACTGCAAATTATTTGCAAATAAATAAATAAATGTATCTAATTACATAAAAAACAATAATCACTACGCATTACTTCAAATAAAATAAATATTTAAATAAATAATTATCAATAATTACAAATTAATTTGGACAAATGATGCATATTTTGTCCTGATTTCTACAATACAGACTGACATTTGTCTAAACTAAATTTAAAACAATTAACAGAGCCATGAAGAAGAAAAAAAACAGACTTTAATTTTAAACAATCAAAGAGTGAAAACCGCTGAGGATGACCATACAGCAGAGCTGTGGCGCAGGGGGTAGCGCTCGCAACATGAAGACATGTCCCATCGCTCTCACTATACCACCACTGTCCTGTCATTTCAAGACAAAAGCCATTAAATATAATATAAGAAAAACATTTCTGTTTGCAGACAAATATAGGCCTATGTGTGTGTGTGTGTTTGAGAGATCAAGCGCCTGTTGGGGCCCATTTCTAACCGGTGCTAAATGGCTTCAAGAGTGTGTGAGCACATTAGTGTTAAAGGTCATGTGTTTGCTATGCTAACCTGTGACCTCTGGTCTATTATAGCAGAGCTCTGAGAGACAGAGACGCACACAAGGTGTGTGACATCTCTAATGGACATGTGCTCAGTAAGGGACCGTCCCAAGACAATTGAATTATTAAACAAGGCAAAACAGTGATCACACACACCCCTCATTAATGTACACACACACACACACACACACACACACACAGACTATCATAATGGAGACTTGCATTCATTTTCTGTCTCATACACTCCAAAAAATGCTAGGTTGTTTTAACCCATGTTTGTGTCAAATATGGACAAACCCAAAAATTTACCCAAAAACCCAATTGTTGAGTTTGTCCATTTTTGACCCAAACATAGGTTGAAACAACCCAGTAGTTTTTAGTGTACAACTAAACATTTTTGTATGTTTATCCTCAATGCATTAGTTCATGTTTCTCTCTTGCAGACTTCTCTCATTTTCTCTTTCACTCTTGATTCTATCTCTATTTATTCCCCTAAGAAGCCAGACAGTTTCTTATTCTGAGTCATTTTTAAATATGTTAATATTATCAGTCACACTTTTTTATCAGACATATTTAAGAGTCTGAACCACAGGCAACTTTAGCAACGATTCGTTAATTTCTCACACTTCTGCTTCCTGGACATAAGCCGCAAAACAGACAGGCAGCCCATATTGTCTAGAGCAGCCCACTGTGAGAACTAGTTTGTGTGATGATGAAGATGATGATGATGATGATGATGATGATGAGTGTATGTGTGTATAGCGAAGGCTGACTGTCATTAACAGATCTGAGAGTGTTCTGAACTTGCTTACTCTCACAAATCCTCTATCAGGCCTGGGTCATGTTACTTTATCTAACAAAAATGCTCGCACACATTTCTATCCTCAAAGGACAACGTTATTGCTCAGAAATGGCCATTTCAGAGCTTAAGAGACTTAATGGAGTTTTCAGTTTTTTCAGCGAATCATCAACTTTGTCTTAGATGTTTATGCTAAACGTCCTCCTAATAAAAACAGACACGCATGGGGAAAGAAATAGTGGAAAATGAAAAAAAACAAACTGCAAAAGTCTCTTGCTCTTCATTTAGTGTAAAATATTTTACATTTCTCAGCTGAAAACATTTTTGCATGACCTTTTCATGGATTCATTTATTAAAACAACTGCTTTGTACTGTATGTGCTTTGATAAACTGGCAAGTATCTAAACCTCTCTGAATCATTCAGGCTGGTTTTGTGGACTTGCAATTCATAAAAATGTATCAATTACATATCAGACGAATTTCATGAGGAATTTCTCGAAACACCACAACAATTTAGATTTAGAGATCCATAAATGAGACCATCCATTAGACATTTTAATAAGTTTTATTTAATGACAGCAGACTAATACTTCTAAAGGTAAACAGTCGTTTTAGACTAAAGGCTTTTTCTTTTTTATATATCATATGCATTTGTGAAGGCAGGGTTTGTCAGAGTCTGGGATAATTTTGGCTGCAAAATATAGCTGTCAGGGCTCACAGGAGGAACAGACTGGATGGTAAGTTTTATAAAGTTTATTTGTGCAGATGGGTATTCAGTCAGAGATAACAGGTAAGGATCAAATGACTTGAAACAGGCTTAGCTGAATGGATAATGTCCTTTTCTCTCTTGTAGATGGATGGGATGCAGTCACACCGAAGATGGACGGACGGACGGACGGACGGACGGACGGACGGACGGACGGACGGACGGACGGACGGACGGACGGACGGACGGACGGACGGACGGACGGACGGACGGACGGACGGACGGACGGACGGACGGACGGACGGACGGACGGACGGACGGACGGACGGACGGACGGACGGACGGACGGACGGACGGACGGACGGACGGACGGACGGACGGACGGACGGAAAGCAGGCAAGTAACAGGTTGGTAAATGGAGAGTCTGTGAGTCATGTATCGACGAGACCAGACAGTGACTGCAGCGAGAGTGAGTGTTTTATAGTCCATGCTGGTGATGGGACACAGGTGACGGTGATCATGATGAGGATGATGAGGTGCAGGTGATGATGACCGGGAATATTGGGAAGTGTAGTGAAGAAAAGATGAAGGAGGTGAATGTGACAATAGCCAAGTAAGACCACACTCTAACACAGGGGTGCCCAATCCTGCTCCTGGCGATCGACTGTCCTGCACAATCAAACACACCTGAATATAATTGTCAAGTGATCCTAAAGACCTTAATTGGTTGCTTCAGGTGTGTTTGATTAGGGTTTGAGATGAACTGTGCAGGACAGTCGATCGCCAGGAGCAGGATTGGACACCCCTGCTCTAACACATAAACTCAGAAGATCTATGCATCAGTGCAAACTCTAGTTTAATCTGCACATTTATGCGCGTGCATTAATTTCTGTACTTTAAAATGTGCATGCTCCAATTTTAATAAAGCAATAAAACGCTATATGAAAACAAATACTTATATACACAATTGCTGTACTGCTGGTTGATGGTGTTGATTTAAAGCTTGATGAAGGTTAAACAGGACGGAGAACTCAAAGAGAGTGAGAGAAAGACGTCACAGGGGAGGGTGATATGGAGACACGGGGTTCCACCTGCTGGCAGACACAAATCAAACTGATGCTTCTGTATGTGAATCAGATTTGACAGCATGTAAACCATCAGGAGTAACTGACTCCATTCATCTGAGTGTACTTACATAAACATCTGAGTCTTTGCATGTACAGTGAGTAAATTAATTAGTCAATATTGTGCATCTGATAGATGGTTGCGTGCAGAACATATCTGGGTCAAAGATGTTATGCTCAGACCTATTAATATGGAACGAAATAATATATTAACATTAAAATGCCTTTCATACACACAATCTCTGCTATGAGGAAAACATTAGGCGCGTCTCTACGTACAGTAATTATGCACTATTCTATGCCATTTTGTACAAATAGTCTGAGTAGTGCGTTCAAACTTTAAAATTCCTACTAGAAAAAGTGTACTTAAAAAACCTGGATAATGATCTTAGTCTTAATCAAGCAGAAAAACGAAGTATGGAATGTTGGACACTTCATGCTCTCAGCTGTCGCAGCTTTCATTATGTAGTTGAAGGGGAAGGGTTACCAGATTCTGATGCTGGATAGCAAAATAACCCTATAAAACTCATAAACTAAACGGCAAAGTACATATAGTGCATAGTATTGGTTCATAGTGTTATTTCATTTGGGAAGCAACTTATTTTTGTAAATAAAGACACAAACAATAAAAACATAATAAAATAATAATAATAAAATAAAATATAAATAAGTGAATAATAATAATATATATAAATCATACATAATTACATATGTCAAAGTAGTTGAAAAAAAATTTAAATAGTGAAGGTTGGAAACTTTGTCCACCAAATCAAAGTCACTGTGATGCTTCCAACATGCAGGACGTCGTTTTGTTGTCATGTCACAATAAAACCATAGAACAGGAAACGACATCACACAGAGGACCCTCGGACACCCTCATTACGGGCAGTTTTTTCATAAAACAAAGTTAGTTTAGGTTGTCAAAACATAACATGATATTTTATGATTTGACATACATGTTTTTTTTTTTAAATACATGTAAAAATTCATAATATCAGTGCAAAAAATTAAATCAATGTTTTTAAGATAAAGATTAAGATTGGTGCAAGGAAAAAATTTTTTGAGTTATTGGTAACAACACTTTATTTTACAGTGTCCTTGCTACACATATTACTTGCAGTTACTGTAGTAATAACTATAAATGATACATAATTACATGCAACTAACCCTAAATCAAACCCCAATGTGTAACCGAGTCATTATATCATAAAAATTTCTCAAAAATGAAACATGAATTCAACAACTGCCTTTCTAAGAGTTTGCCACATGCATTTTAAAAATAGATTTGTAAAAAAAAAAAAAGAAATCTCCTCTTCGACCCACTCACAGGTCATACCAGCGCATGTGATGTTGTTGCACTATATGACTGAGTGCTTTGTGTTTGTCCATGTTTACAGAGACATTTGACATCACTAATAGCTGTGTGTGTGTGTGTGTCTATTAGACTATTTGAGATGTGTCACTAATGGCTCATGTGGAGTCCCTCCTCACCCAATGACCCTTCACGTCCCTGAACGAACATCATCTGTCACTTTTCCCTCTCTATCTCTCCCCTTCTCTCTCTCTCCTCCTGCGGGAGTTGTGCAGCAGTTCTGTCGGTAACCTCTGGGGTCAGATTGAATATATACTCTCATAAACAACATCTATTATTCACCAGCTGACACTGATCCTCAGCCTCGTCTCCGGGAATGGCAGTCCGTCAAAGCATGAAATATATCCATCTATCCGTCCGCAGTCTTTCATTAGACATATCAATAAAAATCTGCCTCTGTTCTATTTAACCGAGCTCACACATCCCGTCTGTGTTCTGGAAATTATGCATTTCTTCCTGCATATGAATGTCTGAAGTCATTTGCAGCATTCTTCAAATATGTTCAAGGATTTTCAATAACATGCAAGCAAAAGTATAGAAACGGATACATTAATGCTCAGATTCTTAGTGCGTAATTCTGATTTACTGCTCAGATCAGATTTTTTTTTTTTTTTTTTTGTATAGCTGTTCACATTGTTGTTTTAAACGTGGCCAATTTCAGATTCCAGTGCGAACATATGGTCCTGGAGTGACCCGCATGCGCAAAAGAACGATACAAAGATGACATGCAGCACCCTGTCATACGGAAGAAAGGACGGAGAACATTAAAGCGATTACGTGTTTATTTGAAGTGTGATCTGCCGCGGAAGCCAGTGCATTTATGAGCAGGCAATATATATATATAAATAAATAAAAAGACGAGGATGCGAAATTAGAGAGTTTTTTAACATTTATGAAACAAGCCCTCATGTTTTGCTTGTATATAGAGCTGTCACTGTTATACTTATGAGTTCTGAGACTGTCCTTCACTTTTGCAATAGTCTTGATAACTTCAGGTATGTATGTTAAATCTTTGAAGCGACTCCCATGAGCGCAGAATTGTGACGAATGTTGCTCTAGAGGGACGTAAAAGTCGCATGCATTCCGATATGACTGTTCAGACTGATGTTGCATTGCAAAACATCTGACCTGTGTCAGATTTAGGACCACTTATGGAAGTGGCCCAAATCAGAATTGAAAAGATCAGATTCCATGTGGTTTGTGCTGTTCACACTGTCATGAGAAAACCAGATCTGAGTCACATGTGACAACGCATTCTCATCCCAAGGCGTCATCTTATTCACACTTTTGACCATGCTTCAACATCCGACGCACATGGCACCCTTTAGCGTCAGGTAGATGATGCTCATCCTCGGGCGTCATCTAACGCCTTTAGCGTCAGTTAGATGACGCTTCCGTTTTTAGCGTCAGTTAGATGACGCTTCCGTTATGGGTAGGTTTAGGTCTGGGGTAGGGTTAGCGAGAACGGGCTGCATATGAGCAAAATAATCAGATTTGGGCCATATTTACCTGCAGTCTGAGCATACTTTAGCTGTTACTTTTGGGTGGTGGTGTCCTTTCCGGACTTCTTAACTCTTTTACCTTAACTACCCATGCAGATTGACCACAGTGAAGAAAAAAAATGTGTGTAGGATTTACTTTGAAACAATTTTTTTTTAAATGTGTGAATGGCCCCAAATCTGCATTGGTACAAATCAGCAGATCTTTTAGAAGAATTTTCCACCTGTCCCACATTTGGTGCAAAAAGTAAGAAATGTTATATTTTAAGTGTGTCTTTTGAACTAATCACATGAGTTTATGACATCCTTTCTCCTTCCACAGGGGAAATGATGTCATGTGTCCCCATTAAATACATTCTCCACGGCTCGTGTGTTTTCATATACTGAGAGAAATCCCCCTTAAGCAACACCAATACATTATTTACTCACTCAACTCTCCTTTATTCACCAGAACCTTCATTAGACAAGGCTAATGTCACTACACAATGCTGGTCTTTCTGGCCCTTCTCTTTGTACAGGTCTTCATGTGTTTGGCCCATAATCCATTAGATCCCTCTGAGGGCTTATTACGCAGAACTCTAATGCACATGCACATGGCTTACAGATGAGGAGGGCCTGTCTGTGCTTCTCAGGGGCTTTCCTGTCATTTTCTTTGGGGAAAAGATTAAATGAAGAAAGAAAGAGTTTGTGTGAGAAAGAGTCGCCACTATAAAGTGTAGGTCTGAACCAAGATAAGGAAAAGTAAAGCTTCCAACAAACAATTTTGTTTTGGTTAAGTTAAGACTTTTTTAAAGAAAATAATACTTTATTCAACAAGGATGGGATGCATTTAAATGATCAAAAATGGGTGGCAGTAAATTAAAGACTTCTATTTCAAATAAATGCTCAAATAAAGCAGCACAACTGTTTTCAACATTGATAATAATCAGAAATGTTTCTTGAGCAGCAAATCATCATATTAGAATGATTTGTGAAGGATCATGTGACACTGAAGACTGGAGTAATGATGCTGAAAATTCAGCTTTGCCATAAGAATAAATTACATTTTCAAACATATTCATATATACAGTACATTAAAACAGAAAACAGTTACTTTAAACTGTAACTGTAAGCTTTTTACTGTATTGTTGGTCTAATCAATGCAGCCTTTAAAAACAATCTTAACAAACCCTAACTTGTATGCATGTATTTTGTGTACATATAATAATATATATTTTTTAATTATTTTAAGCCCATTTACCCCCAAATTCTCGTCTGGACATTTAAATTAGATTTTTTGTGTGTATTTCCCATTATTCTCAATGGTGTTTCTGATGACTTTAATACAGTATATTTTTTGAATTACATAAAATACATATATTTTTGAAATAATGTATTTTTAAACCAAACACTACAGTGGTGCATAAATACTTAAATCTGCATTACAGTAATGAAAACCTATGCTGAACGCAATTTTCATGACAAATGATTATGGCACCCGAAAAAACACGTTGAGACCAAGACAAGACCAGGACAAAGGCAGGGTGAGACCGAGTAAAGACCAAGACCAGAGCAGCACTTTAATTCATCAAAAACATCCACATTTACTGCCTGAGAAATGGCTTATTTCATCAATTAATACAATAAGAGAATTAAGACACTATACAGAGCTGTTACCAATCAAATGAAATCACTAACAACAAATTATTTACATTGAGGTGGCACAGAAGTTGTATCTGAATTGGTACAAATAAAACTGCATAAATAATGTTGAGATTAATGTTTAAAAAATAAAACTTTGTTCTGATTCTTTGTTTAAAATCAATATTACATTTGCAATCATGCTCATTTGTGAAAACAACTCTCTTGCTCTTAATATTGCTTAATTATAGCATACGTTATAATATCAAAATTAAGATCACATACAAGTACTTTTTTGCAATCATATCTTGAATTTTGTGGGCATTTGTATTAAATTTGGTCACAATTTTGACATTTTTGACACAATCACTCGTTGATTTCGGACCCGGCACAACAGTATAAAAGAAATCAAGTTAGAAGTAAGTTATTGATTGCACTTGAAGCAGAACATTTCAAATCCAATCACATAAATGATGTTAACATAAATCAGACAATGCTCCGGCAATTTAATAATGTCCCTGCAGTAGTGAAATAAAATCCCAAGTCCTCTTATGCTTGCCATAGACTGCGATTTCGGGAATTCTATAAGATCATTACAAATCACACTTACGACATGGATCTAATAAATTTGGGTACGACATGTATGTAGACTGAACGTGGATGACAACTATTGAATCATAGGCTACGACGCAAGTTAGTATAGAAGAATAAAACATCACCAGCATGCACTAGTGGTAAACAAATAGAGCAAGATGAATCGCACTTAGCCCATTTTTATGTGCGCTGAAAAAAAGAAGAGGAAGCGAAAGAGGAGAATATTGACGCGGTCATGGCTACGGAAAAGAAGCCAACTTGGCATGCTAATCTTCTAAATGGAGCTAGTTTTAAGTTTTAGTGTCATGTTGCATTGATCAATATGCAATTTCATGTTGCATTTTTATTGGCTGGTCAGTAGACGTAGGTCGTAGCGACGTAGCAGAAAACACACTGAGAGATGATCGTAGTAACTTTCTGAAACTGTTATTGCAGGCTATCTTTGGTCTCAAGACAGTCTTTAAAACTCTCTCACTGTTTAGGAGCCACGGCCACAGAAATCACCATGATTGGTCATATTTCGTCTGGAACTGCCCAAAATCGTACAATGTGTTCTGGGCATTAGTACAAGGCAGAGTAAAAAAGGTTTTGAGACCAAGAATGGTCTCGAGTTCTACAACACTAGAATTTAGTGAATATATAACAATGTTATATGAATTAACTTTAGTGAATCAGCCCCTTTGAGGCCTCTGTTACAAACTGCTCTCTCTTGGACAGCTTACAGTGAAGCTGAGACACACCCGGGGCTTTCTGGTCCTCACGCTTATGTCGGCAGCACGAGATTCGCCAATCACTTCCACATGTGACAGCCATCAAAGCCACGAGAGCAGCCCTTCTCCGATTGGATCTCATTAAGAGCGGAAGCCAAAGCTGGCGTGGGGGTACGAGCCTTACATAAGCGAGACCTGGAGGATGGAGCGAACATCACTCTTTAGTTAAAGGGTGGAGAGCAATTGCACACGTTTAAGAAACTGCTGTTTCTACTCTGCAAGTTATTGTGACATGAACCTGCACAGACATTCACAAAGAGTAAAAGTCTGACCTGTGAAGAACAGTGGCTAATGCAGAACATATGGGAGCTTGTCTTCCTCTCTCTCTCTCTCTCCTTTACGCTCACACACACCTTTCAGTCTGTTGCTATCTCTCTTTTATGTGATCCATCAACACCTGTTGCTATAAAGCAACAGCATTTTGTGGTTCGCGGGGTGAACTGCTGCGCGTAATTCAGTCCAGAACAGAGTAGCGGACTCATAAATCAATTCCCCTGCATGAAACACATCCTAAGAGAGGAATAATGGGTACAGCATGGATGGTATTAAAGAAAAATAAATCACACTGTTATAAAGTTATGAAATTCAGCTGATAAATATATGCAATGGGGAGACAGTTGCTGTTTCCATCTGATATATTAACTACTGGCGGGTCTTGCACAGCTTTGTTAAGCCGAACAACTTTTCTGGATTTGTTCTCATAAAATAGAGAGATAGAAAGAGAATGAGACAGAACTGTAGTGATACTTAGCCCTCGGTACTTGATGTCATTATGGAAGATGTGCAGAAATCACCAACTCAAATGAACAAGTTCAAGCCACTTTCTTTGCTGCAAATCGCTATAGCTAGAGTCCCCATACAAACAAACACATACGCTGCGTCCAAAATAACATACTGACTGAGTAGGTACTACATTTTAATTGACTTCGCGACCATTAAAAAAAGTATGGTCTATATAGTATGAATGTGGGTAGTATGAAGGATTTTTGGATGTACCACATACTTCATGTTGTTACTGTCACCAGTGTCAGTGTGTCGCTTCACTGCCATTCATAAATCCTCTCCCGTGGCCTCATGGGATAGTAAAGTGTCTATCGAATGCACACTTCAGAAACTTGCCAGAAGTTATAGATCATCCGGTGACTCTTTCCCTACTGTTTTTCGATTACTGATAGAAAGATATAGTAAAAGTAGTACGAGTAGTATACTAGTATGCGGTTCCGAATTCAGCACATGTATTCGGACATACTACTCTTTTGGCATACTGTTTTTTGCATACTATATGAGGAAGTATTCGATTTCAGACGCAGCAGTTTCACATAGTCAGATGTTTGAATATCTGCATGAATTCTGGTCCAGTTTGCAGTCTCACCCTCTCAGAAAAATGACCAACATAAAAGGAACCAATAACAATTTGTTTTGGTTTTTTAGGTTTTGTCTAGGGTTGGGGTTTAGTTGAAGTACATGACAAAAAAATAATAGAATAACATTGAAACAGTCCATCAAATAATTCCAATGCCGATCTTTGATCAGCTGTATTACCAAAAAAAAAAAAAGCAAAAATGTCTATAGCCTTTGGAGAACAAAATCCAATCCAGTTCTTCCTCGGAAGTGCTCACTGTATCAACCCGGTAGCTTGTAAGCATGACTTTGTATCGAGGTGAACTGATGAACATCCAGCTAATCTGATTGGATCTGATGAATTTCAGTCAGTGGTTGCCATTTTTGTGTGCATCAATCAGTGATTGGGCTGTGGGTGGCCTGAGGGTGTACCATTTGTTTCTCAGACTAATAGAGCCCCTAGATGTAAACACAATTACACCTTATTATTAAAGCACTTTTTTAACTCCCATTATTCTCGATGGTGATTCTAATTACTGTAATACAGTATTGTTATTAACTCTTTTCCTGCTATTGATTTTTCACTGTTAGGGGACGATATTAGGCATCTTCTGAAAGTATATAGAATCTCCAGATCAAAAGGCATGTGAAGAAGAAGCAGAAACTAGCGATATAAGCAGATGCAATAAAAAAAAAAAAACATCAAACGGCATATAAATCAAAACTGCCTAATGTTACCGAATGAAATGTAGAACCAGGACGAGCTTTAGGGGTGTTGATAGACTCAATCTACTCCATCTGTGTTTTGATCATCGCTCTGAATCTGATCCAGACGCAGTCTTTAACAAAACGCGATTTTCTCAGCTTTTTGCTCAAAATATTGCTTTTTTATGAAACTTACCCACATTCAAGTGTTGATTAAAAAAAATGTAATTTTATCGAATTACATATTATATTTAAAAAGTTTATTCTATCAAAACTTTATTTTGTTGGTCCACTTTAGACATTCTACTAACTGCTAGGAGCTTTGCAACTACATGTCAACTAACTATCTCATAGAGTATTAGCAGACTGGTAGGTTTGGTGTTAGGGTTAGTAGAATAAGTTGCAAAGTTACTTATAGTCAGTAGAATGTCTGTTTAGCATCAGAATAAAGTGTTCCCTTTTAAAATACTGTATTATAACTAGTATTTGTGTAATTCCCATTATTATCAATGGTGATTATGATTACTGTAATACAGTATAACATATACAAGTGTAAACTCGTGCAAAATGCTAGACAAGTATCTGGCCACCATGGCATCCCTTGGTATTAATATTTCAAAATGTTTTCCACTGAATGTCTTGCGATAGTTGATCAGTCCAAGTTCTAGTTTGTGATGGTTGCAGGTTCAACACTTTCACAAAGAAACGTCAGTCTGCTGTCTTATTTGGTTCGTTTCTTAGGATTTTTCCAGAACTTTTCCCAGGACTTAATCCGAAGCTAACCTTTTGAAAGTTGACTTGCTTTTTCACTGCTAGTCTCCAAAAATGACAAAAGCACCATCACAGTTACCAGTTCTACCGTAGCGCTATATTCAAAGTCTTCTGAAGCCGTACAATAGTTCACAATGTGTAAGTGTACGGCACATGGGACCATTGGATTGGAGGGTCACTATAGCATTTATGATCTAGTCATTTAACCTCACTCTGTCATGACAAGTAAATGGGTGTGTTTGTAATATTTTGGCTTGGTGGACGTATGGGTTGCCAGAACCACAGGAATGGGACCACCCAGATTACTGGCAGGACATTGGCTAAAGATCAGGAGAACTGAGGGCAAGCTGTACCCGGGGCGGAGCTGTGTGGATGTGTGTTCGCTCGCACGTGTACAGTATGTGGTGTTAGAAGTGTGTGTGAATGGATGTTCCATTTGTGGAGAGGAGATATTTTTAGTCAGTGGTTTTCCTCAGATTTGTGTGATTTCACCACTGGTTGAAATAAAACACATTTAGTGAAAAATCTAAAGGGGTCATTGAAGGAGAGGGCTGTTCATTTTAATTTGTGTAGAAACAATTTTCACTCAGAAATGACTGGTAAATTTCACAATTAATTAGAAAGAAAAAGCAAGTAACACATTGAATTAAACACTGTTTTTTGGTCAACTTCAAATTTTTATTCTTTACCTTTTTTTACAGTGTATTTGTTTTACCATATTACATACTGTAATACATCTTAAATACCCCCTGTGTTGAAAATCAAGTTTTTAATGTTGTTTACATGTGCTGTTTTTAATATGCTTTAAAGGGATAGTTCACCCCAAAATGAAAATTTTGTCATTATTTACTCACCTTCAAATTGTTCCAAACCTTCATGAGTTTCTTTCTTCTGTTGAACACAAAAGAAGATATTTTGAAGAATGTTGGTAGCCAAACAGTTTTTTAAAACATTTTAAAACATTCCTCCAGGGTGTCTTTCACTTGATTCGTGCCCGAGACGGTGCATCCTGCCTGGGATGCAGTTTCACAAAACCAGCCTGTCAATTCCTGGAGGTTTCATACTTCCAGAGGTCCACCGCGGTGGAAATTGAACTCTCACCCCACCCAGAGTCACTCTGAGTGGGCCTCACGATGGTCTAAGGAGGCCCTGTGCACCCACCAGTGCACCTCCTCCTACACCAGTTGTGGTCCGTTTTCACCCGGTATACCATACTTGAAAATGACCTCCAAAGGGCGGACGGATCTGACTTTGACCGGGAATGTATGGATGTTCGGCCAAGTTTGTCCATTCGGTCTTCCTCCATGGAAGTCAATGGCTACCATCAACTGTTTGATTACCAACATTCTTTAAAATATCTTCTTTTGTGTTCAACAGAAGAAAGAAACTCATACAGGTTTGGAACAACTTGTGGGTGAGTAAATGATGACAAAATGTTCATTTTTGGGTGAACTATCCCATTAAGATAAACCATGTGTGAATTCATCAGACAACACCATTGCTGAGTATTTCTCCTTAAAACTGCAGTGTGCCCAATAATGCCCAATAAACACAGTTTGAAAGTGCCCCCGTTTCCTACCGTCACAAATATGTAACCAATCCCATCAACAGCGGGGCGGGGCTTTTCTCCAATGACATTCACTGATGTTCAAAGCGCTGATAGATGCTGTAAGGATGCTGATTTAGTCTGACTCTGAGATGGTGAACAGGAACATGGTTTGTGTCATATTAGCAACACATTATTAGCTGTTTGATAACGCAGTCCGGCCAAAGGCTAATCATATCAATTGCCGTTATGTGTCTGACGTTGTAGAGAGCGATACGTAGGACACATTACCATTCTGATACATCGACTTGTATAATTCACTCTTCCTCTTTTTATTCTGGATCAGTTTCTTACTACAGTTGACAGAGTGGATCAGGTAGTCAGAGCTGGTGTGATTGAGTGGAGGCGGGGACTAATTTGCATAATGGTTCCGCATACTAAATGAAGCAAGTGTGTCGAGTTACATTCAAGCTTTACAGTATGCCGTAGGTAAAAAATGGCACATAAAAACAGATTAGATACAAGCTTCAGAATAATGAATATGACTGACTTAAATAGTCCTGTTCCTTACACAAATGTATTGTATGGCTTCAGAAATCTCACACATAAGCCACATGAACTATTTTTATTGTGATTTTTGACCTTTTTGTTGCCCCTGGTCAATATGAATACCGTTTTTCTATAGTGTAACTTATCTAGTTACATTTTCTGAGTAGTTTGCTACTGATAGCCTAGCTAATTACTTTTTCAATGGATTTCAAATGAACTTCACCAACTTGAACTCTCCATGCTTTATATTACGCCGAAAAAGGATGCAGTCAGGACACAGATCCGTCAATGCTAGCCTCCAGAGGCATGTATACAGTTTTCCTGTGTGTCTCCTGTGTGCTGCTAGTTGTTCCACTCTGAAAGAGAATAAGAGAGTTTATCTTTCTGTTTGTCTCCTCGGAGAGAGCATTCACTTCATCTCAGCACTTACAGCTTATAAACTTACCCGGTAATCACGTTAGCTTTCAGCTTCCCCCGACACGGGCGGCCCGTCTCTGGGCTAAAGAGACCTTTATAGCCCTATAATTGACTCTTTCTGAGCCCGAAGAGAGACAAAAAGTGAAAACAGTGAAGCCTGGTAGACTGGAGACAGAAAAGGACAAAAACATGCTTAAATGGGGAGAAGCAAAACTTAAAGTGCAAATGCTGAAACAATCATTTAACGCTAACTTAGAAATGAAAACACATATTGTTTTATTTTGTTTAAAACTGTAACTATAATGAATATGCTTGTGTTGTAATTTAAAGGGATATTTCACTTTAAATTATGTCATCATTTACTCGCCCTCATGTTGTTCCAAACCTTTATGAGTTTCTTTCTTCTGCTGAACACAACAGAAGATATTTTGAAGATTGTCAGTAACCAAACAGTTGATGGACCCCATTGACTATAGTCAATGTGGCCCATCAACTGTCTGGTTGCCAACATTCTTCAAAATATCTTCTTTTGTGTTTAGCAGAAGAAAGAAACTCATTCAGGTGAACAACAGCCAAAATGAATACTTTTTCCTGTTTATCACTGTGAAGCTGCTTTGAAACAATTGTTAAATTGTATAAAGCGCTATAAAAAAGGTGACTTGACTTGACAGGTTTGAAACAACTTGAGGGTGAGTAAATCATGACAAATTTTACTATCCCTTTAAGGAATTCCACATTTTCAGAAATTTGCCCTGGCACAATTTACACAATAGCAAGAAAATTAAGATGGAAATTAAGAGCTAAGTTAGTCATTGCTCAGTAAAGGATTGACAGTTAACTTACATGAGGGTGTCAAAATAAAGTTAACATTCCTATTTTAATGAATCCTATTCATTTTTACTTAATTTTGAGATGCACTACCGTTGAAAAGGTTGAGGTCAATAAGATTGTTTCAAAGTCTTTGAGAAAAGTCTCTTCTGCTCCAAGCTGCATATATTTGATCAAAATATATTAAAAACAGTAATATTGTGAAATATTATTACAATTTAAAGTAACTGCTTTCTACTGTGATATATTTTCAAATATAATGTATTCCTGTGATGCAAAGCTGGATTTGCTGCTCGAGAAACATTTCTTATTATTGTCGATGTTGACAACATTTTTTATAGGATTCTTTGATTAATAGGATGTTCAAAGGAACAGGATTTATTTGAAATTATAAAATAAATACTTTTACTTTTGATCAATTCAATGCATCCTTGCTGAATGAAAGTATTAATTGCTTTAAAAAAATCTTACTGACAGCAAACTTTTGCATGGTCGTAAATGTTCATCAGAAAATTAAATGACACAAATTGGGGGGTGAAACAAACCAATTAATACCATAAATACCTTTCCAAATGACTACATTTACATTTATTCATTTAGCTGATGCTTTTATCCAAAGCGACTTACAATTGCTATATATGTCAGAGGTCGCACGCCTCTGGAGCAACTAGGGGTTAAGTGTCTTGCTCAGGGACACATTGGTGTCTCACAGTGGATTCGAACCCGGGTCTCTCACACCAAAGACGTGTCTTATCCACTGCGCCATCACCACCCCCCTAACATGAGGGAAAGTTACATTTGTAAGTGTCTTGTGTTTTTTACATTTACATTACATTTACATTAAATAAAGAAAATGGGTGAATTGCCCTAATGTGGGACACTGCCTAATGTGGGACACCTAAGGTTTAGTGTTTGTAGGTCCCCCATAAATGCATGAATGACAGTGAAACTATGGGTTAGACAAAGCTGTGGTGTCATGTGATCAAAATCACATGACCTATCAAATGTCCAATCATATTTGAGGGTGGAGCAATCATCAAAAAGGAGACACCTTGTGTAAAGACCATCCGAAGGTTAATGACATAGAGTTTTAACAAATTTGATGTTAAGGAGTTAAATAGATTTTAAACAAAGCAATCCTGCTACTTTTTAGCCTAATATGCTTATGAAATGTTTGTCCATCAAAACATAGTGTAACTTTATGTGTATAAACTATATATTTTATATTTTTATCAAATTTCCTAGTGTCCCACATTAGGAAATGTGGTTTCCAAATCCGGGACAGTATGATCAGCCTAATGTGGGACAGTACTTCAATGAGTCAAAAATGTGTGGTGGGGCATGTTTTAAACATTTATTTTTTATTTTTTTAATAAAAATATGAATAATGTTTATATTAGACAAATCTTAACTAAAGAAAAAATGTTTCACCCAAGGCATTGATGAAATGGAAACAGGATTTTCATGACCTTTTTTCAGAATCTGTGGTCAGATATTAATAAATATGTAATTCCTAATAAATAAGTCAAAGAAACTCACTTTAAAATAATAAATAGATATTATCCATTGTAATGATTTTATCAGTAAGTTTAAAGAAGGGGTTTCTTCATTATGCTGTTTTGGTAACGAGGAAACAGAAACAATTGTACATTTATTTTTTGTTTGTAATTATACCAAATTATTTTGGTCCAAAGTTTATCTGTTTATTTTTTAGGTGTTTTACAAATGCATCACTATAACTGATATAATGGTCTTGTTTATGGATTGTGATACTGGTTTACTGGAAATGGATAATATAACTAAAGATTTTGTTATTTTACATGTTTCATTCATTCATAACAAAGACAATTACTAACTAAGATTTAAGAGAGAATCTAAAATAAAATAAGATTTTACTATTCTACATGTATCAATGTGATATTTGGTATTTTATCATAGATTTTTCAGTGTCCCACATTGGGGAAACAACTGTCCCACATTAGGGAGCTGCAGATTATTTCAGACAACTTGCAATAAGAGCACTAATATGTCTATAATTTCTCTTATGAATGGGTTATCTGAATTTTCTCTTTTGATGTGATTAGGACACATACTGGGTTTTTTTAAATGGTATTAGGTGTGGATTTAATGTTTTGGTTACACATCGCAATATGTCACAGAAGTCTGAAGTGCAAAAAATGTCCCACATTAGGGCAATTCACCCTATATTCTTTTTCATGCTGCCTTCCCCTCATCTTCCCTTGAGGTCACTGAGCTGAAGGTTAAGACTTGGTTCAATTCCACCCCTATAAACTCACTAACACTGACAAATATTTGCTTTCAAAATTTATCATATGATGCTTGCTTTGTTTACAGAATGAAAAGTAGAGCACCCTTCTATACTGAGAAAGTCTGTGGAAGAATACTCTCCCTTCTTATTCTACATGCAATATTACTGAAGAAAACCGTAATTTGCAGATTTGAGTTTAACATTGACAGATTTCACCACTGAGATCCTCACCTCAAATCTGACCCTGAAATCGAGGCCCTGTATATAAACATAAATGTATATAAATATTTATAATGCATTCAGCCACTACTGAAAGAAATATTGGTAGTGATAAACAAGTAATTCCAGTTGTGCATTCAGAAGTTGCTTGAATTTCCTGCTTGATTTTTCCATTTTCCTCACCCTCAAAGCTCAACTTACGATTTCCTATCCATCAAACACACATTCAGAGCTTCCGAACCGACATGTTGAATGATTCGGATGGATTATACAGTCACAGCGTAATGTGATCTTAGTGGCCATGTCTACATTAACAGTGTTTTCATTCTCTTAAGTTGCACTCTAAATGCAAAAATTATATTGGTAAAAAACAATGGTCTTTTATTGAAATCAATGGTTCCTTGAAGAACCTTTTAACATCCATGAAATCCTTCCATCGCTAAAGGTGCTTTATAGTGGAAAAGGGTTATTCAGATTATTAAAATGTTCTTCACACTGAACTGTTCACTGAAAGGAACGCCAATTGGTTTTTCTATGGCATTGGTATGGCATCTATGGCAACTGTGAAAACACCCTTTTGAAACCTTTATTTTTAAGTGTGATGCAGTGGCAAATGGTTAGATTATTAAAATGTTCTTTACACTACACTTTAAAGAAAAATAAAGGTTATTTATTGGCATCTATGGTACCATAAATATCCTTCATGGAATCCTTGCATTGCACAAAAGTTAATTTATAGTGGAAAAGGATTCTTTAGATTATTAAAATGTTCCACATACTGAGAAAAAAGTGGTTCTTTTAAGAACTGTTCACCCAGGTGAACGTGATTTCACCAAGTACCACATAATCCTGGATCAACATCTTTGTTGATCCTGGAACAACTTTCCAATCAACCAATCAGATTTGAGGGACAAGTTTACAGTTTATGTCAAGTTTAGGCTTAGAACCAGGGTGAAGTACTTAAACATCAGTGTTATTCACCTCTCATTACCCTCTGATTTTAGGGAAAAGTTATGGGTACACTGTAAAAAATGATCGTGATTTTAACGGTAAAACACTGTAAAAATGCTACAGTGAAAAACTGTTAATTGGTTAACAGAAAGTTTCCTTATTATATACGGTAAATAACTGTGATATATATAATGGTACATTTAATTAAATTTTACTGTAAAATACCGTTAAATTTACAGTTTTTGGAAGTGAAAAAGAACAAGTCAATGTATAATTTACAGTGAAAAAATGTAAATTGACATTCCCACAATTCCCTGCGTGACACTTCACGTTTGATGTATTTTGTTTTTAAATCACTGTTTCTTCATAATTTTCTTAGTTTTTTTCTAATCAGTTATGTACATTAGGGTTTTATGTTACATTTAATGTTGTTAAATTAATGCTTATTGCATTTTTTAAATTTCAACATGTTACCATGATGGTGTTTAATGTTTGTGTGAATGACACTGTGCAGCTTCTGTAAATTAGTCTTAACTAATTTAAATGAGCTGCTTAAGATGAGCTTTGGTTGACCATTTGACTCTTATCACTGCTGTGATTGTTGGCTGTCAGAGTATTACAATGGGAAAAAACAGGTATTAATACTTCAAAAAGTCAGTATATTAACATTATATCAGATAATGAAATACGGTTTATCGCTGTAAAATAATATACGGTTAAAAGTTGTAAAACCTAAAACGTTGCTACCGTATTTTTAACAGGAAAACTCTGGTAACCACAGCTGCCAGGGTTTTCCTGTAAATTTAACGTTTTTTTTTTTTACAGTGTAGGGTTAGGTTTAGGGGTAGGGATTGGGTAAGGACTACATTTTGGGACAGGAATTGTTGATCCAGGAATAACAAAATAAGTTGATCGAGGAACAAGTCTTACTTGGCAAAATCACGGTGACCGTTCACCCAAATGTTCTTTGGGGAATCATAAATGGTTTTTATGGTGTCACTGTGAGAACCTCCTTTATTTTGAAGAGCTGAAATCAAGGTTCATCATGTGTACCTCAGTCTGTTGTTGTAGTTTGCGGCCTCTCGGGGGCCCTCAGGGGACGGACGATCTGTGAGTGTATTCTGGGAGCCGATACGAGCGCTGGCACAGGTGTCTGCCCGATCACACCGGGCGTTCTCTCTCACCTCCTCCATCACTGTCACCCCTCACTAGCCCACCCGGAGCCAGCACCACATCTAACCATCACCAGACCGCCGTCTCTAGCCGTCCATCAGTCTCCCCACCCTACGCTACATTTGCAAATCATTTATTTTGCTTTGGTTTCCTGTACTCTTCCTCCACTTGATCAGAAGTCGGAGACATCTGGAAGTCATTTTAACGCGTTAGTGGTATTGTGTGGCTGCCTATCGGCGACGCTTTTCACATTCACGCTCTGTACTGAAAAGAAGCTGTACAAGAGAGACGTAGAGGGAGGGAGAGAAGGGGTTATTCAGTGAAAGCCTGCAAAATTATGGTCTTTAAACTGCATGGAAGTAAACAGAATTAACCAAACACTAAGTAGTACTAAAACGGAACAATGTGGCTTGACAAAGCCTTGTCTGAAAGTTTAAAACAGAACCTTGTTGTATAAGTTTTGTGTTTTGTGTTCATAATTGCTAAAGTGTTCATAGTGGCTGAGGTGTATTTGGTGGTTGCTAAGGAGTTGATTGGTTGCTAGGGTGTTCTGAGTGGTTGCTAGGCAGTTGCTAGGACTAGGATACACTGTCTTTCAAATGTCTAGAGCTCTGTCTGAAACCGCTCACTCGTTCACTCATTCACAAATCCCTATATAGTGTATGGCATTTGAGTGCACTATATCTGCAAGGAGTAAACAAAATGAAGTGAGTGAATTCGGACGCTGACTGTGTGTCGGAGAGCTGGAGCTGTCGCAGAAACGGCTTTGTCACGCGTAGTGATAAAACTACTTTTATTTTACCTGTTAGATTAGATTAGAAGACTAGAACATATTTGTAGTCTCATCGATTGTATAATTGGTTTATCGTGCTTAATATGTGTATAATCAGTTAGAAATTGTTATAAACTCTCACACTCACAGATGACGTGGTCGTTGAGCGCCCTCAGGCTACCGTTATGATTACAATCGAATGAATACGTTACCTACAGATGATTAACGAATATCTTTAATTCATCCACCAAATTATCATCTCTTCCTTATAGTTTAATGAGTTAAAGGGTTAGTTCACCCAAAAATGAAAATTAAGTCATTAATTACTCACCCCCATGCTGTACCAACCCCGTAAGACCTTCGTTCGTCTTCGGAACACAAATGAACATATTTTTGATTAAATGTGACAGCTGGATCACTCCTCCATAGCTCCCTAAGGGAATGAATCCTGACGTCCCAGTGAGTCAATGAAGAAAATGTTTAAATATTCCATGTCACAACAGTGGCTCAACTATACGTTTATCAAGCGACAAGAATACTTTTTGTGCGAAAAAACAAACAAAAATAACGACTTTATTCGACTATTCCTTTCTTCCTTGTAGGCCTGAAACGAGACTTCAAGAGATTTCCACGACGCATGCGCGAGAACTGCGATCTCCTTCAACTACTTCAGTTAAGTTCTCGCGCGTGCGCGTCGTGGAAATCTCTTGAAGTCTCGTTTCAGGCCTACAAGGAAGAAAAGGAATAGTCGAATAAAGTCGTTATTTTTGTTTGTTTTTTCGCACAAAAAGTATTCTCGTCGCTTGATAAACTTATAGTTGAGCCACTGTTGTGAATATTTAAACATTTTCTTGAATGACTTTCTGGGCCGTCCGGTGTCATTCCCTTAGGGAGCCTATGTAGCAGTCATGAACCTCTCAGATTTAATCATAAATATCTTCATTTGTGTTCCGAAGACGAACGAAGGCCTTACGGGGTTGGTACAACATGGGGGTGAGTAATTAATGACTTAATTTTCATTTTGGGTGAACTAACCCTTTAACAACAATGCCACAAATTATTAAAGGGATCATATGATGCAATTTCTTGGTTTCCATTTTCTTGTGTTATATAGCTGTTTGTGCATGTATAAGATCTGCAGTTACAAAGCTCAAAGTTTCAAACCTAAAGAGATATTCTTTATAAAAGTTAAGGCTCAGCCACGCCTTCGTAAAACACTTCATTCAAACACGCCTCCACAAATCTAAACATGTCATCTCTTCTCTGATGACATGTTTACTGGCGTGAGGGCGGGGCAACCTGTCACTCACATGAGACCCACCAATAGCACACCACAATTATTCAACCATCCAATCAACTCCTCGTGAACAAAATCAAGTCCTGCCACACATTTTTCTTGTCCGAGAGGCAGTTTCACTCGGATATACATCGGATGCATGCCGACTTTAACAAGACAAAAACAAAGAGATCAAATAAAAGCCCCTCGCAGACACTGCTGTAACTCAACGGACGGTAGACGGTGAGTTTATTATTCAGCACACTCAGCAGAAACGGATCTCAATGCTGTACTTAAGTCACTGGTAAAGATTTTACATTAGGACTTTAACTCTCTCTAAATGCTCTGTCTATTTTTAATGAGCTGCAGTCCAGAGTTCTGCATCAGAGATGCACACCAAGAATGTCAATGTTAAGCTGCTATTGACTAGATAAAAATGCTCGTTCCAGCAGCGCAAAAAAAAAAAAAAAAAAAAAAAAAACACTGACCATCCATTAGAATATTCTCTTATACAAACCCAAGTCAGAAAAAAATTCCTATGAAATGCTAATGGGATTTTGATTTTAATTTTGAATCAATCTGAAGTGATAAATTCCACTACTGGATATTGGGTTATTAAAGAGCAATATATATATATATCATTTTTATATAATATATTTTTTTTTTAGTTTTTCATCTAATATTTTATTTCAATAATAATTTTAGTTAACAATAACTTTGTATTTTAGATAGCACACACTTAAACCACACACTTAAACCACTTGGCACACACTCGCATAATGACAACTTGCCGTTTTTTGGGGGCGATTCAGCATTTTCAATCGGCGTCGGGTCATTGGTGAGAGAGAGAAATCTGATTGGCTGTTCAGCTTAGCAAACAAGTAAATGCACAAGAATAAAAGCGAAAGTGATGAAAGCGAGCAAAGAAGTCAAGACGGTATACTGACAGAAGGCTGTTTTAATTTTACAACATCTTACCTGAACATTCGAATGCACAAATATTTTCATAATAACATGAGCCGACTGGAATGGAGAAAGTGATCAGTGTGATTGATATTCTGTTTTGTTTACGGTCGGTTTGTATATCTGCAGTCCTAGTTTCGGTTTCTCTTTTTGAATGACAAAAATAGACTATTGACTGATATAGATAGATATTTACTTACACGCAGGTGCAGAACGCACATGCTAGTTGGCAGTCCTTTAGTCCCTTTTTGGTGTGTTCAAGCGCAGCTTTTTGGCCGGGACGCAGCAGACGAGAGGCGACAACACAGTCAGCTTTCGTCACCACTTGTTCTTTGACATCGGCTTGGTGTGTTTAACATTGTGAGGACAACCTTACTTACATATTCTTTGGAAAACTATAATAGTATATCAAGTATATAATATAATAGTATATAAATAATCCTAAAATGAATCTTATTTAAAACAGGTAATTGTACTCATTTTGCAATTATGTCATTTAATTTCAAATGTAATTCCAAAGGAACATTATTAGAGCTTTAGTTTCCATGGAACCTTTCTGTTTTCTAAATATTTATATGTTCTCTCACTTTGTATCTTAAAATCACCCTGATATGATATATTCTGATACCTTCTGGATATAATTGTTCTTCTGGCACATGCTTCTGTTTTCCAGTGCAGGTCTATTAATGAAAGCTGTCTTTCTTTGACAGTAGTGGAACTATAGTGGTGTGTGGGACTATATATCATCCAGCACAATCAATCAATCCAACTCAAATCGTTATCTCTGACATCCCAGGACCTTTCAAACACACGTACACAGATTTGTTTCGCACTGATACTGCACTTAGAAAAAAGTAATAGCACACTTATCTTCAGAAATCCACATGATTTGAGGAATCATTCGTGTCTGAGGAATTATTCATGTTTGTAACCAAAACACTGCAGGACAAGAAATGTAATACTTACGATTCGGGGTTTGGCATGCACCACTTGAAGAAATAACAACAACTAGTGGAACAGACACTGAAACTGTAAAAGACAAAAAAATATTGTTAATTCAATTCATTATGTAAAAATATATAATGTGTGAAATGATTGACTTTCAAAAAGACATTGACTAAATTCATGTGAATGCAAAGCCAGCAAAAATGACTACAGGGATTTTTCACAGAATACAACAGAATCCATTCAGAGATTTTTTAAATTGCAGCTGTTTCTTTAAAAAAAATGCATTAAGGTCATCTAATATATGTAACGTGAGCTTGCCTGTATTTAAACACACATGCGCACACACAGACTGAATGCATGATGACGGCAGTATAGTTTAAGTATAGGGTATGACCTTCAGAGCGAACGTCTGGTGATTCACTTTCTCCATCGCTCTGATCCTGACCAGGAACTGGTGTTTATGGGCCTGTGGTGTACACACAGGTTACACAAGGTTTGCATCTTTGCAAGGTTAGTGTTAGCATAGCCTGACTTTTAACTGTTGGCTAAACTCTGAGATCTAATAAAGTGAGATCTACAGTGCTTGAACCATGAACTTGTTTTTGTGTGCAATTGAGAAAATTCAGCCTTGCATATTTATCTCAGTATATCCATTTACAGCATTTCAAATATTAGACTTAATGCTGTGTTCAGGCAGAGGGAATATGAAGTGTGTTTTAGTCTGTGTGGCCTTCAGTGTAAAACAAGGGTTCACCGACCCGCCCGCAACCAAATAATGTCAAAAAGCAATTAATATCTTAATACCACCATCAGCTGCTGTGGGGCCAAAGCCTCTCCACCTCTCTCTATCTCTCTCACTCTCTTTATTCCTCCTTCAGGCCGTGGTTTCCCTGAGGTCCTGGTGGTCAGATGCGGTTTTCGGGGCAAGAGGACTTGGAGTGTGGGCAGCGCGGTCCTTCTCCTTTCTGAGAAAAGACAGAGAGAGAGAGAGAGAGAGAGACTCTTCTAATGCATCCATCTCTTTTCTCAATCCATTACACTAAGGATGGGGTCACGCTGGGTTTCCACTAATAGTCTGGCTTGTGGACTCTCCTTAGGATAAAATGTATCTTTAAAAAATGTAATGCACTATTCTACATTTTATTTTTCATATAGTTCACATATAATATAAGTCAAGTTTTTTGCACAAAACAGATTTAATTTTAAATTAGGATGGAAATGGTCAAATGAGGTTGTTGTTTTTTTGCATTTGATAATTAAGTTTGGAAATATAACTAACTGCATAGATAAAATAGCTAAATAAATAGGCTTAATGTTATATTTTTTGTTGATCAAAAGCCAGGTGTCTACATTTACATTTATGCATTTGACATTTGTCAGTTCTTGCATTCCCTGGGAATCGAGCCCATGACCTTTGCGTTGCTAGCGCAATGGTCTACCGTTTTTTATGTGTGTGAATCGAACCCATGTCCTTGATGTTACTAGCACATGCTTCTAGAGATTTCGTTCACTTATCTACAATGAACCATATTGATACTGTGTTGGGACATACCTTGATGTCCAGTGTTAAATCTGGGTCCTGATACAAAACCATTTGCTTAGACTATGTCTATACAGTAGGCCACACAACTCAAAAGAGAAAGGAAATCTGTATGAGCCCTTTACAACATTTAAACAGATGAAGAGTATGTATGAGTGATCATCATATACTTTTTGGGGGGAATGTTGAACATATCAAACTATAAATTAACTTTTATAATGAACTCAAGACTTATCCACCTTATTCCTGCGCCCCATGACGCTTTGCACGAATTATGGGTGTAACTTCCGTTAAACTTTGAACAATCAGTGAAAGGCTCGCTCTATGAACGCAATACCAGCAATACGTTAAAAAAGTGGCACAATGAGATGACATTACTCGACTCACCCTTCAATCATCGAACATTAAAATGAAATTTAAAAGTTTAAAAGAATCAACAAGGTACTTTCAACAGACCAAAAATAGCCCCAAAAGCGCGAGTCTTATATCACTGTAGTAGGCAAATATATTGTATAACAAGCCTTAATCAAAAATGTTCATTAACTTCAATATTACGTGACACTATATCAAAGTGATTTTCGTCATTTTGACAGATTATAAATTGCATTTACCTGTGAAAACAAACCTGGAGAGAGACGTGAGGATTTGAGGAGAATAACGAGATTCTTCATGCATTCCAGTGAATTATTATCGTAAATTAAATTCGGGAGAACAGACCACAAATGTGCCGTATGTTGTACTTTTTCATACTTTTACTGCGGATTGCAAAGGAAAAAATAAAAATCATCATGAGGAAAAGAAAGCAGCGACTGAAAAGAGCTCTTAATTGCCATTGATATTCTTGTTATAACATGTCACGCTAAAATACCAAGTATAACGTTATTCTCATGATGTCTGAAAATAAATCATGAAGGAAAATAGACAGCTCATCCAGTCAAACTGACGGATCAGCTTTATTTGTAGGGCAACCTTATGATTTGAAATGATTCGTTTCAGCCTTTTTGAATCGAAGTTCCCCAAATCGGAAGTGCCACCCATAATTCAAAACGCAGTAAGGTTGTCAGGAATAAGGTGGATAGAAGAACAGGTTAGACTATAATAAAGTATAAACACTATAACTCTTACATTAACCAACAAGACGAGATAAATATTCCCTCTAATTTATACTTTCCTTTGCTAAACACTGGATGTGAATCTTCATCGTCTCTCTGCATGTGTTCTTCCTCTTACAATGACCTCTCATTTCTGTGATTCCCCAGAAGAAGAAAAAGAAGTGATAGACACAGAGCGCAAGTGATTCTACTGTACACCCAGGCCCACACACCTCGCCTGTCTGGGCGGCACTGTGTGTGGAGTGAATGCTGAGTGTGTTGTGTGGTTTTGGGCCGCTGGACACCATTAGAAGAGATCTCCCCACCGGCACCAGCGTTTCAACACCACCTCACCTACTAAACCAACAGCCAATTACAGCTGAGTCAGTGTAGACATACAGACAAACCACCGTCCGTGCTACTTTTAGCTTTACATTTCTAAACGCTCAGCAAAGGCTGGGAATTCTTACGAATTTCAATTACTGATGAATACTAGTAGAAGTAGTTTTCCATGGACAAATACTTTTTCTTGGCTTGGTGGTCATTTGAGGTTATGCAGTCAGGAAAATAGAGACCAAAAATGACTTCTATTCATTAAACTACACGTGATTTTTAAACTGTGATTTTTAACCAGTTTTAACTGACAAATCATATAAAATGCTCAAATTAAAACCTGTTGATTGGTTAACCGTGCTGTTACTTTATCACATGTTATTACTTTACATGTTAAACTGTATGTTTAGCAAAGCAATACTTGTAATTTTACAGAAAAATATTATAATAAATATAGTTTTTAATTAAAAATAAGAATTTGAATAGTTATAAAATCTACAAATAATTATATATATATATGTGTGTTTGCGTGTGTGTAATAGTTACAGATAACTAAAGTTCAAGTTGAAATACATTTTTATTTTTATTTTTTAATTAACAAAATATTTTAATAAAATGTTATACTTGCTTTTTTAACTGCAAAGCTACTTTACCGTATATGGTGAAAATGTATGTTTAGCAAAAAAAATTATTTTTTAATTCAAAACAAATATTAAACATAACAATTACATATTACAAATGTTAAACAATAAACAATAAATACATCAATAACAATAAATTATTTTATTGTTATTGTTTAACAATAAATATATCAAAACATATACAATTATTATATACACTGTTTAAAGATTATATTAGTTTGAGTTGAAATATATTTTTATTAATATTGAATGAATTTTAGTTGATATTTTTAATTAATATTTTGTAACCATAACAATAAGTTACTTTACCATATGTGGTGAAAAGGTATGTTTATCAATACATATAATTGTACAGTAAAATAGTTTTTTATTTAAAAATATAAATTCTTAGTGTAAAATAAAAACAAAACATATCCAAAAATATTCCAAAAATGACTACAAATAATATCTGTAGCATTTACAGAAAATTTAGTTCAAGTTAGTTGAAATATTAACATTTTTTCAATTAAAACCAAAAAGACATTGGAGACATAAGTGGAGAAAAGAAAGGCCACTGCAGGAATGGAATAAATTATAATGTTAAATAAGCTGGCTGTAGTCCTGCTTTACAGTTTAAAGAGCCTAATTTGTAGTCAATATTAGCAGAAAAACCTATCAAAAGTTTTTTTTTCCCTAAATTATTGAACGCATTTTAATGTCACTGACTCACTGAAGTTAAACTGTAGTTTGCAACCTTACGTGCACATCACAGGAGTCTGTGTTATCTCTGTTAAACTGCTGTGAGTGGGCCGCATTCAGCACCAATTGATTTCCTCTCCCCCTCGCTGACGGCTCTGATAGAGAGCAGTCATAATTCTCTGCACTCGAGAGATTAAATTCCTGTATCGCTGTCAGCTACATTAACTCACTTCCTGGATCTAAACCCTATTAGCGTAGCAGGCCTCGCTAACATTAATAAATCAATGCTCCTGATGGCAGATGAAGATCCGGAGCTACTGTATGCATCTCTCTCTCTCTCAGCGCTGGCGATGATGAAGATTATATAACTTGAGTTATATCTACAATTTAAAAGACACTTTTTTTCAATTTGTATACCATTACCTGATAAAACCTGTGCATTTAAAAAGTTTATCATCAGAAAAAACATGAAAGTTTACTTGAAGTTGAAAGCACAGGAGAGGAGGGGAGAGGAGAGGAGAGCACATAACAAGAGAGGAGAGTAGAGCACAGGACAAGAGAGGAAAGTAGAGCACAGGAAAAGAGAGGAGAGGAGAGCACAGGACAAGAGAGGAGAGGAGAGCACAGGACAAGAGAGGAGAGGAGAGCACAGGACAAGAGAGGAGAGAAGAGCACAGGACAAGAGAGGAGAGTAGAGCACAGGACAAGAGAGGAGAGGAGAGCACAGGACAAGAGAGGAGAGGAGAGCACAGGACAAGAGAGGAGAGGAGAGCACAGGACAAGAGAGGAGAGGAGAGCACAGGACAAGAGAGGAGAGGAGAGCACAGGACAAGAGAGGAGAGGAGAGCACAGGACAAGAGAGGAGAGGAGAGCACAGGACAAGAGAGGAGAGTAGAGCACATGACAAGAGAGGAGAGGAGAGCACAGGACAAGAGAGGAAAGTAGAGCACAGGACAAGAGAGGAGAGCACAGGACAAGAGAGGAAAGTAGAGCACAGGACAAGAGAGGAGAGGAGAGCACAGGACAAGAGAGGAAAGTAGAGCACAGGACAAGAGAGGAGAGGAGAGCACAGGACAAGAGAGGAGAGTAGAGCACAGGACAGGAGAGGAGAGCACAGGACAAGAGAGGAAAGTAGAGCACAGGACAAGAGAGGAGAGGAGAGCACAGGACAAGAGAGGAAAGTAGAGCACAGGAAAAGAGAGGAGAGGAGAGCACAGGACAAGAGAGGAGAGGAGAGCACAGGACAAGAGAGGAGAGGAGAGCACAGGACAAGAGAGGAGAGGAGAGCACAGGACAAGAGAGGAGAGGAGAGCACAGGACAAGAGAGGAAAGTAGAGCACAGGACAAGAGAGGAGAGGAGAGCACAGGACAAGAGAGGAGAGGAGAGCACAGGACAAGAGAGGAGAGTAGAGCACAGGACAAGAGAGGAGAGGAGAGCACAGGACAAGAGAGGAGAGGAGAGCACAGGACAAGAGAGGAGAGGAGAGCACAGGACAAGAGAGGAGAGTAGAGCACAGGACAAGAGAGGAGAGTAGAGCACAGGACAAGAGAGGAGAGGAGAGCACAGGACAAGAGAGGAGAGTAGAGCACAGGACAAGAGAGGAGAGGAGAGCACAGGACAAGAGAGGAGAGGAGAGCACAGGACGAGAGAGGAGAGGAGAGCACAGGACAAGAGAGGAGAGTAGAGCACAGGACAAGAGAGGAGAGTAGAGCACAGGAAAAGAGAGGAAAGTAGAGCACAGGAAAAGAGAGGAAAGTAGAGCACAGGACAAGAGAGGAGAGGAGAGCACAGGACAAGAGAGGAGAGGAGAGCACAGGACAAGAGAGGAGAGGAGAGCACAGGACAAGAGAGGAGAGTAGAGCACAGGACAAGAGAGGAGAGTAGAGCACAGGACAAGAGAGGAAAGTAGAGCACAGGACAAGAGAGGAAAGTAGAGCACAGGACAAGAGAGGAGAGTAGAGCACAGGACAAGAGAGGAAAGTAGAGCACAGGACAAGAGAGGAGAGGAGAGCACAGGAGCACAGGACAAGAGAGGAGAGGAGAGCACAGGACAAGAGAGGAGAGTAGAGCACAGGACAAGAGAGGAGAGGAAAGCACAGGACAAGAGAGGAGAGTAGAGCACAGGACAAGAGAGGAGAGGAGAGCACAGGACAAGAGAGGAGAGGAGAGCACAGGACAAGAGAGGAGAGGAAAGCACAGGACAAGAGAGGAGAGTAGAGCACAGGACAAGAGAGGAGAGCACAGGACAAGAGAGGAGAGGAAAGCACAGGACAAGAGAGGAGAGGAGAGCACAGGACAAGAGAGGAGAGTAGAGCACAGGACAAGAGAGGAGAGGAGAGCACAGGACAAAAGAGGAGAGGAGAGGAGAGCACATGACGAGAGAGGAGAGTAGAGCACAGGACAAGAGAGGAGAGGAGAGCACAGAACAAGAGAGGAGAGGAGAGCACAGGACAAGAGAGGAGAGGAGAGTAGAGTACAGGACAATAGAGGAAATTAGAGTAGAGGACAAAAGAGGAGAGGAGAGCACAGGACAAGAGAGGAAAGTAGAGCACAGAACAAGAGAGGAAAGTAGAGCACAGGACAAGAGAGGAAATTAGAGTAGAGGACAAGAGAGGAGAGGAGAGCACAGGACAAGAGAGGAAAGTAGAGCACAGAACAAGAGAGGAAAGTAGAGCACAGGACAAGAGAGGAGAGGAGAGCACAGGACAAGAGAGGAGAGGAGAGCACAGGACAAGAGAGGAGAGGAGAGCACAGGACAAGAGAGGAGAGTAGAGCACAGGATAAGAGAGGAGAGGAGAGCACAGGACAAAAGAGGAGAGGAGAGGAGAGCACAGGACAAGAGAGGAAAGTAGAGCACAGGACAAGAGAGGAGAGGAGAGCACAGGACAAGAGAGGAGAGGAGAGCACAGGACAAGAGAGGAGAGGAGAGCACAGGACAAGAGAGGAGAGGAGAGCACAGAACAAGAGAGGAGAGGAGAGCACAGGACAAGAGACGAGAGGAGAGTAGAGTACAGGACAATAGAGGAAATTAGAGTAGAGGACAAAAGAGGAGAGGAGAGCACAGGACAAGAGAGGAAAGTAGAGCACAGAACAAGAGAGGAAAGTAGAGCACAGGACAAGAGAGGAAATTAGAGTAGAGGACAAGAGAGGAGAGGAGAGCACAGGACAAGAGAGGAAAGTAGAGCACAGAACAAGAGAGGAAAGTAGAGCACAGGACAAGAGAGGAGAGGAGAGCACAGGACAAGAGAGGAGAGGAGAGCACAGGACAAGAGAGGAGAGGAGAGCACAGGACAAGAGAGGAGAGTAGAGCACAGGATAAGAGAGGAGAGGAGAGCACAGGACAAAAGAGGAGAGGAGAGGAGAGCACAGGACAATAGAGGAAATTAGAGTAGAGGACAAGAGAGGAGAGGAGAGCACAGGACAAAAGAGGAGAGGAGAGGAGAGCACAGGACAAGAGAGGAAAGTAGAGCACAGGACAAGAGAGGAGAGGAGAGCACAGGACAAGAGAGGAGAGGAGAGCACAGGACAAGAGAGGAGAGGAGAGCACAGGACACGAGAGGAGAGGAGAGCACAGGACAAGAGAGGAGAGGAGAGCACAGGACAAGAGAGGAGAGGAGAGCACAGGACAAGAGAGGAGAGGAGAGCACAGGACAAGAGAGGAGAGTAGAGCACAGGACAAGAGAGGAGAGTAGAGCACAGGACAAGAGAGGAGAGTAGAGCACAGGACAAGAGAGGAGAGGAGAGCACAGGACAAGAGAGAAGAGGGGAGCACAGGACAAGAGAGGAGAGTAGAGCACAGGACAAGAGAGGAGAGTAGAGCACAGGACAAGAGAGGAGAGTAGAGCACAGGACAAGAGAGGAGAGTAGAGCACAGGACAAGAGAGGAGAGGAGAGCACAGGACCAGAGAGGAGAGGAGAGCACAGGACAAGAGAGGAGAGGAGAGGAGAGCACAGGACAAGAGAGGAGAATAGAGCACAGGACAAGAGAGGAGAGTAGAGCACAGGACAAGAGAGGAGAGTAGAGCACAGGACAAGAGAGGAGAGGAGAGCACAGGACAAGAGAGGAGAGTAGAGCACAGGACAAGAGAGGAGAGTAGAGCACAGGACAAGAGAGGAGAGTAGAGCACATGACAAGAGAGGAGAGGAGAGGAGAGCACAGGACAAGAGAGGAGTGGAGAGCACAGGACAAGAGAGGAGAGTAGAGCACAGGACAAGAGAGGAGAGGAGAGCACAGGACAAGAGAGGAGAGGAGAGGAGAGCACAGGACAAGAGAGGAGTGGAGAGCACAGGACAAGAGAGGAGAGTAGAGCACAGGACAAGAGAGGAGAGGAGAGCACAGGACAAGAGAGGAGAGTAGAGCACAGGACAAGAGAGGAGAGTAGAGCACAGGACAAGAGAAGAGAGGAGAGCACAGGACAAGAGAGGAGAGGAGAGCACAGGACAAGAGAGGAGAGGAGAGCACAGGACAAGAGAGGAGAGTAGAGCACAGGACAAGAGAGGAGAGTAGAGCACAGGACAAGAGAGGAGAGTAGAGCACAGGACAAGAGAGGAGAGTAGAGCACAGGACAAGAGAGGAGAGGAGAGCACAGGACAAGAGAGGAGAGGAGAGCACAGGACAAGAGAGGAGAGGAGAGCACAGGACAAGAGAGGAGAGGAGAGCACAGGACAAGAGAGGAGAGTAGAGCACAGGACAAGAGAGGAGAGTAGAGCACAGGACAAGAGAGGAGAGTAGAGCACAGGACAAGAGAGGAGAGTAGAGCACAGGACAAGAGAGGAGAGGAGAGCACAGGACAAGAGAGGAGAGGAGAGCACAGGACAAGAGAGGAGAGGAGAGCACAGGACAAGAGAGGAGAGTAGAGCACAGGACAAGAGAGGAGAGTAGAGCACAGGACAAGAGAGGAGAGGAGAGCACAGGACAAGAGAGGAGAGTAGAGCACAGGACAAGAGAGGAGAGGAGAGCACAGGACAAGAGAGGAGAGTAGAGCACAGGGCAAGAGAGGAGAGGAGAGCACAGGACAAGAGAGGAGAGGAGAGCACAGGACAAGAGAGGAGAGGAGAGCACAGGACAAGAGAGGAGAGGAGAGCACAGGACAAGAGAGGAGAGTAGAGCACAGGACAAGAGAGGAGAGTAGAGCACAGGACAAGAGAGGAGAGGAGAGCACAGGACAAGAGAGGAGAGTAGAGCACAGGACAAGAGAGGAGAGGAGAGCACAGGACAAGAGAGGAGAGGAGAGCACAGGACAAGAGAGGAGAGTAGAGCACAGGACAAGAGAGGAGAGTAGAGCACAGGACAAGAGAGGAGAGTAGAGCACAGGACAAGAGAGGAGAGGAGAGCACAGGACAAGAGAGGAGAGTAGAGCACAGGACAAGAGAGGAGAGGAAAGCACAGGACAAGAGAGGAGAGGAGAGCACAGGACAAGAGAGGAGAGGAGAGCACAGGACAAGAGAGGAGAGTAGAGCACAGGACAAGAGAGGAGAGGAAAGCACAGGACAAGAGAGGAGAGTAGAGCACAGGACAAGAGAGGAGAGGAGAGCACAGGACAAGAGAGGAGAGGAGAGCACAGGACAAGAGAAGAGAAGAAAGTAGACCACAGGACAAGAGACGAGAGGAGAGCACAGGACAAGAGAGGAGAGTAGAGTACAGGACAATAGAGGAAATTAGAGCACAGGACAAGAGAGGAGAGTAGAGCACAGGACAAGAGAGGAGAGTAGAGCACAGGACAAGAGAGGAGAGGAGAGCACAGGACAAGAGAGGAGAGGAGAGCACAGGACAAGAGAGGAGAGGAGAGCACAGGACAAGAGAGGAGAGTAGAGCACAGGACAAGAGAGGAGAGGAGAGCACAGGACAAGAGAGGAGAGGAGAACACAGGACAAGAGAGGAGAGTAGAGCACAGGACAAGAGAGGAGAGTAGAGCACAGGACAAGAGAGGAGAGGAGAGCACAGGACAAGAGAGGAGAGTAGAGCACAGGACAAGAGATGAGAGCACAGGACAAGAGATGAGAGGAGAGCACAGGACAAGAGAGAACAGGAGAGGAGAGCACAGGACAAGAGAGAACAGGAGAGGAGAGCACAGGAGAGGAAAGGATAAGAAAAGATAGGAGAGGAGATGCGAGGTGAAAGGAGAGGAGAGGAGAGGAGAGGAGAGGAGAGGAGAGGAGAGGAGAGGAGAGGAGAGGAGAGGAGAGGAGAGGAGAGGAGAGGATCTACTCTATGTAGCTGTAGGCCAAACTGATATTTCCAAAGAAGCCAAAAAGAAATCAACTCCCATCACTGATCTTTTAAGAAGCAGATTTGTTTTGAAGAGCTGGTCTGATGTTCAGGAACATTTATCTGGACCTGAACTCTCTGGCTTCATTACAGCCATTGTTCTACAGTGTTTCCACTGATACAGACAGTCACAGGGCTTTAGGTTTATTTCTGTTGATTGCAGAGTCTTTTTCCAGTGCCTGTGCTTTGTTAGAAACTGGTTTGGGTCTTGATTGCGAGCGCTATCCTCTAACTGCCAACGGTTCATTTAGCCCGTCTCAGCACTGAGATAGTTGATATGAGGCATTGATTGCCCTTTTTTTATTTTCTTTTTTGCAAACAGAGGAGGTTTGCAGTATGACACCAACGTGCTGGTACAAACTTCAGCCGAAATCTTTCCATATGGACCAGTCTGTGTGTAGATAGACAGAGAGAGAGAGAGAGAGAGAGATTTGTGGCTTAACTATTGTCCATATAGCCACTAAACGTGTCCATGTGGTGATTCTGCTCAGCATCGCAGTAGATGAATGTTCTCCAAGTCTGTTGCTCATCCCTTTTCTGTCACTGACACAGATGCAGCAGAAGATACAGAAAGACCCATTTTTTCTGGTGTAGCCTCACCGCAAAACTCTGGAACAAACACACAGCACATACACAAGAACCTTTGGAACAAGAGAAAAGAGAAAGCCTGATCAAAACAGGGATGAAACGCACTTCCACACAGCCCCAAACTCATCTTCTCGGAGATGCATGTGGTGTAAATTTGATCAAAAGCACTTTTTTTTCTATTGGTGAGGGCATACATGTCAGTGATGTGAAAATACGTTAGAGCTGTTAAATCTTGAGTAAAACAGCTTCTGGAGACGATTACACTGGTGATACGAACCAGCTGTGGCTTTGGCAGAGGGTACGAGACGGTGCCGCTCACTCTGGGTATCAGAAATCAAACCAGAGATGACTGGAGCATGATGGAAAATCCAGAAGGAATAATTGTGAAATGATTTCACACATTTATCACTGCACTTTTTAATCCACACTAACAACCTGCCAAAGTGAGACGCTACATCTCTGTCCGAACTTTGTTTCTCCTCATGTTACCGTCCTTATGATAAATGGCTTGTATTGTAGAATTCTTCATTTGTCATTCTTTTATCTTTATCAGTAATTAGGATTATAAAACTGATAGTTCCAGTCCTGGATGTTGATTGGTTAATACTGCATTCCAGTCATGCTAAAAACAATAGCAACTATGACATGAAACACCTGTTCTCCAGTTGTACATTTTATATTCAGCACCCATATCTGTACATACCGGTACTCTTGGTTTACATAGTGGAGACTAGCCCTATTCGGACTGGACTGGTTTCCTCAAAAGACGTTAGAGACGTACTATGTGATTTTAATTCTGTCCAAATCTGCCATGTCTGTGTTTTTCTCACACAACCTCAGTAAAACCTCAGGTTTTTTTGCTACTCAACGGTCCTCTGAGAAATCTAATACTGTCCGAAAGCAAATGTCTGTGACTGTTGCTGTTGTATTATCCTAACGCTTCTCCTCGTGCTTTTTTTTTACCTACCTGGGCTACCACTTGCACGCCAAAAGCATGCTTTCATTTCATTTCAACATGGATAATTTCAGATGAAAAAATAAAATCATAAAATTAATAAATAGAGCAAAATCGTTGAAACGGCTAAGACTGGCCGTTTTAATATCAATGTTAGGTAAGAGTAAAATACTTGTCTAAATTTCTCTTTATTATGAACAGCCAATTCTATAAACCTATGTGAAGTTTACTTGTAGGGTTTTTATGATAAATTAAAATTAAATAAATAAATAAATAAATAAGAGACATATACGTCATACATGATGCATGCAAAACAGCACAGACCTTCTGTGACGCCAGAGTCTAGAAAACACACTCACACCTCTGTAATAAACACAGAGATGTTTGTCTCATCTGAATCTGTACAATCTGTAACTCAAATGTCATTTAGAAAATTAGCCCCGTCCGAGCTAAGCCTGTGTACGAAGCCAAAGGCCTTTGCTTTCCTGTCCGTTTTGGTATGAAAGCATCTCCTAAAGAAAGTAGAAGAAAACAAAAAACAAAAGTGAGGTTTAGGCATAAAGCACATATTTAATGATTGCAATATATATAAACCAGTGGTTCCAGGGGGCCGGGGCCCACTAAGGGGGACTTTCAATGAGGCCACAATATGACTTATAATAATTTCAAATAAGACAAAACAAGCATTAAAATTTGCTAACATGGTTACACTTTATTTTAAGGTCTAATTCTTACAGTGTAATTATATATTTAAGTACTGAGTAATTTGAATTAACTACATACTTACTAGGGTTAGGGTAGGATTAGGATTTGGTTCAGGGTCAGTTCCATGTAATTATGCATAATTTACTGTTATTGCTATGGTAAGTACATGTAATGCGTAACAAGGAAACTGTCAAATAAAGTGTTACAGCTAAAATAAATAATCAAGATCTCTTAGTATTTGGTTATTTTTATAAAAAATATATATTTTCTAGTTATGCCAAGTGCTTAAATATTTTATTGGGTAGAAATTGTAAGTGCGCCAAATGGACTTGAAGTAAAAAAGGTTGAGATCCACTGGGGGCAAAAATCAGTGCATTTATACATTAATTACCTTTAGACAGACAGATATGTGATGTAAAAATCCTACTTACAGTACATTACAAGAGCACCTCCGGAAAAACTATTACATTTAAAGTCCTCCTTTTATTTAATACATTATAAAATAAATAATGTCTTTCTTCAATATCCACCAACATCAGTGTGTAAGAATGTGTGTTGTGTGCTTGTGTAGATGTGCTTTTTGAAATATTAATGCTCAAAGAGTGTGATGTTTCTGTAGTGTTCTGTAGGGTCCCATATCATAAGCACTCTCTGAACACTTCATTTCCCATTATAGCCTGTCGTTTAGTGCGACGCCTGAATGGACAGTTGGATTTATTTTCCCCTGTTGTCCCTGTAGAGATCCTCATAAACACTGGCTGAATGCTGTTTGGACATCCACTAATACTTTTCAAGAAAAAACGTAGGTATATTTACAATGACAAATTTAAATCATATAAATAAATTGAATACATTTTACCAGTTTGCCAGGCTCTGCTATTTTGGCCATCCTGTTTCAGTGATCTCTGTCAGACAGATGCAGGGTATTTTCTTTTTTGTACTTTGGAGTACCAAAATCCCAGTTTCATAAGTGAACATAAATAAAATAGAAAATTAAATTAACCATTTAATGTCCTTTAAAAAAACAACAACTATTTTTACTATTATTGACCCAATTAAGGCCCAGTAGACAGATTTGATTGAAACTTAAACCCTGTTTTACCACAAAAAAATAACAGTTTTTAAATTGTTATTCAAAATATTAATTTGATCCCAGCGAAACACACTGTGAATAAAAAACTGTGAACAAATAATTTAATTGTTCCTTTTTTATATTAGTAATGTAAAAAAAAATATATGTAAAATCTTATGTAAAAATGTTGAGGTATGCTATCATGAAACCTTTTTTTAAATCAGTTCTCATAAGTTTAAAGAAATCAAACCTTCAACTAAAACGAGGCTTAACCCTCTTGACACTTCAAACTGAAGATGAGGGTCAAAGTCATCAAGTGTTTTAATGACAACAGCTACGTTTTAATTAACGGCTGATTGTGGTTCTGGTGTTTGAGCTCTCAGACTACAAAAGACCAGCACTTCACGGAGGAAATGTGGAAAACGAGAGGGAGGGTGACGTCTGTGACCTCGAGGTCAAGCGGTAGCATCCCTCCACCACGTCCACATCACTTTAGAAACATTAACTTCACGTCACACCTGCCTCTTCAGTCAGACTCATCTATCAAATCGGCTTCAGAGAGAAAATATATTGGCACCAGACCCTCGTAATCAATGCCATTACCACTGCACCCTTTCCTAAACCCAGAGAGGGTCATCTGCGGGGTCACGCGGCGGTCAGACCGCGCTCAGAAAAGGAGGCCAGGCTCAAGTTCAAGGTCGGGGGTCAAAGGTCAAGCTTCCAGGGAAATGGGCCCAGCTGCGCAGGGATGTGGTAGCGTACGGGCTGGACGTCTGGACGGGTGACCAGTCGCGACCCCTGCTTTTGTGCTTGTATCGGTGAGTGGCGGTTTCCTTATGGTCTTGCGGTCGGACACAGGGCTCTGCCAAGCTGCTAGAGAAACGAGAGACGACTGTCGGTTTAAAATAGTGGACAGAGGTCAAAACGAGGCCAAATGAGAGAGTTCGTGTCATGGATAAAAGTCTGACAGCCGGTCAAGATACTGTATTGTTCAGAAGCCTTTTATGATCAACAAACAATTATCATATTACTAAAGTCTCTCAGAGCCTGAGTTTTATATAGTGCATTTTTTGCAGTTCATTCTGCTCAAGCAGTGCCTTCTTAGAAAAGACTGCCTGACTGATATCATGTCAAGTGACCAATCACAGATCATTTTGTTTGTACATGCCATTTAGGGTCAGGTACATTTCTAATTGATTTGAAAATGTTTGAATATTTGAAACCAGGGTTTCATGAAAGCCGAAGCACAACACGGTGTCCAGTGCACACTTGAGAGACAGCATTTCCAGGGTACGTTTACACGACAATGATCTACTAAAAAGTTTTTTCCTTTTTTTTTTTTGTTGCAAACAAACGACAACAACAAAAACGATCCCAGTTAACACAGATCTGAGAAAAAAAGATAAAAATGCTGTATTAGTAGTTGCTGATGTCACTTTGCTACACACCTATAGACCGAACGCGTAATACGTATGCGCATTACGTCACCGTTTTCACAAATTCGTGTTTTTGACGTTTACACAAAGACTTCAAAAACTTCTCTTTGAAACCCGTTTTCAAAAGCTTGCGTTTTCAGCCCCCCAAACCGCCATTGTCGTGTAAATGAACGGCCAAAACGGATAAAAAGTTTTCCGTTCTTTAGTTGAAAATGGTCTCGTTTAAACGGACCCTAAATATGTATCTATTTACTAGCATGTCATGCAACTATTATGTGTTGTTGAATTATTGAATTATTATGTGTTGTTGAAATGTTAACTTATAATCTAAACCTGTGCATCCAGACTCCCTGAAACACACAGCCAATCACATCTGCATGCAAGAGTCCCATTCCCCGATCAGATCACCGTCCCGCGTGCCGTCCGGTCGTGGGCAGGAGTGTTGCGGAGAGAAGAAGCTGTTTATACAGGGTGGAGCGTAAGTTAAATATTTCCATTCTAAAGTGTTACAATGGGAATATGAGAGCACGCTCTGGTCAGATCTCTGCCAATAACAGAAGAGAGGAGAACAAACGCGAGGCAATTCTCTCCAGATGTGTGTGTGCACAAAGGAAAAGACGCTTTCTTTTCTTGTGAGGAATTATAAAATTATATACGGTTCAGTTCTAGTTCTGGTCTTTAAAAGTTGGGTATTATTCTTGCATTTCAGAAGAGATAGATGAAGGTGGACAGAGAGAGAGGAGAGACAAAACATTTTAGTATATGAAAAATGCCATGCAGAGATGTTTTTGAGTGCTGATTCACTTCTATTAATTCAAATAATCTTACCAACTCTTATGCCATTCTTGCCAGTGAAGCTTAAAAAGTAATACAAATATATTATCAATTTAAAAATATTACATTTAAAAATTGAGTTTATTGTAATCTCATGTTTTTAATTAACCTCCTGTTTCTTTATTTCTAATTTCATATTCAAAACATGAATTTCATAACATTATTTCAGTGGTTGTAATTTCTGTATAGGATAGAAACACGGAACTAAGCCAGCTTTATGGCTAAATAAATATTATTAAAATCATCTTATTATTTATGATCATAAAAACATCATTATAAATATGTAGTGAATACTGGATCGCCAGCAATACTTGCAAACCAGAATAGAAACACAGTGTGTGATGCAATGTTGCGATCCAGTAATATAAAAACGCTTGACCTTTGACCTCTGAGCTTCACAGGTACTCACATATTCTCTCACGGGCTTCTGATGTCAATCAAGTCATGTTAAGAGCAAACTGTGATCTGTCAAGTCATGTTTCCTGTGCTGAGATCTTAAATTGAATTTTTTTGTATTATTTTTTTTTGTTGTTGTTGCATTTTTGACAATTTAAAGGTAAGTTCTAGTTTTAAGGTAAGCTCCATAAACAGCATTTGTGGGATAAAGTTGATTACCACAGAAAACATTTTTACGCTGTAAAAAAACGCAACTTTGTTTATTTTTTGCACAGGCTTTTTTGAGTACTTGCTCCCAAAAGTTGAGAGAACTTTATTTTGTCAATTCAAATACATTGAAAGACAAAGACAAATCAATTGGATAAACACAGTAAATTAAGTTTAGTTTACTAAAAAAAATTACAGTGTATATAAAATATTGATTACCATTGAAAAGTTTGGGGTCGGGAAGATTTTTTGAATGTTTTTGTAGAAAAGTATCTAATACTCACCGAGGCTGCATTTATTTGAACAAATAATATAGTAAAATGTGAAATATTATTAAAATTTCAAATAACTTTTTCAGTTGAATATGTTTAATAAATGTAATTTATTACTTTGATAAAAGAGCTGAATTTTCAGCATCATTACTCCAGTGCCCGAACTCCATTGTTTTCAGGGTTCTTTAATGAACAGAACGTACAAATGAACTGCATTTATTTGAAATGGCATTTCTTGTAATAATACAGTGTTCCTTTTAATCAATTTAATGCATCCTTGCTGAATAAAAGCACTATTTTATTTTCTTACTTTTGAACAGTAGTGTAATTCAGATGTTTGCATCGTTCGTAATAGCGGCAGCAACCACATATACAGCAGAAAGGGAAAATCTGACATGGAAACACCGCAGAAAGACTAAGAGTGATAGAACATGAAGGGGAAGGAGGAACGTAAACAGAGAGAAAGACAGAGGGAAAGAGGTAGACCACAGATCTTCAAGTCTGGGCCTCTAATGTCTCCACAAGCCCTGATGCTTTACACCAGTGTAAACGTATACTCTGTAAGCACAGTATGTGAGGTTTCTCAACCTCTTAAACACTGAAGCTGCTAAAGAGAGTTTCTTCATCTAAAAAAAAACATGTTTTTATCTCCAACTATACAGCACTAGATGGGTGGGGAAGGCCATAATTACCAGGCTTGGTTTCTTTATTTGTGTTGTAATGGAAGTCTAAAATTTCACCTTTCTTCCAAACGTCCGCGCCATTATGTAAATGATCTTCAATCGCAGGGTCACCGCGCAGTTTTCCACAGACCACCTTTGTCTCCGTTTTTGGACCGTGTGAACCCCGACAGGAATTACAAGCTTTCCTTCCCTCTTTTTCACATTCCTTGTCACTTTGGGTTTTCACCTCTCCTTTCAGCGCAGTCTCATCCCAAGACGTCATGTAACTGACGTCTTGGGACGTCTTTTGACCATACGTCAATATCCGCCTTTTTAGGGTACCCTTAAACGTCGGTTAGATGACGTTATCGGATCCTAACTCTACCCCAGACCTAAACCTACCCCTAAACCTACCCCGTCACCTAACTGACGTTAAAGGTAAAGCGTCAGTTGTATGACGTCCCAGGATCGTCATAAACCAACGTTTAAGGGTACCCTAAAAAGGCGGATATTGACGTATGGTCAAAAGACGTCCCAAGACGTCAGTTATATGACTTCTTGGGATGAGACTGTGTTACTCCTTTCCCCTCCACGGAGCATTTCTGTCAGAGAAAGAAGCGGTTCACTCTTAGCGACAACAAAGAGCCGAATCCAAACCTATAATCTTCTGGTAAACCTATCATTCAAACCAAAGCTATATCCTCAGAAAACCCTCAATCACTCGCCATTCGCTTTTTTTTTTCAGAAGTGCAGAACGGACTTCCTGTTGACCCTGGTCATGTGACTGTAAATAGGAAGTTAATGCTGATAACAGTGCCAGATTGGTTTGGCCTTCATTGACTCAGTGCTGCTGCTATTGTTCCTCTCGGTCCCGCCGGTTCGACTGAATAACGTCCACCGAACACACTGTAATCAGAGGATCCGCTCTGGTCAGTCCTGCCACAGATTCTCTCAGTGATGTACAGAGGAGAGCTGCTAGTGTGTATTTGTTGTGAATGTGGAAGACACTTCTATCCTTTGGCTTGGAGGGGAAGCAGTTGTCATTTTCCTGTACCTCCTGTCTGTTCTGTTTATTTTCTGTGTTTTGCAATGTGCATATATCTGAAATCATACTATATATATCTTATATATATATATATATATATATAGAATGGATGTGTTCAACATGGTTGCTTTAAAGTACTGTAGCTATAGGTGATTGATAAGGGGTTGGTGTCATGGTTGCTAGGCTATTTTTAAGGTGTTCTGAGTTGTTGCTAGGCAGATTCTGGGACATAATTACTTTTTTTTTGTTTGTATTCTAATATGTATAAATAGCACACCAATATTGGGTAAAAAAAAATCCATTTTAAAAGGATAGTTCTCCCAAAAATGAAAAATCTGTCAATATTTCCTCACCCTCATGTCGTTCAAAGCCGTATGACTTTCGTTCACCTCCAGAACACAAATGAAGATATTTACAATGAAATCTGAGAGATTTTCTTGCTGAAGCTCAAACGTGCTGCGTAACACGAGAATGAATAAATTCTCACTTGTAAAAACAGTAATATTGTAAAATATTATTACAGTTTAAAATGACTGTTTTCAAATGTAATTTATTCCTGTGATCAAAGCTGTATTTTCAGCATCATTACTCCAGTCTTCAGTGTCACATGATCCTTCAGAAATCATTCTAATATGCTGATTTGCTGCTCAAGAAACATTTCTGTTAAAAACAGTTGTTCTGCTAAACATTTTTGTGGAAACGTGATACTTTTTCAAGATACTTTGAAGAATAGAAATGTCAAAAGCACAACATTTATTTAAAAATCTTTTGTAACTTTATACATGTCTTTACTGCCACTTTTGATCAATTGAATGCACCCTTGCTGAATAAAGCAATAATTTCGTTACAGTGAAACTATCAGCAGCCTTGTGTTCTTTCACAGCAGTGTTCTTTTGAAATGTTACAATATTTTTTTGTGATTTAAATAGTTATTCACTGGCTTTAGGTAATGTCCACAATCCACATCATCAATTGCCTGTAGTAGAGCATATCCGACTTCAACGCATATTAACACACAAGTGAAGTGTTGTTCTGTCCTGTGAGCGCTGTTGGTTTGCCGTCTCTTGTGGTCTATGCTTAGATCCAGCAGCACATGGACTGTGGAAGAAATCTGGCCAATCAAAGACTTTGTGATGAAGATCTCTGGAAGCTTCAGCTAGTAAACAGCACCATAAAAGTGGCTTTTGGGGTGGAGCGCAAGAGAGAAACTTGAAGCAGTGCCCATCACCAATAAAGCCACAACTTCTACAACAGCTCTCCCCTCCTGACTCGCTCTCTATTTACTGTTCACGGTTACACTTTCATTCTCCCTGCACATCAATTTTCAGCCCTTGCACTACCGATTTAGAGGTGGGAATCCTTTCTGTAAAATTGCGTGTGGAAAAGTGCCAGTCGTTGTAAGGAAGTCATCCATGATGGCCACTTGCATATTGCCATGAAGAAACCTCAGGGCCTCTGTCGGTGATATTGAGCGCTTTCATATTGGAGCGACTGAAATAGACTGGCAGCTGTATGAAGCCAGACTCAACAGCGCCCCCTAGTGTCTGCCTGCAAAACACAACAAACGTGCTTCATTCATTCGGATATAGACTGGAGTAGCAACCTACATAACACCCCAACAGTTTTGCACAGACAAGAAAGAACCACTAAATCTAGTTGGATATGTTTTGACATACCGTTTTGAATTAAATTCTTTGTTTAATTTGATTTTGCAGATTTAAAAGCAATGAAGTGCACTGAGTTTTCCTGTTCATTTGCTCAGATTTAATTCTTTCCCTCAAAATCTGATTCTGAAATGTCACGCAAATTAAAGACAGAACAAAAAAACTATATTGTGCAGAAATTAAAGTATTTGTGGAAAGAGTTTTATAGTAATCTCAGGATGGTTTGATATTTGAGGCCATCTTGCCATAATTAGAGGCTGTTATTGCATCCGCCGCAAATAATAAAGAGAACACTTGATTAATTCCTGTCTTTTTCCACTCGTCTTTTCTTATTTAAAGAAGCGACTCGACCGTTTCATCATCTTGTTATGGTTTGGTGACTATATGATTGGTGATTGAGATTTTGTAGCATTTAATTAGATGACATAATGAGAGGAAATTGAAATTAAAGGTCAAATCTTGACGTGCAGATTAAAATCATAAATACAGCAACACAGTCCATGTCATGTGTTGGACCAAAACCCTTTCAATTTCTTGAAGCAATCCAATAGAATTCTAAATTCTAAAGTCATCGAGTCTCTGTACTTCATTGATTCACATGAATTAGTCATTCATTATTTCATAGAAAGTCTTCGTTGTTCTGGGTGGTTGCCAGGGGGTTGCTATGCAGTTGCAACATTCTAAAATCCACTCAGAACACTGTAGCATTATTCTACTATGTGGTTGAATAAGTAGCGAAACATTTAATGAACATTTAAGCTCAAACTTAGTATAATTGTAAAGCACATTCCCAAACTCAACAGATTTATACTCAATGAATGGAACTAAATGGTAAACCTCATCTTGATTCAGTGACCATATCAGTTTCATTTGATTTAAAAAAGAACATTCTGAGAAAAACAAAAACATCCCAAATAAGAAAGTGATCATCCAAAATGATTGCCATGAAATTGTGCTGCATGTAATCAACAGAAAATAAATACACACATATTTCTTCTGTCACAATATAATTTCAAAGCTCATTTTATCTTAGAAAAATCTAACAAAAGCCTTTATTAAAGTTTCTTGTATAACAGCTAGTGTTTCCAACAGAAATGCATAACAGAAGACAGTAATGAGGACAATATTTTAGTCAAGGGTTTGTACCTTTGGTGAAAATCTGTGTCCATGAGTACAAATAACAGTGCCTCAAAAATCCATCACATCACCATCTGTCTTTCCATCACTGCCCTGTGCCTGTGACAAATGATTTATGCATTATTTATAGCTTTACTGTAAGGATGAAGGAGGTACAGTATAAAATATACAAGTGAACTACATGACGAGACTCTGACATTTGATGATCCCTGACAAAAAAGCATGCTTTCTTGCTGTCTTAATGCATGCTTGTCTTTAAACTGATCAAGCAATGCTGTGCGTGAACATTTTATTTTTAAAGTTACCTTCACCTGTAAGGCCCCTTGGAGGTCATTGCTGTTTCAGTACCTTGTGCATCTGCACTGAAAGACTAAAAAATCATATTTCTGAACCTCACTATCTAGACAGTCCCAACCAATGGATAGTCATCTAACAGCTTGTCATGCTCAGCGAAGACCAACTCTATCAGATGTGATGCATTTACTTCAAAGACTCTAAAATGCACCAGGAACAAATGAAACTCAGTCTGTCAAAATTGCATTATTTCTACAAATTTAGGCAGAAGAATCGTGCCCTTTTTGTAATTTATTCCATTTGTATTAACAGTCTTGGCTCGATGTACTTCCCTTACATCTGGGTATTTCTGTTTGATGGTACAAGCTATTTCCTTGTTCAAAACTTTTACTGGGAATTGTGACACATTTGTTGCTTCAAACAATGACCTCTTCAAGCTGGGTGAACACAAATATTTAAATACTGCGCTTTTTTTAAAACTGTGCTTTGCTTAAAATTTTGTTCACAAATTCAAGGAATGCTGCTGACTTAGTGAAATTAACTAGAGCAGCCATATGTATTCAGCAAGGATGCATTACATTGATCATACTCTTTTTCAAATCGGCTAAATACTGTTCTTTTGAACTTTCAATTCATTAAAGAATCCTGGAAAAATAATGTATCATGGTTTCCATAAAAATAAAACAGCACAACTGTTTTCAACATTGATAATAATAATAAATGTTTCTTACGCAGCAAATCATTGTATTAGAGTGATTTCTGAAGGATCATGTGACACTGAAGATTTACACATCCTCAACCCATTTAATCCCAAATTTTTCCCAGAGATGACATATGAATTTGTATGGTATTTGTAAGGATATTAAATGTCAATGTCAACATCAATGTCAATTATGTAATAAAAAAAAAATTGAAAGTCCATGAAAAAGTGGGTTTTACGTGACTGGTAGAACACAGGGAGTCGAGGTCTGAGGTGTTTTTACAAACTGACAAACCTCCAGCAATTAGTTTAAAGACTGGGTTAAATAGTTGAAATTAGTGTTTTATTCCATTAACAAAAAAGGAAACATTGACCCTTCCATGATGAGATGTGCAAAAAACGTATGAGCTATTAAAAAATGTACTTAATAAACGTACCTGTCGTTTCTGAGCTTTGACGTCATCATTGTGTTAAGATGGCAGTACCAGGAAATGAAATGTGTGTGATCACATGACCAAACTACCTAATCATGTTAGACCTGCCCTGAACTCATGTAGACTTCTTACATTTGCATTATAAATGAACATGTGCTTCATAATAAGAGTTGCTTTTTAATACCAAACTAAAATATGTGAGGAAAAATTGCGGTCACAATTTTTACCAGTGGGATCAAATGGGATAATGACATTTTCAAGAGTTTTCCCTGAATTAGAAGAAGTTTTAGGGGGGAACTCTTGAATCTATGAAGATGTGCTGTATGTGAAGATGAAGAGGAGTGAGAATTACAGGAACACAGACATGTGGATGTTTCAGGTCCCCCCTCCCGTCTCCATCCATACAGAAATAGAGTTATATCAGTCGGCAGCTCCGGATTCCTGGTTTGCACGTGTAAATTACATGTCGCCAACATTAAATATTAAACCTAATCAGTGCTTAATTATTGATGCCCTTGCTTTTTATACAGGAGTGCCATTGGTACTTGAGATATCCAGCAAAGAGCCTTTCTGCATTACTGTATCTTTGAGGTTAAGGTCTCTGGCCACGATTCCCACTCACTTCTCTTTGGTTTTCTTGATTGATGATCACAGGAAGTCTGTAAAAGAGAGAGAAGGAATGGAGAACTAGATCAGGTTGGGCAGTTATGACTGCTCAGAGGAGCTCACAGGACGACTAAGTGCCCGAGTAAACCACAACTGAGTGTTTGATGCGCGCGTGTGTGTTAGCACTCTGGACCTGAGCATCTGTAATGATCGCCCAGGAGTGGTTGGTGATGGAGAAGATGGTTACCCACAATGCTCTGCTGCAGTGGCTCAGGTGGAGATGTCTACACTGTGTCCCTGCTTGGTGTTAATCAATACACTCAAACATTAGCAAGCCAGAAAGAGTTGTAGACAGTTATTTTGATGAAAACATCAGAACAGAAAAAGCGAAATACTGATCAACTGGTTATCAGTGGTCTTTGCTAAGGCGGCAAGCATCACTATTACTATTTCTCATACTAACTGTTTGTTTGTGCTACAATCTTAAACATAAAGGTCCTTTATTGACATTCTATGGAACCTTTTACATCAGTGGAATCTTTCCATTCCAAAAAAGGTTCTTTATATTGATAAAGTTTCTTTAGATTGTTAAAATGTTCTTCACACTAAGAAAAAAAACATTTATTTTAAGAATTGTTCACTAAAAGGTTCTTTAGGGAACCAAAGATGGTTCTTCTGTATGGCATCACAGTGTGTAACCCCCTTTTAAGTGTTGGACTACAAATTTATAAAATGTAAAATCTAGGAGAAGTAGAGTACATTGAATTTAGCATTATTATGATGAAGATATCAGTGTTTCCAGCAAGAGATTCCTGTTCTCTCTAGTGTAAGTTAAATGAGTCAGATTACTGAGACTCTCACCCTTTGTCTTTAATGGCTCTTGGAGCCCCTGTTTAAAAGTCAGGCTGATTGGATTAGCATCTATGCATTTGAATCACACTGTTATGCTGATGAGATCAGGGCTGGGGAAATTCCAGTTACGAGCTGAATCCTGCGCTTCATTTACATGCTTTGTTCAGAGTGTCTCCACCTCTTTGTAAATCCCTCCCCCCTGAAAGGTATATAATGATGACTGCAGCGTGTTCTCAATAAAGAATCCTGCTGAAGATACAACCAAGTCTCCTGGTCTTTGCTTCTGAGTTTCCAACATAAGTCTTTCTAATTCAAAATGTCTCTAATGTCTAAATGTCTAAAATAATAATGTCTTATAAAATTTCACTGGCCGTTTCTTTGAAATTATTTGTTAAATTTCTGAGTAAAACAAATGTTTTCAGAATAAACCTACACCATATTTTATTTTCAATGTACTTTTTTAAGCAACTGCACACAATTTATGCATGGCAGACATTAAAGAGGGTGAAAAAATCCCATAGACTTACATTGAACCATATCTAAAGACCAAAGTGAGCTCTTTTGAGAAATTAAACCCCTAGAAACCACTCAAAACATCCAAGCAAACCCACAACAACACCCTAGCTCAATCTTGCAAAGCGTTCAGTTAGAGAAAACATCCACTCCGGCTGAATAATCATTAATCACATCTAAGGGATCGCTAGAATTATACACAAAGTGACTGATTGGTGGAAATTAGTGCAATAGTATAGATATACACTGGCTGAAATGACAGGAAATGGTTGTTTAAAAACTAATAGTGGGTTACTTTGATCAGTCAGATGCAATCAAATCCTGTATCAATCAGGAATATGTCCAAATACAAATGTAAAATGCATTGCGGACTTTTCACATAAAGTTTTAAAGACCCCGTCTTCATAGCAACAACAAAACAGGCAGAAGTGTGAAGAACATGTTTTACAGCAATAAAAGAATTTGAAACACATTTTTACGAATCTTGAATGCTAATATAATGGTCATTTACAACATATGAGCACTTTTGTGTTGGTAAAAACTTGAAGAAAAGTTGAAAATTCAAGGCAGCATGATGCATTCAGAGTTCACTTAACAATAGTCTTAATAAATATCCTAAGTATCACTGCTGTTTTATCAACTTGAATTTGTTCGTTCACAAAATGCAAATGCAAATTTTCAATTAGAAAACAATACATTTATCATTTTGTTAGATATATAGTTTTGTAGAACAGTGAACTATGCAATCTTTACTTCTGAAAAAGCAATCAAAGTTCAAAGCAAAGATATCTAGGATTTGGATTTAAAAGGCTGTACATATAGACCTGAACACTTGACACACAAATATTTGTCGACACCTCAAAACGCCGCGAGTGATTAAAATTTAATAGATCTTAGACATTTGATCGATGGATCAATCCATATCGATGTATTGTTATACTGCAATGCATGCTGAGAACTCACAAACCCTTGACGTTTCATCAGTATTATTCAATATGAAATTCTATGATCAGACAACTGTGTTTGACTAGTTGGGACAACATTTGGGGAAATTCTGTTGCTCTAACATGGGTTTTTATGTAGTTTCACGAATATAAATTCATGTTTCTTAGACTTTGTGGTTGAAAAGGTGCAGTAAACTGAAAAATACACATAGGAGTTGTTGTTGTTGTTGTTTTTTTACAGTGAAAAGACTCACACTCTTCTGTCTTGTCTTATGAAAAGCTCTTTTCTTCTTTACCTTGTATGACCTGTGACCTTCAAAGAGTTTTCAGACCTTCAGAGAATTTTTTAATTCTCTTTTATCTGTAACATTTTTGGTCACTCTCATAAAAAGCTCAGAAACAATTTACATAACATAATCTTTTTATTCTTGCCAGAGCAAGAAAAAATAAATCGGAAATTTGTCCACATCCCTGTTTAGACTGCTGCCTGTTTCTGTGAGGGGAAAAAATGAAGCCATAAATTTAGGCTGAAAATATCTGAGGTTTCTGCAGGTTTCTGAAGCCGCTCAGTGTCTGACCCCCAACACACACAGACAGAGCCGCATCAGAGAGACACAAATATTAACACAGTTTCTCTGTGTGTGTCAAACCTACCGATTTAGATTGTGGTTATCTGTGTCCCTGTTGTGTGACTGACTCTGTCAGTTTGTGTCTCACGTCCAGGCGGTGTAGACCACCCATACAGAGAATCTGAGTGGGCCACTATTCACTTCTACAGCCCAGTCTCACCACGGTGGCGCCCCCAAAACCAGTCCTGACACACAGCTCACTATGTATGCGTGCGTCCACGCCGAGGCCTGAAAAATAACCATTCATGTCCTCCATTTTTAGAAAATGGAGAGGGATTTTTTCGGTCTTAGATCTACATCGAACAGTTTTTGTAACACAGAGTGATTTTCAATCAACAAAATCACTTCACAATTTGATTCGGTGACACTTTATCTTGATGGTCCACTTTAGACATTCTACTAACTAGAAGTAAGTTTGCAACTACATGTCAACTAGCAGTCATTAGAGTATTAGTAGACTGTCTGCTTAATATCTGCTAACACTTTATTCTGATGCTCCTATACAGACATTCTACTGACTATAAGTAACCTTCATGTCAACTTATTCTACTAACCATAACAGTCTACTTACAGTTTACTACAGTCAACTAATACACTAATGACTGATAGTTTACATGAAGTTGCAAACTTACTTAGTTAGTAGAGAGTCTAAAGTGGACCATCGAAATCAAGTGTAACCTTTGATTCTACTAGAATTACTCACACTTAGAAAGACTTTCAAAAAGTGAGGTAATCCAAAAAGACTGTATACCCTACTATTTTATTTTACTATTGTTATTTTATTTAAGGTAGTTTGAGGCCAGACGAGGGTTCTCCTTTCACACCGGTCTCAGTGTGGCTGTTGCATACACACTTATACTGAAGTACACAGTGTGGTGTGTTTAATCCCGGATGTTTGTGCTTCTGTGGGTTTAAGTCCTCTGCGGAATAACACTAAGAGTAATGGGCATGCATGTGTGTTTGGGAGTGTAACTTCCTCTCTAGTGCTGGTGACAGAGCAAAATGCTCCATGATGTTCACTAACTCGTCTAGTGTGTGTGTGAGCCACTTTGTCACACATTAGCCTTCCTGCACATGTGTTTCTACTGACAGTGATTGGAGTCTTTAGGGTCTGGCAAATGTACAGTCGTTCCAGGTTCATAAAACCCCAAACCTGCAAACGTGTGGAGAGAGACCCTAGAGGACCTTTACAGTGTTACTACGCAGCCTCCTTTGATCGGATATCAACCGGGTGGTCCCGCGGCTTGTGGAACGACATCAACTGTGGCTAATAAAGCTAACCTGGGCATATGTTTTGGAAAAAAAAAATAAGAGAGTGTAAAAGTGAAGTAATAATTGAGAAGAACATTTCTTACAATTTACACAACACACCAACAATTCAAAAGAAAACCCGGCCTAAACGTGCCTTGGGCAACATCTCTGCAAAATGATATTACGTTGTTTCTTGAATGTTTTGCGGCAGTTCGAAATAGAATTTCTGGTGAGTGGCGCTAAAAGGGCAGTCAGTTTTATCCGAAACACATGAATGTGAATCTGTGAATCTTTTATTTTGCTGACACTTTTGGACGAGATCTGAACCTATAGCTCGATGATGACATAACTGTTTTCTGGAGAGCTGCTGAATTGAACTTATTTCATAATTGATTAACTTTACACAGTTATTGACCCAAACTGAATCAACACTGAACTGACTTCAGATGAATAATGACACTATTGTCTTTTTAAAGATGCTTTACAGCAGAACATTTCAGCTGAATAACAGCCAAAATGCATCATTTTCCTTTTTATCACTGTAAATCTGCTTTGAAACAATCTGTTTTGTATAAAACGCTATGTAAAAAAGGTTACTTGACTTGACTTGACTTTTTTGATGTATCGCGTCAGTTCAGAAACGAAATGTCCGGTCAGCGTCAAAGTTAATGCTCTTTGCATTTGAAAATAACACACCACCTAAACTAAACCTAAACATACCCGATAATGTTAACAAAAGCAAATGTGAGATAAAATTGCTTTTGCTGAAGCAACCATGCCATTGTTACTTTCTTCTACAAGTCTTTGAGTACTTTTATTGTGACTCAGGTTTCACAGGATTCGTACCTCTCAGGCAGCTTCAGTATTTCAGTCATGCAAGTACAGCTACTTTCTCTTTAATAGGGAAACATCAAATTCTCCAAAGCTGTTCACCAAGCTTACGATTAATTTTCATATTTGAAATCACCAATGAAATCTGACAACTACTGTCTCATAAATTGTGTTTCCAAATGCTCAAATCATGATGCATTTTTAGTCTGGACCAGCCAATGCACATGTGCAGTCATAAGCTTCTCAGCAGCTGCAGCGACACAATGACTTTATCAATAAGCGACTGGCTCTTTTATTTAGAAGGTGGGAGCTATTCTGCCATATTGCTCATTGCACTTTCTCCCATTCAAAGTAATATAAGTGCACCGTCTTTGTATATCTAAAGTCTTTGATTTTAATGAGCTAGGGCAACCCGTCACTCACATAAGACTGACCAATAGCAAACCACATCCATCCAACCAATCAATCAATTCCCCATGGACAAAACCAAATCCCACCCTTTCTTTTTTACATAAATTGAAGTTTGCTACTTCCGTTCTATGCTGACTTTAATCAATAATCTGCTCTAATCATTAATGATGGGAATCGAAAATCGATTCATGTTCTGGAATCAGAATATCAGATACTTGTTATAAAATAAAAATGACGATTCCTCTTATCGATTCCTTCGTGTGCATTTCAAAGACTTTAAATTTAAACCATTCAAGCCCAAGAAGACTCGCACGCTGTTTTCTGTGCTGCGCACACATCCAAAACATGCACACAGAAAGCAGCCTCTCATACTGTATAGTGTGCGATACTGAACTGAGTTCTCTGCCACGTCTTATTGCACTTGAAGAGACGAATACACACAAAAATATGTCAAAATATCCTCGTAAACACAGCCGGTTTTGTCTTAAGTAAATAGTTGACAAAGAAAACGCATTTGTGACAGTATATTGGATCTTAAAGCTCTTAAAGTGACAGCAGCCGAATATTCCTGCTGCCATCTCTTTAATAACGTTAATCAAACAACAAATGATCAAAATAAAATTCACTCGCTGTTCTTGACTGAATAACTTTTGTAACTATATTTGTAATGTATATTTTGTGAAAAGTTGGGGGGATAATATCTTGTGTAAGTGTTTATTAGGTGTTGGTTTTTGTTCATGGTATTTAGCTACAATGAAATGTTTTGCAATAAGACTTAAAAATGAATGTGAATGATATCGACGTTCGTTTTTTTTTACCTAATTCCGGGGACACACTTAACGACTAGCTGGAACATTCTAATACTGAACTGAACACATGTACTTACAGACTGTTTCCAACGACTGCAGCCTATTTTAAACACCGACTGAACGCAACTGTCTCTGACTCGCTGCGTTTGGGCATGATCAGTCATTTACATTCATAATCGGCCTTACAGTCGTTAAGTGTGTCTCCGGCTTAATTGAAATCGAAATTAGGAATCAGTAAGACCCGGAATCGATAAGCAGAATCGTAATCGTTAAAATTCAAACGATTACCCAACCCTAGCAATCATAAAGTGTTCATTTCAGTCAGAAACTGCAGTGATGTATGGTACCTTTTAAGAGTTTTGCAAAAATGTATATTTTTGACTCTGTCTCTGTCTCTCTCTCTCTCTCTCTCTCTCTTTCTCTCTCTCCTGAGGATGGTTTACTCTGTGACTGGACCGCCACCATACAAGTGTTAAATTCAAACGGCTAATTAGAGGAGATGTGCGGATCAATGAGATGTATTGTAACTGGAATCTGAAATGAATCTGTTCAGGATCAATGTGAAGTAGTGCAGAAAAAAAAAAGGGAAGAGCGGAGAGGACAATATAAAGGAGAGTAATCCATATGGGGGGTTGGGAGTTTGACCTTTTCAATGAGTAAAAAAAACAAATGAGTACACATTTAGCAGCTAATATTTGAGTTGAGAAGCACCGAGAATGAATGAATTCTGCACAGACACAGTGTTGAACATGTTTATTTCTGCTCTTGTGTATGTTATGCTTCATGACTTATGTTTTTGTAACTGCAGGAAAGTATGCAACCATTCAGATCTTTTAATAACTCCCTGTCTCCTGCTTCCTTCACATCTCACTCATATGAAAATGAGAAAACAGCACTGCAAAACTCCTCTTATGTTTATTAAGATTGCTGTCACTGAAAACAAAGGTTGTGTGACCTGCCTACATAGCTACAAAGTCAGTAGTTTTCTAAGGCAGCATCCTAACTGAAACCGAACCTCATAAGGGAGTGGATCTACATAGGCAGAAACATGAAGCGCAAGCGAGACAATTGATTTAAGTAGAGTCTGGAGAGCACTGTAATTCTTTAATACAGGGATTCCTAAACGTTTTTGTCTGCTCCTAAAAATATTTACTTGAAAGTTAATATTTCAATAATTTACCAACACTTTTGCATGTCCAAGGTCCTCTAATGTCGGTTTATGTTCACATGACATGAAGGTAAACAAATGAAATATATTACTTTTTAGTTAGTAGTATTAAGTATTTCTTTTTTATTTTACTTTTTTTTATATATTACATATATATATTTGATTTAATAAAGCAATAAACCCCCCGAAGCCGTGATTTACAGTGAATTTAGTTCACTGTAAGGTTGAGGAGATTCCCCCTTCCATGTGAAGCGCTTTGAATGCCTAGAAAAGCGCTATATAAATGCAATGAATTATTATTATTATTTAATTTAGAACAGCTAGGGGCGTTGTTAGGCACGACGTGGAGTGCCTAATCGAGTGCCTCCTCCTAACCAGACGCGATGCGATAAGATTCCAGCGACAAATAAGTCTGTCCACACTAGACGCGACGCAACTGCGAGATGCGTCAAAATCAATCAAAACCCACAGCCAATCAGAACAGCGTGTGGGCGGAGTCTCGCGGCAAGAGCACAGTTCCAAAGCAGCTTTACAGAGATAAACATATAATTTAAGGTAACAGAGATTGTTTTGGCTTTATAGCGGTTCTTGAATAATGTTATTTCCAGCTAAAGTTAGTTTTGATTGATTCACCTTCATTGAAATGATCATTTGTTATTAAATTAGGGGCCACTAAGACGACGTCGTTCTCTCTAAACAGACTTTAAACGCGAAGCTGTGATTAACGCTGACGGCGTTCACATGCGCATTAAGAATTGGTTCTATAGTTATGTACTTTTGAAAATATGTGCGCAGGTTTGCAATTCCATACAACCCATGCCTCAACAAACTCTTGCCTATAAATTTTTATACAGAATTTTGTTTTATTTGATCACTTCGGAGTACGCGAGCCGGATTTTCAACAACGCTTTATCTGTAGAGTGGGAAAGGGATCCTCCATAGGGAGAGGATAGTTGACACTTCAGCACTGCATTGTCATCGGCTCCAGGCAAAGCTCCCTCGTCAGATCTGGATACGGCCTGGATCCGGCAGGCTGCGGGAAAACCTCGGGATAAAACAAAGACACTAATATTAGCGTAGATGCCATTCTTCTTATGATGTAACGAGTACATCAAGATTTAAGGGAAGTGTTCCCAGTTCCGGCTGACCTAATCTATGCAGCCTAACAGTGAATTATAGAAGTCTATAATGTATTATGTGTATGCTAGGTCAAAGAGATGTGTTTTTAGTCTAGCTTTGAACTGACAGTGTCTGCTTCCCGGACAATGGTAGGAAGACTGTTCCAAAGTTTTGGTGCTAAATAGGAAAAGGATCTACCGCCAGCAGTCGATTTAGATATTCTAGGTATTATCAACTGGCCGGAGTTTTGAGATCGCAATAGACGTGAAGGACTATAATGCGTTAAGAGCTCGCTCAAGTACTGCGGAGCTAAACCATTTAGTGCTTTGTAGGTAATCAACAATATTTTAAAATGTATACGATGTTTAATAGGCAGCCAATGCAGTGTTGACAGAACCGGGCTAATATGGTCATATTTCCTGGTTCTGGTAAGAACTCGAGCTGCTGCGTTTTGAACTAGCTGTAGTTTATTTATTAAGCGTGCAGGGCAACCACCCAGTAGAGCATTACAATAATCTAGCCTTGAGGTCATGAACACATGAACTAATTGTTCCGCATTTCCCAATGAGAGCATATGGCGTATTTTAGATATATTTTTAAGATGGAAAAATGCAGTTTTACAGATACTAGACACGTGACTTTCAAAGAAAGGTTGGTATCAAAGAGCACACCCAGGTTCCTAACTGACGACGAAGACTTGACAGAGCAGCCATAAAGTGTTAGACAGTATTCTAGGTTATTACTTGCGGAAGTTTTTTGTCCAATAATTAGAATCTCTGTTTTTTCAGAATTAAGTAGTAGGAAATTACTAGTCATTCAATTTTTTTATCAGATATGCATTCCGTCAATTTTGTGAATTGGTAAGTTTCGTTGGGTTTTGAAGAAATATACAGCTGAGTATCATCGGCATAACAGTGAAAGCTAACTCCATGTTTCCTAATGATATCTCCTAATGGTAGCATGTACAGAGTGAACAGCAACGGTCCTAGTACTGAGCCTTGTGGTACGCCATACTGAACTTGTGATCGATAAGACATCTCTTCATTAACTGCTACAAACTGATAACGGTCAGATAAGTGATTTAAACCATGCTAGTGCAATTCCACTAATTCCAAAATAGTTTTCTAGTCTATGTAAAAGAATGTTGTGGTCAATTGTGTCAAATGCAGCACTAAGATCGAGTAACACTAATAGAGAGATACAACCACGATCGGATGATAAGAGCAAATCATTTGTGACTAATGAGAGCGGTCTCAGTACTATGGTACGGTCTAAATCCGGACTGAAAATCCTCGCAGATATCATTTCTTTCTAGAAAGGAACACAGTTGTGAAGATACTGCTTTTTCTAATATCTTTGACAGAAAAGGCAGATTCGAGATCGGCCTGTAATTGACTAATTCTGTAGGATCAAGTTGTGTTTTTTTAACAAGCGGTTTTATCATAGCCAGTTTAAAGGTTTTTGGTCCGTATCCTAGAGACAAAGATGAATTAATGATATTAAGAAGAGGATATATGACCTCTGGAAACATCTCTTTCAGTAGCTTAGTCGGTATAGGATCTAACATACAAGTTGTCGATTTAGATGAATTAACGAGTTTGCAGAATTCTTCCTCTCCTATAGCAACAAATGAATCAATAAACACCAGCAACAAAAAATATAACGTTATAACACATTTGTTACATGTGTGTCCTGTTTCCCCCTGCATTGTGTATTTGGTTCAGTCCTGTATCTCAGTTTTCCCGCTCCTCGTTTGTGTTCAGTTCCTTCACCTGTGTCTAGTTCATTTGCCCCAGCTGTGCCTTGTTTCCCTAATCTGTTCTCTGTGTATGTAAACCCTGTGTTCTCCCTCACTCCTGGTCGGTTCTCGTTTGTGTATGGTACGTTTGTATTTGGTGTGGTTATGTTCCTGGATTCCTGTTTTGAGTTATATTAGTAAAGATTATTGAATTTGATCTGCTGACTGCTGCCTCTCCTTCAACCTGCACCACACCCGTAACAACATTATTCCTCCGCCAAGCAATGTAGTTCCAAAGAGTTTGCCAAGCAACACATGCAGCAACAAAGAATCACAAACGGCAGTTCCGCAGTAATACTAATGTAATGCGGTCACATGTGTATGTTTATTGAGTAATTTACAACGGCTTCGAACGTGGCTCAACCAATCAGAATCAAGGATCGGAACCATCCGTTTTATAATAAATTATTAGCTTTTCATTAACAAATATGGGTTAAAAAAATGTCAAATTTTAATTAGGCCTAGATCTAACTAATTTTACCGATACCTTTCACTACAGAATTAATTAAATTCAGAATAATCAATAAGCTATATCAACCAAAATTGATCAACCAAAATTTAGTATAGGTAACCAAAATAAGGTATCACAAAAAACATCATATATTGTGGTGCTTACTTTTTAAAACATCATTTTTAACGTGTCATGATGCCTTTAGTTCATTAGAATGTGAAATTCTAATGTGAGAAAATATTCTAATATTGTATAATAGTAAGAACAATACAAAACAGGCATGGAAAACCTGACTGCAGTAGGCCTGAAGGCTGAACCATATGCTAGTTATAAGTGTTGCTAATATATTTTTAATGGCAGTGAGCTATTTCTTTCTGATTTGCTCGAAATTCCTGTGTTCATATCACTTTGATGACTCATTCATTTCATGCCTGATTCATTTCAGTGGAGGTTTTAATGCAGTTCTCTCTTTTTTCTTTATAGTTCATAAAATGAACATATAGAGGTCGAGCCCTGTTTTCCTCTACCCTAAAAAATGGTAGTTGACAGACCAAAACATATTTTTGACATTAAGTGCTAATTGTGTGGGTCATGAAGAGTTTTGGTTCCTTGGTTTTGTATCATGTGACACAGAAGACTGGCTGTTTTTCATCAATAAACTCTATTTTAACACATATTAAAGTAGAAAATGCAGACTTGGTGTTTCTGTGTATGTATACATACACACACAGAGAGAAAGAGAAACACAGTGTCTGACCTTGAGAGATCCGGAATTTTATGTCAGCCTGATGTTAAAGCCATTCACAAACGTAACATTTCTATACATCCTGCACTACAGCCCGGCACAAATCCAAGCATCAAATGGCCACTGTGAACATAATGAACCCAAACAGCAAGATGTGGTGGAGTCATGCTTTAGGTTAACCATGATCTTACATCAGGTTTGTTATTGCAGTCTCAGACCAAAGGCAGGCCAGAAATGAAAGGCTCGTTTGAGATGTGGTGTGATAGTTTAATTGGCTCGGGCTGAATTGTGTTAGCAGGCATGCAGACCAGAGTGTGGGTATATCATAATAGACAATAAATGCCCTTGTTAGGACAGAGCCAGCGGCCACCCAGCCACCACAGACAGGATCCCTTCAGATATGTGAGCACATCTACTGTTGACAAACTGTATAGACCAACACACACTCGCAGTTTTGCCCTCGATGCACAAGATAATTCTAGAACTACATAGACATTTATTTATACTTAATATGCACACAAACCTGTGCTTCTCTGAAATATTTCTGCGTGAAAAAAATATAGAAAAATATTTTCTAAGCAGAAACACAAAATAAACATATTTTTGAACTATTACAGTAAATCAATTCTTCGGAACATCAGCAGCAACAGTTAAAGCACATAAACAATTTATATAAGCATAAAGACCATGATTAATCTCACACATAAGACCAGGAACATCTATTAAACTGTCCCTCCAGGATTTTGTGATATAGATTAAGAATGAACTCCACCAATAAAGCTTGCAATTGTGTCTTATTTCCAAGCATAAAGCATGAACTTGAGGGATAAAGGAAGCGATATCAGCTAATCAATATCCATGAGACCCAGGCCAATCATATCGATCAACATGCTGTTAAAGCTGAACTGATCTTTTGCTATTTCGCTGTGAATTTCATTCTGAGCACACAGCACTGTTTCATTGACTTCAATAAACTGAGAAAAGGTTTTCCACACAATTGCAAACTAAAACTGATCCATACAAATGACTAATCCTGAACAAACTTAATTAATTGAACTTGTGTAGAAACCTAACTGAAGTAAACACCAATAAAATTAAATAGTTCACCCAAAAACGATGGAATTATCATCATTCACCCTCATATTGTTCCAAACCTGTAAGAAAAATGCACAAAAAAGTGCACAAAAAAAGTGCACAAAAAGTACATAAAGAGATCGTAAAACTAATCCATATGAATTGAGCGGTTTAGTCCAAAATTTCGAAGATACACGGTCGCTTTATATGATGAACAGATTTAATTTAAGAAGAGAGAAGCTCAACCATATTTGATTCATGTGTATAAGAACAAACCTCATGGGTTCTTGGAGAAGCTGAAACGTGCTGCGTAACACACAAGAATGAACTCTCTCTTAATGACAAACAGTGAGTTTTCTCTGCAAAATAACATTAAAAAGCATGAAAATGTCATCTGAATATGCAGTCATCTTGGCCCACGATAATCTAGTTCCACAAGCTGCTTGCGGGATTGACCAAGTAAAGAGGGTCAATTTAGATTTTAATAGCAGGAGATTTTATTACTTTTTTCCAGAGACCAATTTGAAATAAACCATCCTTAATTATTTCAGATTCACCAATTGAGACGATTTACTTCTTCTGTGTAATGAAGGTACAATTTTCAAGCTCTAATTTTGTCCATTAATAATTAACTGGCTTTTAGCGTATGTGTGTGTGTGTTTGAAGTATAAGGTGACGCCGCGCGTGGCTCCCTGTCACAGAGCAAAGGATTCTGGCCCATTTTAAGATCCGAGGTGCGGTTGAACCACACATCGTTCCGTAGTCATTTTATCCCGGCCACCTGTAGCCCAGCGAGGGAGCAACAGTAAATCACGTGACCGCTTCCCCGAGACGAAACCCTATTCCTGAGCCTGATCGGGCCGGTCCCGGGATGGAGGGGATGGTGAAACTCGAGGCGACAGCTTCACCAATGAAGAGGCGGAAAAGTGGTCCCTGCGCTCGCCTTGTTGTGTCAGCACGGCCCCATTAATGTCACTTTAGTGCCAGCGGCCCCTCCCTCCGCACGTGCTGTAAGTGTGTGTGAGCGAGAGCACAGGAGCGGGAACGAGCGGGAATGTGGGGTGTGTTCCGGCCCCTGGTGATACTCTACACCCTCTTCACGCCTGACGGGCTGTCAGAGGTTATTAGCGTGACCCAGTGGCCATCCTCGGGGAGAACACGAGATGCGCGCTCGGAACGGATCCGCACTGGAGGAAGCAGGTGAATAACACGGGCATCAAAACATGCTTATTTACACAAATATAATCATATTTCATTTGCTCTGTAACAAAATACCAAGAGCTGCTTATATAGCTAGCTACATGCATTTTAATGCATCACAGGTTTGAAAGCTAAGGCTGTGGAGTGCAACGGACACTTCAATTGTGCATATACACTACTGTTCAAAAGTTTAAGGACAATTTTTTTTTTTTTTTATAAATCAGCACTTTTATTTAGCAAAAAATGCATTAAAGTGATTAAATGTGAAATGTATAATGTTACAAAAGATTTCTATTTCAAATAAATGCTGTTCTATTTGTACTTTTTATTTATCAAATAATCCTGAAAGAAACTGTCTTCAACATTGAGTATTATAATAAATGTTTCATGAGCAGCACATCAGAATCAAATAGGGGGGAAAAAAGTTATATTAAATTGTTATGATACTTCACAATTTTACTAATTTTTATAAAAACAAATAAAAACAGCCTTGGTGAGAATAAGAAACATTTTTAAAAAAAATCTTGCCATCATCAAACTTTAGAATTTTCTCACAGCAAATGGTTAAAAATCAGTTGATTCAAATTTTATTACAAATAATAACGATCAACTACAAAGATTATATTTGAAAATTATTAAAATAACCAACTTTACGCTATTTGTTTGGCATTTGAGTAGCTGACCATTTTATTATGACTCCTTTGTATGATATACTATTTTAGTTTAATCACCACTCTATGGTTCTTAAAGCAAAACCAGTTGAGAACCACTGCCTTTCAAACCAACACATGCATTTCACATGTGATTTTATGTGGTTTTGTAAATAATGTTTCTCATATGATAAAGTCACATATGTGTACATTTCAAGCCGCAAATGCCATTTTCACACACACACACAAAAAACACATGGATTTAACAAGCACATATATGATTAACATGTGTTTACATGTAAAATTCATGTGCACTCATCCATACGGGTCTGCCACACAAGATACACATAAACAGCTACATGTGAAAAAGCAGACTGACAGTAATTCCCTCTCTCTTTGTGTGAGTTAGGGTGGCAGGCCTGTGTTCTGTAAATGTGTGGCCTGGTCAGATGGTCTACCGAGTGCCCACATTTGCCACAGATCTATAGCCTCTCTCCCAGTGCAGAATCACCCCTAAACAGCCTGGAGCACAGCCGATCTCTGACTCTAACCACCAGTTAAACCCCACTCACTGGGGTATTTGGGATCTGGTGAATTACACTTCTCACCAGGCATTCTGCTCAGGGTTTGTGCGAAAACCTCTAACCCTGAACATTAAACATCAGCTGTTCATTCAGTCTGAACCGCTTACTGACTCCATTCAAGGTTTTAATGGCGTCTCTGATTTAAACTTCAGCAAAAATGCCCAAGATGTTGATTAGATCGATTCGTTTCCGTGAATCTTTTTAAACTGTCTTTTCAATTCAGTGATTAATTTGCATAATGACTCAAAGGTGTTCATAAAAGTATCAACATTTACATTAAAATGTTTTCGTAAAATATATGTACACTACTGTTCAAAAGTTTAAGGTTTTAAATGTCTTAAATGAAAACTTTAATGCTCACCAAAGCATTCATTTAATCAAAATTACAGTAAAAACAGTTTATTGTGAAATAATATTACAATTTAAAAATAACCATTTTTATTTGAATATATTTCAAAAATGTATTTATTCCTGTGATGCAAAGCTGAATCTTCAGCATCATTACTCCAGTCTTCAGTGTCACGTGATCCTTCAGAAATCATTCTAATATGCTGATTTCAAAACATTTTATTATTATCAATTTTGAAAACAGTCGTACAATATTTTTGTGGAAACCATCATCCTTTTTAGGATACATGATACATTTTTTTTTGAATGCTCAAAAGAACAGTTTATTTACATTATAAATTTGTTTACTGTCACTTTTGATCAATTTGAAGCATCCCTGCAGAATTAGAGTGTTCGTTTATTAATAAAAAAAGAAAAAGAAAAATCATACTGACCCCAAACTTTTGAATGGTCGTGGAGGTAGATTATGTTATGTTGGTGTAAATAAATGGTTAAATGATTCACAATCATTCTTGTGTTCAGTGAATAACAGTTAGATCTTTACTGTATTTTAGTTGCATTAAACATTTTGAATCTAATTGTATTGAAATAATGGTTCCTTGGAAAAGAAATGTAAGAACAAATACCAAAATATTAAGACATCGGATATCATCAAAAGCTAAAAAATTAGATAATACATTTTTGCCCAACCATAATTTGCAGCAATGCCCATAAGTATGATTTCAATTCTAAGAACACAACACATTTACACGTATCTATTCATCAGAGAAGGTGTGCTCACATGCACACACAGACAGATACAGCTATTCTTTGAATACAAAACACTGGAGGACACTCAAAGTCTCTCTGCCTCCCTCAGTGCATCAATAAATAAAGCAAACAGCATTAAGCATAACTTGAACTATATGATTGAGGCTCTAATTTAATAGCAATAGTATTAGTGTTTTAAGGTTTGGCCATTTAGGTGAAACTCTAAGCCGATGTGGGAGTAATTTGGCCGTAAGGAAATTGATTCTGACCATCAGGCAGTTTCTCATGTTCAAACAGAGGCTGCAGTTAAACAGGATCATTGCTGTTAAACACATTACCCAGGTACCCCCTCTGCTCACAGCCAATGATTATATGTCCACGCTGAGGGATTGAAATTCTGCGCAAATTCTATAGAAATGATCACGGAGCATGACTGGAAGGGAAAATTAAAGCCATCCATTACGCCGCATGGAGACTATGACGCAGATGTGTTTCTTGTGTCGAGGATTATTAATGGATCTACACTGTAACATAAGAGTCCATTTTGATGTATGTACACACTTGTCAGCGGACCTTATCATATTTGAAAAGGCCTACCTGCTGCCTGTTGCTTTGAGGAAGAAGAACGAGAAACTGCTAGGGACCTGACTTTAAAAAACACGAACGAAGACTTAGGCAGAATACCCGAGGTTTGTTTGTCCCCTGTGCAGATAAAGTGGATGGTTATTTACTCTGCCAAGTTCCAGAAAGCACAAAAAAAATACCCTAAAAGCAAAAAAAATAATAATAATAATTTAACACATGCACTAAATTTGAAGACTTCAGAGGCTCGGTTTTGTCAAACATCATCAGGATAACACATAGGACAATAAACATTGACTTAATAACATAAAATGTAGCAAAGCACAATGTACATTACTAATAAAAAAAGAAGCAACAAAACTAAATAAAAAATATTCTGTGATGTGACACAGTTTCTCACTGTAAATTACATGATAGTTGTTACTCGCAAAAAACATGCATTTAACAGTATTTTACAGTAAAATTACACATAATGTGATATTAACTTTTTTACCGTATAATGTCAATTACATGGTTACAGGTTTTTACTGTAGCATTTTTACAGTTTTGTTCTGCATTTTTATATCTTAAATCTCAGTCACTGACACAATGACTTTCGACCTTAAATCTCATTCAGTGGATGTTGACATTTGGATTGTTTGTCATAGAAAACTATATGGCTAGCCTTCTGAAGACTAGTTAGCCATTAGTGCATAAGTAATATGAAAACAAACTATGAAACATTGTTATGTAACTGACAAAGGATCAGGGGAAGGTGCTTTTATCCATTATGCATGAAAAATCTGAATATCCAATCAAAATAGAGGTCATTTACAACAGACCAATAGAGGTCTGTTTAACTCTAATGGTCAAAGAGAAGTTGAAAAGGTCATATAAAACTAATTTATGACTGTTTATGGAGCAAAAACTTGACCAACATTTTAAGTGGACTTCAGGGGGGAAATAAAGTGCTACGTGTAGAATATTGCTTTTTCTGGGCATACATATTCTCTCAATGAGACATAACACGCATACACACTCTCAAATGCATCCTCTCTCTAAAACAAATTGAAGCACACCTCATCTTGACTTGCACATCTCCAGGGTTTCTGTGGCCAGTGCTCCCTGCAGTGTGGCTGCCCAACAGGAGGCATTTACCGTACACTCCACCCTTTCCTAAGTACAAACAATCACAAAAGCACTGATGGCAGTAAACAGAACCAAAGCCACAAACCCACTTCCAGCTCCTTCAGTAATGCAACCGACCACAGTCACAGAAATTCAGAGTGCTGCGTCAGGTACATCTGCACACACAACTCACTTTACAAAAGTTGTATTGCTCAGTGCTTGGTCGCGTTCAAAGTTATGTGCCATTTAAACTTAGTCTCTAAAATTCCTTTGGAGAAATAAAAAGACACAAATCTTGACATTCGGAGTTATAAAATGAATGTGATGTGCATAAGAAGAATGCGATGAGCTTCATGGGTTCATATTGAGATCTCTGACCTTTGATCGCAGTTTTTGGTAACGTTTGAAATCACTTCTGAAACTCTAACCCCCATTTTCACAGACGAGGCTTAAGCCTATTCCCAGAGTTAGATGAGATGTTTTAACTGAAAGCAACTTGCACTGGCATATTTTAAAATAGGTCAGTGCCATAATTGTTTTGTCTCAAGATGCACATCAGTAATGTTTTTTTTCTAAGGCACATATAAAAGTTACTTAAATGTCCTAATTGAAGGCCTAGGCCTAATCCTGGCTTAATCTAAGCCCTGTCTGCGAAACAGGGCCTAAAGGAGACACATGAGATAACTGGGGACTTTTACTTAGGAGAACATTTGACATGAGGGTCAGGGTCATTATCGTGTGAACCTTAGCCTTTTAGGTTGAACAACGACGTAATGCTGCCAAATGTAGCACTGATAAATGCATCACCAAAACATCACCAAAAATTTAAATACATTACACTTCAAAAGTTTGGGGATTTTTTTAATGGCTTTTATGCTCACCAAGGCTGCATTTACTTGATCAAAAATACAGTAAAAACATTAAAATTGTGAAACATTATTGCAATTTAAAACAACTGTTTTCTATTTGAATAGGTTTTAAAATGTAATTTATTCCTGTGATCAAAGCTGAATTTTCAGCATCATTACTCCAGTCTTCAGTGTCACATGATCCTTCAGAAATCATTCTAATATGATGATTTGATGCTTAAGAAACATTTATTATTTCTTCTTTGAGGAATAGAACGTTCAAAAGAAGAGCAATTATTTGAAATGGGAACCTTTTGTAACATTATAAATGTATTACTGTCACTTTTGATCAATTTAATGCATCTTTGCTGAATAAAAGTATTTAAAAAAATCTTACTGCACCCCGAGTCTTTTTAGTGTAATTGTGAACCAGTTTTCTCCTACTCGTCTTGTTTGTATTTAGATCTATATTTGAGGAACTCTGATACTAACACACTCCACTTACCCATTTTCTGTACCTCTCTTTTCCGTTCCTCGAGTCATTCATGGGTAACGCTGGCATCGCTACAGAGGGCTGACATTAAAGTGACTGACTGTAATAAGATATAAAGACTGAAATTATTAGATTTTATTAAGACCGCAGTCATTGGCGCAGTAACGCAGTGCTATTCAACTGTGAACGCACAAGGAAAGAGCCAAGACAGCAAGAAATGGCCCTGATTATACTGCACCAACCCACCACAAATATATAACATCCCACACAGACCTACAGCAATGCCAACAAACTGAGAGGTATGAAGATCCTGAATGCATAAAGTCAAACAGTCCCAGTTACAGGGGGGGCTGAGGCCTCCAAATGAAGTCAAAACAAAAGGTTTGGAAAATCTTAAAGGTACACCAGCATGTAACTTTTTGGCCCTCTAGCGGTAAAAAAAAAAAAAAAAAACTACATGCGTTTTGCGGAAGAATATTGTTTTGGTTGTGCTTCGGCTCTGCGTGACTGTGCGGATGAATATGATTATCCCTCTGCTCATAAAGAGATATAACCAGTTTAGATGGAAATGATCTCAAGCTGACTAGGAGACGTGATTGAAGCTTTACCCATTAATAGACGCGGTACTTCCTTGAAAATTAATTCCAGCACAGCGCTACAACAACCATAATGAAATGACTCTTCACAATAGATAATGCTTTACAATGAACTCTGTTAGAGAGCGACATATGGCAAATTATCTGATCAATAAAATACCTTACTTGTATAATAAAAACTCCATTACCATCATCATTTACAACATTTCAAATCCCTCAGTTCTCGCCATCTCAAAAAAGCCAAGCCAGTGTTGATTCTTGTTTTATTACAAGATCTGTCGCTTTCTCTTTTTTTGCCAGCCGACGTATTTTTAAACGGGTGATTCCCCAGTGGTTGGAGATTTCGCTGCTCCATGTCAAACCTCATGAAGGTTTGTGACAACTTACCTCTGCCACTTCCACACCAGATCCGCGTCAAAGTAGCCAGAGCAACTTTTACTCTAATTTCCAATATGACAAGACATGCACGGGCAAGTGACATACACAATTTCCCACGAAAACCATCCCGACAGGCATAAAATATAAACACTTTAATGGGCTTACCATAGTGAATAAGACGAAAGCACGTTTGGGAAGAAGGATTGATGATGTATTGAGTCAATAATTAACTTTTGTTAATTAAAAAAGAAGTTAGTTTAGTGTAAATAGTTTTAATTATGTAGGCTATTACAATAGGAATTATAGTAATCGCAAATTTAGATAGGAATAAAATGCATCTTGGCTGCCCTCTAGATCCATGCAGTATTTCATGATCCATTCATTGCACCCAGCTTAAGGCTTAAAAAAATGTAAACATACTTTAACAAAAAAAATTAAACCTAATTCAAAATAGACTCAATATTTGTGTATGCTAAGTGTCAGGGTATCACAGAGTTAGCTTAGCAGCATGATATATCGACAATGCCAAAAGACAATTTGGGCAGGTCGAACCTCAACAGGCACCCTAAACATACAAAATGATTATGTTTATATAGCATTGCATGGAAGAATAAGGATACAGGACATATTGTATTATTGATAAAACTATGCATTTATCAAAAGTACAGAATGTTTAGTCTTCAATGAACATGATGCTGAATGAATGGAAGTCCTTGTCTCTTCCTGTGTGTTTGTGTGTGGTGTGTGTAGACGGTTTCTCCACCTCCTCGTTGGCTTTGGGTTTCAAACTCAGCGGCCGCAGCGGTGGCCTGCGCGAGACTCCTTTACCCATCCGGTCTGGAGTGATCTGTAGCTGTGCTCATTGTATCTGGGCAGGAAAATACCACACTGGCCAACAGCGGCCGCAGTCGTCCAGACCTGCATGTGGTCCCAGCATTAAAATAACCCTGACAGGAGGCCACACATGGATCCCCAGGTTGGTATGAGGTTAGGCCATGGGGCAATAGGGATAAAGTGACTTCTGGACGGTATTGTTTATCCAATCAGAAGACTCTGCGGTGCTGCCTGTTTCTAGTGGAAATTAGCTAACATTGCTTACAGGACATTTAAAGGGTTAGTTCACCCAAAAGTATCAAATTATCCCATAATTTACTCTCTCTCAAGCCATCCTAGGTGTATATGACTTTGAAAAGTATCCATATTTCTAGCTTTTATAAATTATAATCACTGCGTTCCGGTAACAGCCGTACGCAAGTCTAGTTACAGTGGAAGAGTGACCTCTGACCCTGACGCTTGACAACATGCCAAGGCAACATTTCTTACTTCATTTAGTTTAACGTGATGTACTAAAAATAACTAAAACTGAAATAAAAAATGAATAAAAAAAAATACAAAAACTCACACTTAAAATACAAAAACTGTCTGTCATATTTATTCCACGTTTCTCTCAACATCATCCACATTATTTCATGGAAAGAGACTGTAAATAAAAGGTCATAAGTTCTGCCTCTTGTCTAGATTAATCTGGAACGGCAATAAAAAAGAAGAGGAAAATACTGGGCAGGGTCTTCTGGATCAGATCACCGTGTTAGTGGATTTGGAAAGCATGTTACTGCAGTAATTCTGTCATGTCACCAGAATTTTGAAGTTTCTTAAAAGCCGTTCCATTATGGACAACTCTAGTCAATGATCCAATTTTGCTGCTGAATAAAGATCAATTTTCCCGAACGAAAAATTTGTCGATTGCAGTTGTCATCCAAATCATACCACATTTGTTTCAAATCACTTTCAGATGTATAATTCAGTAATATGTTTTTTACTTGTGCAAGCATTACATGTTGTCATCAATTCTGATTCATGTCAGAGACAGAGCAGCGTTCTCCAACACGATGCCCGTGGGAAACTTTTTCCATGATTCTTACATGGCATGAAGGATTACATATATTCTTTCACATAATATATGTGAAAAATATATAAATATATTTCCTGCATTTTCATGCACAAAATAATCCAATGTTAAAATATTTGTATGTTTATATACACATATACAGGTGAAACTCGAAAAATTTGAATATCGTGCAAAGATTCATTTATTTCAGTAAATCAAGTTAAAAGGTGAAACTAATATATTATATAGACTCATTACATGCAAAGTGAGATATTTCAAGCGTTTATTTGTTATAATTTTGATGATTATGGCTTACATCTTATGAAAACCTTTTCACAATATTCTAATTTTGAATTTTCGGTTTTCATAAGCTTTAAGCCATAATCATCACAATTATAACAAATAAAGGCTTGAAATATATCACTTTGCATGTAACGAGTCTATGTAATATATTAGTTTCACCTTTTAACTTGATTTACTGAAATAAATGAACTTTTGCACGATATTCAAATTTTTCGAGTTTCACCTGTACATGATCATGTGACACTGAACACTGGAGTAATGATGCTGAAATTCAGCTGTGCATCAAAGGAATACATTTTATTTTTAAATATATTCAAATAGAAAAAGTTATTTTAAATTGTAAAAATATTTCACAATATTACTGTTTTTACTCAATTTTATTTATCCAATAAATGCAGCCTGGGTGAGCATAAGAGACTTCTCTCAAAAACATTAAAAAAAGTGTCTATTTTTGTGCATGTAAATTTAGTCTTGAGACTGCAGCTCACAGAAAATGAATGATGTACAGTGTAACTGGAACAGATCTGTACACCCAACAGTGAGAGAATATGAGCTGATGAGAAACTACATGATCACTTCTGATGCACTGATCAATAACTGGAATGAATCTGACGTGAGATTGAATATTAATTTCACTGCTTCTAAATCAAAGGATCCTGTCAAAGCTCAAAACCCTGTAATGCTGAACAGGACACACACACACACACACACACACACACACAGCACAGTACACACAGTCGGTTTTAGTGTTGGCTTCAGATGAGAGCTGGTTTGGTTAGCAGGTGTGTGTGAGCCAGACAAAACTTTTCTGGCGCCACTCACGCATTTCCAGTGTGTGACTGCCAACCCACCCTCCCCACTTCCTCTCCTGTCAATCATCAACCACCACACACTAGTACATACTCAAATAGACACACACACTCTGATCCAATGAAAACTCTTCGAGCAGAAGTGTATGTGCATATAGGCTGTAGAGCTATAAGGCCAGGCATGCGTCAAATGTCAGCTTTAAAAAAAAATTTAAAACTATCTGCATTTTTTTTTACTGTCTAGTTTGGCCTGTTGATCCTATTGTTACAGATGAAGTGTCATTTAGCCGGTATTAAAATACTTTGTCCTATCACAGCTTCATATACGGAGACGTTTTGCAGGTCGAGCATCTAACTCACACTCACAGATGAACCTTGTGCACCATTCAGAATAGGGAAAACATGCTTAATTTCAGTTCAATTCCTGAATATGAACACAATTTTAATTGAGGTAGAAAACAAGATGCAGCGAATGTAGCACATGCAGTAAATGTTGCAAACAGAAAATATGAATATGCTACTGTAATGCAAGTAGAACTACAATGAACTGAATTCAAATCAATTCTGAATCTTGCCGTTGCCTTGTTCTGAAGAAAGTTTGAAAAGCCTTTAAGTTTGAAGGATTATAGGCCAGATAGATTTCTTTGCATTACAATTCAGAAAATTCCTCTTCCTCTCAATCCAATTCAACTTCTGGTGCGGTGTGGCCAATTCAATTCAAATTTACACTCATGAATTCATCAATTTTGCACAACATTGGTATGTACTTTACACTAAGTAGTCTATCATGAGGAACTACCTCTGCTTTCAATTGACTGCTTATTTCCTTAAGTCATGTGACAACAATAGCTAGTCTCATCAAATAAGGATTTGGTTTTATCATGGGGGAAAACAAATCTCAGTTACCACAGTTGCCAGATTTAGAGAAACTAAAGCAAATTTTCGGACACACTTTAGATTGGGTTCAATTCTCACTATTAACTACAACTTTTGCCTCAAAAAAGGTAGTTGTTAAGTTTAGGTATTGGTTCAGATTAAGGGATATAGTATATGGTCGTGCAGAATGAGGCATTAATATGTGCTTTATAAGTACTAAAAAACAGCCAATATCCTACTAATATGCATGCTAATAAGCAACTAGTTAATAATAGTGAGAATTGGACCCTAAACTAAAGTGTTACAAAAAATTATAATAGATTTGGCTGTTTTTAGAAAGAAACATGCCTAAAGAAGACTGCAGTTGACAGAAGCGATTCAAAAACTGTTACTGCTTTCTCCAGCTTGTGTGTGTGTGTCAGAGTTTGTACTCCATTCAATCCATGCGTTAAAAGAGAACAGTGAAAAAAAGGGATAGAGGATGGAGAATGTTTTGACCGCATGCAGGCGTCTGGCTTCCTACTTAGACACTGTGTTTAAACCATCGCTCCATAAAGAACAGAGGCCTACAAAGCCATTGGCTTCCCATTGGGCCACAAATCGTCACAGCAACCGGTGGCCAATCTCAAACCGCTATGACCGAGCAGGGGAAGTGAGATCATACGCCACAGCTTGGCACGAGGGCATCCCAATCCCCCTCGCCACGCACACGTGGGCCTGTTAAACATGGTGGGCGGGACAGAGTCCTTCAGCGAACCACGGCGCTCCTTAATGCATCCCAGAAAGCCCTCAGCCTGTACGAAGCCTTTTAAAAACTCCCGTCTCTTTCAGTTACGGCTGCTTACTTACTGCGGTTAATTCTCCCATCCAACTCCAGCAAGCTCTGATTCAGCTCTCAGAAGCTTGATTTTCCGTGCCGCTTCATCCTGATTCAGGATGTTTCCACACAGATGAAAGAGCGTGAGCTTCAGCAGAGATGATATAATCGTTTCCAGCTCCCACTGGAAGGATATCCTATGATCACACAGACAAAGGGGAGAGAAGGAAGAAAGACATGACAAGTGAGCATTAAGACAAACAGACACATGGTTCATTGGCATGCTGAGCTCCTCTCTGGCAGCGCGCAGTGAGTTTCTTCATTTACATCATCTGAGAAGGTGAACCAAACACTCGTCCACGTGGCCTTGGGTTGAGAGAGGTGGGTTGAAAGGTCAAATGCGTGTCAGTTTGTCTGATAAAGACGATCTACATTAGCAGCAACTGTGTGCAATATAAACGTTGCAACCCGAGACTCGACTCACAACTGATTTCAACAGTGTTTGACGATAATATGTTCCTAATCTAAACCTGTGATACTCTAATAAAAATAAAAATACATGGTATAAAGAAATATAAGTGGATAAGTTCATTTTATACTATTGGATATTGAATGAATTTTATGCATAAACTACATTTCTTTTGCTTCATCCACCATCGCAGACAATCAATGCACTATGGGATTGCCATCAACAATAAAGATACTGCAATGCCTTTTAATAATAATGTCCAATGATAAAATGTCTGTCGGGAAGTCGAGCTAGTTGGTTTGGGTGGTTAACCTGGTCAAACTTTGTCAAGCAGGTTAATTATGGATGGAAGACCATCTTGGACCAGCAAAAAATAAAGTTATTTTTTCTGGTTTTCCAACTGAGTATGTATTATATCTTTTAAAAGTTCAGTCTGTACCCATAAAAGATGGAATATACAAGGCCAGTGTGTTTAAGGGGCCCAAGGCGAGATCATGACATTTTTTCAATTGTGTGAATAAATGTTAATTAGTGCAAGAGATTCAATATAAAGATGCAAAACTCAGGGGAGAACCATGAGCTAAAATGCAGTTTAAACTGATTTTGTGGCAAAAGTTAGTGAAAGTCAGGTGCAGCAATGTGAAAACAAACGAGAATCTCTATCTTTCCATCTGTATCTCTTCCATTTGATCTGATCTGTGAATCCTTGAGTTGGACCGATAGGGAGGTCTGTTCGCACAAGTCAAGTCAAGTCACCTTCATTTATACAGCGCTTTTAACAATATGGACTGTCTCAAAGCAGCTTTATAGGGGTAATAGGAAATTAAAGTAACAGAGATTGTTTTAGCTTTACAGCAGCTCTAGAATAAAGTTATTGTCCAGCTAAAGTTAGTTTTGATCGATTCACTTCCGTTGCAAAGATCATTATTTATTAACTTATGGGCCGCTTACACGACACCGCTCCAACAGAGACCCTTAACGCACTCCGGCCGCTTATCCGCACAACAACAGTGCCTGGCGGCTCGAGAACGCAAACCTTGAAATAGGTTCCAAGGTGCAAGCCTTGAAGAAAAAAGAAAAGAAAAGAAAAAAAATATATAAATATATATATAAATGCTGTGTGCACACAGCTGTGTGTCCAGAGGCTGTTGGCACGACCTGAGAGTTCACAATGACTTATTGTGTAAAAACAGTATTAAAGTAAAGGTCAAACAGAATAGGAAGATCTTGGGATTTGGGGAGCACATGTTCACCATTCTGTGAATTATGTCTTTGGAGCGTTTGGAGAAGAACATGTGATAACAGTGCGCAGGTTTGTTCAGTGCATTTATGAGTGATTCTTTAATATCTAACAGTATATTATTTTAACAAAATATTTTAATATTTCAAAATCCTGGAATAAATATTTCAACTTGATCAGCCTGAAGTCACCCAACGCAACAGCAAAAATATTTTTTTTTACAAATAATTAACAGGTTTCCCAAACACTCCTGTCTATGGTCAATGGGGCAGATTTTTATTTTATTATTTGAAGAAATAGTTTTATTAAGCAAGGATGTTTTAAATTGATCAAAAGTGACAGAAAGACTATAATGTTACAATATTTCTCTTTCAAATAAATGCTGGTCTTTTGAACTTTCTATTCATCAAAGAATCCTGAAAAAAAAATAACATGGTTTCCATAAAAATATGAAGCAGCACAACTGTTTTCAACACTGATGATAATAATCAGAAATGTTTATTGAGCAGCAAATCAGCATATCAGAATGATTTCTGAAGGATCATGTGACACTGAAGACTGGAGTAATGATGGTGAAAATACAGCTTTGATCACAGGAATAAATTACATTTTAAAATGTATTCAATTAGGAAACAGTTGTTTTAAATTTTTATAATATTTCATTATATTACTGTATGTTTTTTTATCAAATAAATGCAGCCTTTGGTGAACACAAGACACTTCTTTCAAAAACATTTTTACCGAGCCCAAACTTTTGAGCTGTTTTGTATATGATTTTTCAGACTGGCACTTGAGAAGTGTGTTGCAGGCCTTTAGATGAAGCTAGCCGTATTTGAGTATCACAGTCTCAATCTTTGGTTTGTGTTGTGCTCGTCTGAGTTGAAATCTAAGACAGAGCCTCATGCTTCTTTTGTTAAAGATTAAGGGATCAGAGAATGTAAATATTTCCAGCTGATGAGCCGAGCTGAATGAAACAGGCTGAAATCAAAGCCCACGGCAATGCCTTCAACTGTCCTTACGATGGAAAAACAGCAGCACGCACACACGCACACACACACACACAAAATCAAAAACTTTTTCTGCTTGATTCTGCTATTGGTGTTTCATGGCGCCCCCTATTGACATGCACCTTAGAGTCATTTTTGAGTGACAACAGGACATTCCCATAATTCTTTTAAAATTATGAGTAAAATCAGAGTCTAAACATCACAAACTGAGCTCTTGCTACAATACAAACACACAAAGTTCAGGTGCTGTAAGAAAGTGTAGTTTATTTAAATACATTTAAATTTATATAAATAAACATTATTATTAGATATACATATTATTTATATTAATTCATATAATGTGTGTGTATATATATATATATATATATATATATATATATATATATATATATATAATGTGTGTGTCATTTACTTATATTATCTTTCACCTATATTTAATTTGTATTGTACTTTAACATTTTACATTGTATTTTTCACATTCATAATTTGTATGAAACGATTTTTTTTTTTAAATCATACCCTAGAGACTGACATCATATCTTATTGGGTGTAATTATGCATAGTGCATAGTGTGCCTGCAACAATAGAAAGAATGACGGACAGACAGACAGACAGACAGACAGACAGACAGACAGACAGACAGACAGACAGACAGACAGATATATAGATAGATAGATATACAGACGGACATACAGACAGACAGATAGACAGATAGACAGATATATAGATAGATAGATATACAGACGGACATACAGACAGACAGACAGACAGACAGACAGACAGATAGACAGATATATAGATAGATAGATATACAGACGGACAGACAGACAGACAGACAGACAGACAGACAGATAGACAGATAGATAGATAGATAGATAGATAGATAGATAGATAGATAGATAGATAGATAGATAGATAGATAGATAGATAGATATAGACAGACAGACAGACAGACAGATAATAATAATAATAACCTTTATTTTATAAAGCGCCTTTAAAAGCAGCTTCTCAAAGCGCTGTACACACAATAGACAATAGTAAAAGCAAACACATCAACAGGTAAATGCAAGTTTAAAAAAGTATGTCTTAAGTTGACCTTTAAAAATGGCATAAGTCTGGGCTTCCCTAAGTTCAAGAGGCAGAGAATTCCAAAGGACAGGTGCATAGAAGGAAAAAGCCCTGTCACCCATAGTTTTTAAGCGAGTTTTAGGAACCACCAGCGTGCTTGATTGTGAGGAGCGTAGGGGTGTAACAGTTCAGCTAGATCATTTGGAGCCAGACCGTGCAAAGACTTATATGTAAGCATCATAATCTTAAAATCGACTCAGAACCTAACTGGGAGCCAATGCAAGGATTCCAAAACCGGAGTGATATGGTTGCATATTCTGGACCCAGTTAAGATCCTAGCAGCAGAATTTTGTACACGTTGAAGCTTGTGTAGTGTAGATTTAGAAACACCGGCTAAAAGAGCGTTACAATAGTCAATCCGAGAGACGACGAAGGAATTTATCAGCTTTTCAGCTACGGGAAAAGTTGACATTGGCCGCAATCTAGCGATGTTTCTAAGATGGAAAAAAGATGATTTAACAGTACTCTGAATGAAAGAATCAAATGAAAGATTAACATCAAAAATAACTCCAAGGTTCCTCATTTTACTCTGGATACCCAAAACGGAGCCATCAAGAGTCAAAGACAGAGAACCAACTTTGGAAGTTTGATGACGAGAACCAATGAGCATAACTTCAGTTTTATCACTGTTCATACACAGGAAATTATTACTCATCCAGGTTTTTATTTCAGGAATACAGCCAGAGAGAAAATCAACGTTGGAGCGCTCATCTGGTTTTGAGTGTATATAAATTTGCGTATCGTCGGCATAGAAATGATAATGGAGGCCGAGCGATCTCAGGAGATAGCCAAGAGGTGATAGATAGATGTTAAAAAGTAAAGGGCCCAGAACTGACCCCTGGGGAACACCAGTGAGAACAGAGCTAAATCTTAGACCTTATGGTCACCCGTTGAGATGAACTGGGAACGGTCAGCAAAGTAGGATCTAAACCACTTCAAAACTGTCCCCGATACACCAGACACTCTCTCAAGACGTGTAAGCATTAGACTGTGATCAACAGTGTCAAAAGTGGCTCTTAAACCTAAAAGAATGAGAATAGAAGTTGCACCAGAGTCAGAAGCCATCAACAGATCATTGGTGACTTTAACCAGAGCCGTCTCAGTACTATGAAATTTACGGAATCCTGACTGAAGTGGTTCAAAGAGGTTATTACTTGTGAGATGGTTACACAAATGAGAGGCAACAATACGTTCAAGTATTTTTGCCAGAAACGGAAGGTTTTAAATAGGACGATAATTATTAAATAGATAGACAGACAGACAGACAGACAGACAGACAGACAGACAGACAGACAGACAGACAGACAGACAGACAGACAGACAGACAGACAGACAGACAGACAGACAGATAGATAGATAGATAGATAGATAGATAGATAGATAGATAGATAGATAGATAGATAGATAGATAGATAGATAGATAGATAGATAGATAGATAGAGAGAGACTAAAGCCAGTATGTCAGTGTTCCTCTGGGGAACAGAAAGTCGTTGTTACCCACAATGCTCTTCAATGTGTGCTGTAATTGCTTTTAATTGGTAATTTATTGAGGAAAAGAGCCTGAATATTGATGCTATCAGTGAGCAATCATCTATGCGGCTTTCTTTTAGAAATGTTCAGACATGCTGGTCTTTTAATATTAACCTTGGAGAAGGAAATATCCCATGTGACAGGGTTGGCGGCACTGCCCATACATTACACCTAGTGTTCGAATACAAAAGTGTTTTTGGATTTACTAATTTTAGGGATAATTATGAACATATCCATCAGCCTGTTGTGCTCATGAGTGCCCCTAGGATACAAGTAATGACAGTTTACTTCCGAAGCATAAAATCAGTCCAGAGAATTACGACTGATCAGATAAGTTGCATTTGATTACTGACGCTTGAGTTCCCAGACTGCTGACATGAGATGTGCGTGTGATTCAGATACACGGGCTCCTGTTGTGTCACAATGTGGGGTGTGTGTTTCTACAGCAGAACTTTCTACTTTCTACTTGGAAACTTCCACCTGGAGACATCGATTTTGCAGAGATGTGGATGTATGCAAAGTTATTCAATTTTGTCATCATAACACGGTTTATGAAATGTTCGCAGAAACAGGGTAAAATTAATTCTGTGATTTTCTGGTATCTTGTGCTCACAGACTACGTTTATTTGATCAAGATTTTAGTAAAAAAAGTAATATTTTAAAATATTATTAGAATTTAAAATAACTGTTTTCTATTTGAATACATTTTAAAATGTAATGTATTCCTGTGATTAAACAGAATTTTCAGCATCATTACTCCAGTCTTCAGTGTCACATCCTTTAGAAAACATTCAAATATGATGATTTGATGCTCAAGAAACATTTCTGATTACATTCAATGTTGAAAACAGTTGTGCTGCCTAAAATTTTTGTGGAAACTGTGATAAAAAAAGTCAGGATTCTTAATTGGATAAAGAGGGAGTTCAAGCATTTATTTAAAATAGAAATAGTTTCTAATAGTTAGAATTATTTTCACTTTGAACACTTTATTGGGACCTTGGTGAATAAAAGAAGTATTCTTTTTTTTTTATCTGACTGACCTCAAGCTCATGATTCGTAGTGTATAAAATAAACAAATTTCTATAGGTGCATTTTAAACATATTTATGCATCTATCAGTAAGACATACGTATAAACATGTTTCAAAACATTGTCAAGCAAAAATTCAGTTTATCTGGACAAACTTTATGCTTTTCATTTTCAAGTTTAAAAAGACAGCTGAATTTCTTTGAACTTCCTTACATTCAAATTTGAAATAGAATTCTGCTTCCTGTTTGCTACCACAAGGAATTTAAATGGAATTGTAAAAGGCATTCTCAATTTTTTTAAACTTCCAGGGCTAAGGCTGAAAAAGTAAGCGGTCACCGTTGAATTCTTCTGCTGTTCCAGGTATTATTTTTTATTAACATCCACAAGTCATGGCATCATCAAAAGTGGTCTGATGCTTGATAAGCAGGCCACCTGACAATACTCTGTGCTGCATCTGAAATCGCATACTTTCCTACTATATAGTAGGCAAATAAACAGTGTGTGACGTGACCTACTACTTCCGCCAAGATTCTGAACTGTGCATACAATGGACGCTTTACTATCCTATGTGGCCCATAGACAGGGATGAGGCCACGGGAGAGGATTTATGAATGGCAGTGAAGCGAAGCAACTGCCATTAATAGGTCACATGATAATGAGAGCATAGCAAATGTAGTGCGTCCGGATTACAATCATACTACTCACACTCATACTATATAGAACATACTTTTTAGCGGTCGTGAAGTAATTAGCTACTTATTCAAAATAAGTACCTACTCAAGAGAGTACATACGCGATTTCGGACGCAGCCATTGTGTGCATGTTTGGACCCTCCCTTGCTGGGTAACTGAGCTTGTGCAGTCAAAGCTTTGTTTGGTTTGGCCTGTTCAAGCTCATGCTCATGGGCAGCGGAAATGAAAGATATAGTAATTAGGGAAATGGAATGATTTTTTTTTGGCTGTGTTTTCTATACCAGTTACAACCCAGATGTCATGCAGCTGAACACACTGGAGCTGGTCTAAGCCATGAAGCAAAATGGAGGATGCGTCAATTTATCAAACAACGCTACAGTTTATGTAGTTTGCTGATGGAATCCAGCTGAATGAACTCCTACATTGAAAACCTGTTCAGACAGGAATTACTATTTTATGAATACTGTAAATATACACAGTATTCTGTACACAATGTTTAAAAATATATATAGAAAGGGAAACAGCATTTGGCCTTATTTTAATTCACTTTTGTGCATATATGTAATTTGACAGCCTGATCAAATCAAGAAAATTCATAATACCTTGAGAAAGCTATCTGTTAGTATCATCTGAAGGGCAGATGCTTGACATGATGTGTGTCCTTCCTGGATGTAGCCTACATGACTTGAAATATTCCAGAACATTTTGAGTCAGACACTTGAGCTGTAGATGCCATGTGACTAATCACTCTGAAGATTAATGGTTGAAGGTTAGCTAGTTGCCTAGTTAGCTGGTTCATTTAGCCCCTGCTGGTAGATTATGGATCTATACACACCACCTGGTTACAAAGAGAATCATTCTCCATTGACTACCATTATCCATTTACTACCCTTCAAATTTAATTCTTTATTTATTTTCAGCTTAGATCGATAGATAGATAGATAGATAGATAGATAGATAGATAGATAGATAGATAGATAGATAGATAGATAGATAGATAGATAGATAGATAGATAGATAGATAGATAGATAGATAGATAGATAGATAGATAGATATAGATAGATGGATGGATGGATGGATGGATGGATGGATGGATGGATGGATGGATGACACGATGACACGATGACACGATGACAATAAATTATTTTTCTGATGTGGAATATATAAAATATCATAAAAAGCAATCACTTGATGTTAAGTCTTGTGTTTGAGGGTGGTTTGGTTACCATCTGGATTGCAGAACAAGCACATCAGTTCATTAGTGTAGCTTCTAATCTAGAGGTTGCTTTAATCTAAAATTGTAAACTCTAGTTAATTACATCCTCTTAAAAAGAACTTAATTATACACAATCAGAGCAGATGTGCAGTGTCGTTTATGTTAATGGGGCATAGCAGATGAGTCAAGATGAGTCGCCATTGTGTTGAACTGCAACTTCATTCAACCTGTTAAGCCATCAGGTTAAGGTTAATATAGGTTAATATACAGTACATCTACAGAGAGAGCGATATTATTATACTTTATTAAAATCCGATTCCCCTCATATTATTAAATATTATTAAGAATGCGGAACTACATATCAAGTGTTTAGTTCCCGGTCGAACTGAATTATGTGACGTACTTCCTCTTTAAGAGAAGCAACATGGACACCAGCGCAGAGGTAAACAATATACGAGATTCCAAATACTTTGAGTGTTAATCTAACTGACGTCTTTATTGTTTATTTATATATTTATTATATTGTTGAATAGTTATTATAACTGTGGAATTATCGGTTATCTGTTGTCAGAACACTATTCTTTTTGGCATGGCTAACAATGCTAACATCAGTCTCGGATGTTCAGTATCTGAGATTTCAGTGATATTATTAAGCCCTGTATGCGGTACATTGCTATCTTCCCCGTTCAGGTTGTTGCTCCCAGCAGTGAAGAGGAATCCGCAGAGACTCCAGCAGCGCTGAAGAGGGAAGATAGACTCAGAAAGTTCAGAGAGCTTCATTTCAAGAGGGTAATTGCGTCACATTTTTCCTCATATCAGTGAAATAATTAAACCGAGACCATTTAATTATAGCTAATGCCCAACTTAAATCTGTCATTAACATCTGTCTTGGGTGATTTGATAATATCACATTCACAAGTGGTCAGATGTGACCGATTAAACCTGGTAGCAACATTTGTCTCCTGTAGCCACTAGTAATTGCATTTTACGGCAAAATACCACAGGCAAAACTATTGTTTTTTCATACACTGGTGGATTTTGGACTAGTTTGCTTCCACAACATGTCTTATTTCAGACGAGCAGAAAGGAAAAAAAGAAAATTACACATTTAACTTTATTTTTTCACACTTTTTATGTAATGTGCTTCTTTTAAAATGTATATCTTTAAAGGCTGTTTTCTCAAAATGATTTTTTTCTTATTTACTAAATCATAAATCTCCTCTTCCAAACAAAGGTTTGGTCATATATCAATCGTCTGGTTTATGTAACATTTAATTGGAAATGAATGCAAATTGGTTCATATTTAATTAGATAATTCAGTGGTTCTCCAACCCATCCTGGAATACCACCAGCCCTGCACATTTTGTATGTCTCATTGTATTTCTCACACCCGTTTCAGGTCTCGCAGTCTCTACTAAGGAGTGCATGAGTTGATTTCGGTGTGATATGAGGGAGACACACAAAACGTGCAGGGCTGGTGGTACTCCAGGATGGGTTGGAGAACAACTGCATTATCTAATTAAATATGAACCAATTTCTCAGAAATGGCTTACTGCACCTTTAAGAGGAGAATCTTTGTCAAAATGGCGCATGATGCCTGCTTTGTGGGGCATGTGTCGCATCCCTGATGTAAGTCATGTGTAAGGACCTTTAGTGTAATTGTTGTAGATCGAGAGCAGACTCTGTGCTGTTGTTGCTTTGGGTGAAAACTGTTGACACGGCACAACAGAACCTGCTCTGTTACATCCATATGAAATGTGATTGTGTTCTGTTGGTAGAATGAGGCCCGTAAGCTGAATCATCAGGAGGTGGTGGAGGAGGACAAGAGACTAAAGCTGCCCTCCAACTGGGAGGCCAAGAAAGCTCGTCTAGAGTATGAACTCGTGGTGGACCAAAAGAAGAAGGTACAGGACTTGAATTCAGACCTGCAATGTGTTGTTCCTGCTCCATCAAACGGAGCTGCAATAATAATGACAACACAAACACTCACGCTATTTGCGAATGATCATATAGTGACCAAACTCACGACGATGTTTGAGCCACAGCGCTGTTCATCCAGTTTTCAATTGAACTAAGACATACTGTAATCTGAATGATTTCTTGTCTGTCTGCATTTATTGAATGGAAAAACACAGTAAAAACAGTAATATTGTAAAATATTTAGGGCTGTCAGTTAAACGCGTTATTAACGGCGTTAACGCAAACCCATTTTAACGGCGTCAATTTTTTTTTATCGCGCGATTAACGGTCTTTTTGTCCTAGCAAACTTTGTAGTTTTTTTCATATGCTTTTGCAACAGGACGCGATATGCGCGCGCTGCGCTATGAAACCCATTCATTTCAATGGCTTGCGCCGCGCGAGGACGTTTTGTTGCTTCGTTGACCAAAGCGCAAGCGGATCTAGCTAGACCGGAAACAAAACAACAGGCACGCCGCACACACTCGTTTGGGCTTGCGAGCCGGCCAAATAGTAGGTTAACGTTACGCTTTGAGTGGATGGCGAGCGCGAGACGCCGAAATGGATGCCAATAAGATTCTGAATGGAAAGTTTACTTTTAAAAAGTTGCCAAATTGTTCCATTGACAAGACCAAAGTGATCTGTGTGTTTTGTCGTTGTGAACTGAGCTATCGTCATCGCAGCGCGTCCAGTCTGAAATACCGCTTGATGATAGCCAAACACACACACACAGCTGATGTAAATTCTCCGCCCCCTCGTCAATATCAGGACCTCGTCAGTATTTCTTTCGCCCTTTTATTGATGGACAGTGTTACATTGTGTGAGAGATTATTTGCTCCAAGTGAGAATTTTTTATTGTGAAATTGAACACAGCATATGCCAGTGTTGTTTTCAATAAAAACATTTGCACAAAACAAGCCGATCCACTTTTCCATGTTGATAAGAGCATTAAAATGAGAAAAAAAAAAAAAATGGGACAAAAAGAAATCAAGGAGACATTTAGAATAGATAAAAATGTGCGATTAATCGTGAGTTAACTACGACATTAATGCGATTAATCGCGATTAAATATTTTAATCGTTTGACAGCACTAAAAATATTATTACAATTTAAAATAACTGTGTTCTGTTTGAATATATTCTAAAATATAATTTATTCCTGTCATCAGGGTTCGTACGGGTGCTTGAAATCCTTGAAAATGCTTGAATTTTGATGTGTTTTCAAGGTTTGAAAAGTGCTTAATTTTTGGATTAAAAAAACTGTATTTCTTTCACAACAAATACCTATCTGACTGAATAGTTCGTTTATTAAATGGAGAAATAAAATGTAGCCCTTCAGATACAGAGCGATTTGCCCCATTTTGATTGGCCGCGCAGCAGCAAAAGTTGAACTATTTTTTTTTTTTATCTTTGATCTCGCCAATGCTGCGCTCCGCTTTGCTCAACAAAACGTCCTCGCGCGGCGCAACCCATTGAAATAAATGGGTTTCATAGCGCAGCGCATTCCGTGTAGTGTCTGAAAGGGCCATTAGTGACTGAGTACTTGGTGTGATAATGTAATGTTAGTATTGCATGTCTGTCATGGCACGTTCATTTGTGGAATATGCAGTGAACATAGCCAAAGTTACAGAGTAACTGTAACGTTAACTACCCGCAAATTAAAACCTGCAAACGTTAGCCCAGTGCATAACAACAATCGTTGATTGCTGAACAGAAATCGTGTCAGATGGAGTGTCATACAAGTAGCCTACTGTAAGGTTGAGGATGTCTTTATGCAATATTTACACTGCTCTATTCCAGTAGATAAATGTAGGCTATATGTCTTGGCAATGAAAATTATTTCAATTAATATAGGCTATTTATCAGGCACGTGCCTGTGCACTGTCAGTCTTCTGGGTTAACATGGAATTACAGGTTGTTGTTGCACTGTCTCGGATTTTTTTCAAACCTTTTCTATGTGTCACAAAAACCAAGGCCTGTAAATTTTTTCTGTTCAAATCCTGTCTTCATATTTTCAGCCCTTGAAATTACTTCAGTTTTACAGCCTGAAAATCACATTATCTGGGAAGCAATATTTGGACATTAATATAATGAAAAGTATTCATAGGCATTATCTACTTAGACAGTGATACATTTTGAAAAATAAAACTTGTGATTTGCTTAAATATCTGATCCTTCTGCTATTTCGAAACACAATTTTGGCTGTTTATAGCATTATCTCTTTTAATGTGATAAAAACACTAAATAATAATTTTGACTATGTATTGATATGTAATTTAGGCTGGTGTAGTAAGGTGCTGGAAAAAGCTTTAAAATGGACCTTGGAAAAGGTGTACGAACCCTGTGTGATGCAAAATTGAATTTTCAGGATCATTACTCCAGTCTTCCGTGTCACATCATGATCCTTCAGAAATCATTATAATATGATTATAATAACATTTCTGATTATTATCAATGTTAAAAACTGTTGTGCTTTTTGAAAACAGTGATAGATTTTTTTCAGGATTCTTTGATAAATAAATGTGAATTGAATTTGATGAGAAAAAAAAATATAAAGATTAAAAGAATAGCATTTATTTGAAATATAAATCTTTTGTAACATTATAAATGTCTTTACTGTCACTTTTAATCAATATAATGCACTGTTACTGAAAAAAAAAGTATTATTTTTATTAATCTCACTGACCCCAAACAGTAGTGTTATTTGCTGTCATCAATCAAGCACTGATTCTGATTATGCAGTCTGTGAGGACGAGTGTGTGACGCAGTGATTTCTGTTTGTGTGTCAGGAGTGTGCGGAGCGTGGCGAGGACTACAACCGCGTGAAGCTCCTGGAGATCAGCGCTGAAGATGCAGAGAGATGGGAGAGAAAGAAAAAGAAGAGAAACCCTGATCCAGGGTTCTCCGGTATAAAACACTCATCTCAGTTACATCATGAATATTATTAAGCAGTCTGATTGATTGGCTGAGAGGAAGAGGGAATGTGGCTGCCATGTGTGATGCTGGAAATGTGAAAATGAAAACATGCAGAGCTTGTGTTTCACGCCTGGTTATCATTGGTTCTGGCAATTATCATTTTCCTTCTGCTTCTCCTTGTAAGACCCTTTTTCCAGACCCCCACAGCTGGACTGGATATGTGTTTTTATTCGTGTGTGTGTGTGTGTAGGGTACGCTGAGGCCCAGTTGAGACAGTACCAGAGACTGACGAGGCAGATCAAGCCAGATATGGACAACTATGAGAGACAGAGAGAGGAGTGGTGAGACTATTTATTCTCATTCAACCTCTGAAATATGTACGCACTCTATCAAGACTCTAATTCCTGGTTCAGATTACACGATTTTTTTGTCTGTTGCGATAGTCACTGTGTCAGATTACGCGATTTTGACTCCTAAAATCTTGTCGTGTCGTGGACAGGAAACATGTCAGACTACACGTTGCTTCCTGACCAGTTATCGCGTGCCGTCTTTAACGACGCGCGTGATGTCATCGAGAAGGCGAAACTAGTAGCGAGTTAGCGAGTGACTTCCAGAAACGAACGTAAACAAGCAATGGATGAAGCGGTGAGTGTTGGCTGTCCTGTGTTCAGAAAAAAAACGTAAAAAAGAAAGAATACCCGACAATGGACACGTTCCTGGATTGCTCGAAGAGGACAGTGTGGGCTGTCAATCCTCCAAGGAAATCTTGAGGTAAAATATTGTTTTCTGTTACTGTTGCCACAGCTCCACGAACCTTTCCTCCATGTCATAACTCCACCTAGTAGCACCATCGTCTCTCTCTCGTTTCGCCGTTTTTGAAAGTTGTGTACGGAAAAGCTTCTGTGCTCCTATTGGTCAACCTCATACATGTGACGGAACCCGTCGTGGACGACCGTTAAAAAAATTAAACATGCTAGTCTTTTTGTCGTGATTTTGTGAAGCATCGCAGACGCGACGTAGGTTGTCGACCACTATGACACTATACGAGATGATACGATCGAATCTTGCATCCCGACGCCCGTTGTCCTTTACGAATCCCCGCGACGCCCTACATCAAACGGATCGTGCCAAAATCGGGCTAAAATCGTGTAATCTGAACCAGGCATAATTCAACACTGAAATCACAATGTGACTTAGTGCAATTATCAAATCGCAAAGCCTGCGGTGTAATTAATGAAACATATGCTGCATGTTTTAGAGTGTAGAGCTGCTCTGTGTTCTTTTACAGTGTTCTTATTGCAGTTTTACTGTAAAATGTAATTATTATAGTCATATTGATATCACTTCTTTTTTTTTTTTTTATTAAATTGTGCATCCCAGCAAACCTGGAGCTTTTTTTAAAGCCACATTTTAAGTCACATCTTTTCCCAAATTTTGATTGGATTGATACTGGAATCGACCGCTCACAAGTCATTGCTTGAGCAATGACTGTTTTATTTAGTCATCCGAAGGTTTTGTCTCATAAAATATAATATTATAATGAAAGTGAATGGAGACGAATATTTGTCAGCCTTCCAAAATGACAAGAAATTAAAAAATAAATAAAAAGTCAATACAACTTGTGCACTATATTCCAAGTCTTCTGAAGTCTTTTAATTATGAGGCATTCATACCAATGTATATGCCTTTATTGACATTACATCTGGTGTGGCGCATCTCTTTAAAAGCGAATGAGGAAAAGTCTAATGAAGGTCAAATTTTGTGGCTGTTCTGCTGATGCTAATGGTACATAAACTACACACTATATATATAAAAATAAGAAGTTGATGATTTTGTATGATTTCATTTACTCCTAGTGGAGAAGATTTCCACCCCACCTCCAACAGTCTGATTCACGGCACTCACGTTCCCTCTAAAGAGAGCATCGACCGCATGGTGGACGACGTGGAGAAACAGTAAGAATCTGTGTTTTTCACGCAGGGAATCTGTTCTATTTCAGCAGAAGCACCTGGTGAGCAGATCTGTTTATACACACCTCAGCGGTCCTCCATCAGAGACGGCAGATAGCGGCTCTTTTCAATGTGATGTTTCTCAGCCTCCTCGTGTGTGTTTGTTCCTCGCTCCAGATGTGTTTGTGCCGTAGCGTGCCTGTCGCACATGCATGTGTGCGCCCGCGAGGGTTTGTTTATGTGTGAGAAGGCATTCTTCTATTTTGGAGGAGCTGCTTTTAGCTTCTGAGAAACATTAGACAGGGCTACGGCTGCCAGATTGTGACGCACAAACACTCTTTGAAGATGTTTGAAGTGATGTTTGTGTGTGTGTGCGTGGGGGTCTATTTGATGAACTAAACTGACATTGTCTGTCGAAGCATCAAACTTTTAGAAATGAATGTCTAAGAGTAAAACTGGGTAATATATCAGATGTGTGGTGCTTCTGTGATGATTTTGCGTCATTACGTCACATCTGTACACATTAAGAAGAGTCTCGGCTATGTTGCGTGTGAGGATGCTGGAGGTGGAGATTTATAGCCTTTTCTCACAGCACTTGATATAATTACACTTATTAATTTGATGGCGGATCCAGAAAGGTTCAAACGACAATCACCAGTGACAACTAGAGATTCACCCGTTGTAAAATGCAAAAGACTTCGGAGTGGCTACAGAAAAAAAGAGATGTTGTTAACATTAACAATTTGAGAACAAAGGATAATTTGCACGGTTTGACGTGATATGATAAGCGATCGTTATATTTAATTAGTGCGATTTACTGCAATGCCTTTTTTCCCTTAGTTGGTCCGAACAAAAGTGGATGTTACTTACTAGTTCAGATGACATTTTCCAGTGAAAATTCTTATGTTGGTCATACTTCCAAAAAGAATAATCTGTGATTCTGAATGCCAGTATCCACGCGGCGACTGACAGCCGCACATTCTCCTCAAAACATTGGATTCATCCGCGCTGTGCCGTGCCGAGGTACAACTCGCGTAAAGTTGATATATCCGTGAATGACTGCAATTGCAGGTTTCGAACAGAGATGGCGACAAAGATGAAAAACTACAGACTGCAGCTTTAAAGGTTTTTTTTGTGATTTGTCTTAGTCATTATTAGGGATGCACAGATGTATCGGCAAATAATCCGTATCAGCCGATAAAAGCAATTATTTTCACTATTGACTGATTACATCCCTCAATCAAAAAGGGGCAGAAATATGTGTCTGTTAAGTGAAGTGAATACTGTGTGTAAAGAAATCCTCTCTTGTGTTGAATTTAGGGCTGTCGAAGTTAACACGACATAACAGTTAAAACTGTATTTGACCCTATGAATCACCCGTAGTTCAATCCAGAGCTGCCAGATCCGTGTTTTTTTCCCTAGACCAAACATTATTTAGCGTGCCTTCCATCCATTAACCATGAAGAGCTTTTTAATTCTGATATGAAAGTCTCAGCTTTACATATTATAGCATGAAAAAACATGCATGAACATCAAATGGTATTTTGAAAGATACAATGTACAACTTGCCAAAATGAGTCATGTCTCGTGTAATCACTCAATCTGTGTTTCAACCGCAGAAAGACGGCAACAAAACAGCTTATGAACAATGTCACGTTACGTTGCATTTACCTCAGGAAAGTTATCCAGTCTTCACAGTTTGTTAGTTAGCTATTAAAGAAACACTAGAGAGGAGCTAATTTACTGTTAATTGTGGCAACTTTTTATTATTTTTTTTTACATTTTTCATCTAATATTTATATTTTCTTTTATTTCAGGTATATCAATTTACAAAAATGTTTTATAGTGGTTTTAGTTAACAATAACAGCACTGACTAAAGTGAATGTCATTCAATGGATTTTCTCATGACTTTGCGGGCAAAAAAAATCTCTGATTTAAACTTCAGTATCAAAAACAGCGATTCAATTCTTTAAGTTTGTTTTCTGTGAATCAGTTTAAACCATTCATTTTAATGAATCGATTACTGATTAATCGGTAATTAATCGGATTTAATGATTCGTTTACTGGAAAACACTGTGGATTATTTGTAACTAGGTTTTTGTGTTTTAGTTCTTTCATTCTGTTTCTTCAGATTGATTTGTTGTTGTTGTTTTTTTTACTATATTTCAACGCTTAACGTTAGTTCAAAAATGTAATCTCCATTAATGCTTTCTTGTGTGTTTAGGATTGAAAAGCGCGCGAAATACAGTCGCCGCAGGGCCTACAACGACGACGCGGACATCGATTACATCAACGAGAGGAACGCCAAGTTCAACAAGAAGGCTGAACGTTTCTACGGGAAATACACCGCAGAGATCAAACAGAACCTGGAGAGAGGAACAGCCGTGTAGAGACTGTTACTTTCGACTCAAAGCCTCCATCCGCTAAGAAGTCATTGGAAAATATTTTTAAGATGTGCTCCATTGAGGTTTTTCTCCTCTACGGTGGTAGTGTTTTTTTGTTTTTGTTTTTTTGTTTTTTTTTTCTTCATATTCTATTTTAGAAAAGTTTTCATTGGGAAAGCAGATATCTACCTGTCAGAGTTTCGCTTTAGTGTGTGTAAATTAATTTCCGCAGCAGTTGATATTTACTTCAATAAAGCAATTTCATATCAAACACAATTGACTTCATGGTGCTTTATGATGTTTGTACCACAGCATTGGCGATTTGTTGATTCTGGTTGGTTAACAGATGTGACTGGAAAGTTGTTGTTCAACACAAAATTTAATTTACATTTCAAGACGTTATCTGGACACCACTAGTATGCAATGTGATGGTCACATGAAAACATACTATTGTTTGAAACGTTCATGAAGGTTTTAAATCTCAATATTTGGCACTATTATAGTATATACTGTTTAGTATTCATTTAGTAGTAAGTATTCAATTCTAAATGCTGACAATAGCTGAATTATATAATTGAATTAAGCTGATGAAAAACTTATACCAGAAGCTTTGGCAACTAATTGTAATAAGTTTGTTAAAGTACTAAAATGACAAAATAAAATCAAAGCTATTTAGAAAAATAATACTAATGACCATTTCTAAAACTAAATTTAAATGAAAAAAATCTTAGCTAATTCAAAATGAATAAATACTAATAAAATAATAAATATATAATGCGCCATGCATTAAATATATAAATAATAATGTGCCATGTTCTTTCTGTACTAGTTACGGCTGTTTATTACTTCACCGGTGGCATAAAGAAGTCGTTCTAAACACAAGTCCATTTTAGGAATGAAGACAAGTTCATTTGTTAACCGTGTACTAATTCAAGGAAATTGATTTCAGACAGTTTTTTTTTTTTAGCATTACTAGAATATTATTGAACACTTGAGGTGTAAGAGGCACATTGACCACCTGGGGTGTGTATTAACTTGCAATAATTAAATCCAAATTGAATTGTTGCATGCATATATCGGGGAAAGAGAGAGCGATTAAGCGACTGCATCAGTGAGTGTGAGAACTCGACGTGGTCGTTTATCTTTTTTGAAGATTACTTCAACATCAAAGTGTCAATTATTGTGTTATCTCCGTCATCGTTGCCCTTAAGCGTCGTGAGATAAGAGAAGAGGCTTGTGACCTGAACCAACTTCAAAGCGAATCACAGATCTTCCCAGACTGTTGTAACTGTCTGTTACTGTAAATCATATAAATAATAAAGCATCATCACAGCACTTTCTAGTATGATTTAAAGTAAACGGTTCATCAAATTTGCTTTCATCAAGGCCCCGTTCAAATCCACAAGCAAAATCATAGGACTGAACGTGTATCGGAGATCTCTGGCATCTGCATAAATGAATATGTTATGAATTATCCCTGTGGGGTGAGCAGGGGTAATTGTCTTTGGGCGGCTGCTTTCAAAGCTCGGTGTGTTGAGAATTAGAGCCATGCGTGTTTATGATTTCCTGCTTTTGTTCTCAGTGGCAGTATTGGCTGCGGGTGATTAGATGAAGGGGGCCACACAAATCAAACCCTTTGATATCTGAGCTGCTCATTGGGCAACTTTGACTTGAGTTCTTCATATTGACCTCTTTTTTCAAATATGGAGAAATTGGGCTTCCATTGTGAGAAAGAATGCCATTCAACAGTTTCTCCTCAAAACCATGCGTCACAATCCACAAGAGCCGCAGTCATGAATGAAACAGAGCTGGGGGTGTTTTTACTGGTTACCTCAGAGTGACAAATGTCTGCCAAAGACTCGTCATGTCCGACTGGTGCTTGGTTTACGATCCCAATGGCCCCTCCCAATCACCGGAAGGAAGTCTTGTTCTGTTTCTGGAGAATTTGAGCGATTATGTATGTTAACCTATCTGTCGCTCTGTGTTTGGTTGTCTGGGTTTGGAAATAATAATAATAATAATAATAACAATAATATATATATATATATATATATATATATATAGAGAGAGAGAGACAGATGGATAGATAGATTTTTTTATTATTATTAATGTGTAGTAGTAATTATGTGATTTGCAATATGTATGAAAATACACTACCATTCAAATAAGTTTGGGATCGGTACGATTTTTTTAATGTTTTTGAAAGTCTCTTATGCTCATTTGATAAAAAAAAAAACAGAAAGATTGTGCTATATTATTACAATTTAAAATAAGTGTTTTCTATTTTTTTAAAAATTGTAAAATGTAATTTATTCCTGTGATCAAAGCTGAATTTTCAGCATCATTAATCCAGTCTTCAGTGTCATATGATCTTTCAGAAATCATTCTAACATGCTGATTTGCAAAATGTAATATAAATGTAAAATGAGGGTTTTATTTCTGAGACAGTGAGTAGACAACACCTGCTGAACATGCAATGTAGAGAGTTAAGTGACAACAATGTATGCAATGTCCCACTTCTTGTGTGCAGTATAGTATAGGAACTAGTATTTCTGGCTGTGCCACAGTAAAAAGATTTCTAGATGATACCATTTGTTCTGTGTAAACTCACATGCAACACTTATAGATTGTGTTTAGTGTGCTCCGACGCAGGTTCGAGTCCCGCTCGGAGCGGGTCGAGTAGGACCAGTTACATTTGGTGCCGTGACCCAGATGGGAGTGAGGTTTAGGGGGGTGAGTGTGACGTACATCGGCCAGTAAGAGCTGTGCGTGTAAACCTCACTCCTCTGGCCTCAAAAGGCACGCTAGCAACTGACGTTAAGCATCCTTGTTAGCGCACCCGCCTCCCACGCCAGCGACCCGGTTTTGAATCGCGCTCGGAGTAGGTCGACTAGGACTGGTTACATATGGTGCCATGACCCGGGTGGAAGTGAGTGTAACTGACGTAGGCTAGTAAGAGCTGTGTGTGTAAACCTCACTCCCCTGGTCTCAAGAGGCGCGCTAGCGACTGATGCTAGTGGCTGCTGTTTCTAGCGCCCTTGTTAACGTGCCCGCCTCTCACACCAGAGACCCCGGTTCGAATCCTGCTCGGACGGGTGACAAATCAGGCAATGGTCTCCACGATCAACTTGGGCTCACGATGTGATTGGCTCAAATTGTGATAGAGTGATTGGCTCTATCGGATTGGTAGATTTTTCCCTAAACCTAACTACGTACCTGGAATCTTCTGATTACCTGCGTCTACAATCGACACTTAATGAATATCTGGGGCGTCTACACATCGACTCCCAATAATCTTTATACTCTAGCTCTTGCGTCTACAGTCGACAACTGGCCAAGTTCCTTACCCTAACTTGTTCCCGTAACTAACTAACTTGCTGCGCTGCATAATAAACAGACAGACTTCAGCAAATGTCCTTTAAATGCTTTAATTACAGCCGAGAGATCTCAGAATCTCCCAAGAAGAAGCAAGGCCGGAGGATCTCAGACAGATTCCATTGAGAATCCCACCAGTTAACACGAATACAAGAGTTTATATAGAATAAGGAGGTATGGCAAAAACGACATGAAACATTACATAATTTCCCCACAATTTGATTGGTTCTTTATGCAAACCCTTCTGTCACCAGGTAGACCCAAACTCTGTGTTTGGTTTCAAGTTTAGCCATCTGTCTAGTTTAATGTCCCATATTTGTTATTTTTTCACTCACACAACCAAAGTCAAAGGGGTATGGCAACACAACATACAGCATTCATAAACACAGTACAGAACGTTTTAGTACATTGTCCAAAGTTTGTCACAAGGTTAGACCTAGAAGGGGAAGTCAGGTAAGAGTTTGTCATAATGTTAGATAATCTAAAGGTCAGATTTTTAGAGTCAGAAACATGGTTAGTTCCAAAAGATAGTTTAAAAATCCATCACAAGGCCTATAAACCTACTTAGTCCACTTCTTTATAGAGCTGTTTCCCTTTCATATAAGAGTTTAATGATCAAGCAAACGATTCTTTTAAGCGAAGTGCAGATGAGACGGATTCAATTATTTCAGTAGTTTTCAGGCCTGTCTGTGTGCCGGAGATTGATGGATACTGAATGAGTTTCCTTTGCAGACTTGTGTGATGATGGATGTTTCGGGAGAAAATCAGTGTGTAGGCGCCGCAAGATTACACTCATGTGATGAGCGCAAATAACCGCCTGGCATCCGTGGCATCACAAAAAGCGAATTAAACATCAAATACAGTTTGCCTGCGAGGGCTTACATGTACCATTTTTCTCAAACTGAAATGAAAAGGCATCTTGTGTGTGGCGAACAATGGCTTTCTTTATCTGCATCTTTATATACTTTTTCCCCCCAACTGTATTTCTCTCTGTGCTCATCAGGACTCCTCTGTGACTGTGCCAGGGCTTTCCAGACTCGAGGCCTGTGGTGTCTCCCGTTGGCAAACTGCAAGTGCACATCAGAACGAGTGAGGAATAGCTGGAAATCTGTGTGAATAGAAAAGAGTCAGACAGATCTTTGTATGTGTGCACCTTTGATTCGAGTGCATCTCTTATCAAGTGATCCGTATTCCGATTGTTACTTCATCCATAATTACCGTGTCCATCCCTGAGGCAGCGGGACATCTGATCTGTGATCAGGAACAGCTGTAGGATCATCGGCACTGCTGACAGTACTGAGGAGAATAAACCTAATGTTAGATTACTTCATCTGGCAAATGCCAATTCTGCTTTGAAAATATGATTAAAGTAACACCATGTAACGTTTTTTTCTTCAAAATTAACTAAATTTAAAGAGTCAATACATCATCAATCCTTCTTCCAAAACGAGTTTTTGTTTTACGCTCATTCACTATGGTAAGCTTATTATAAGTGTTTATATTTTAGACCTTTCGGGATGGTTTTTGCAGGGAAATTGCATAACTTGTCCATGAGTGTCTTGTCAGTCATCATATCCATAAATATAGTTTTTATTAAACCGATAAATTGCCATATGTGGCTCTCTAGAGTTCATTGTAAAGCATTGTCTATTGTTAAGGGTCGTTTCATTAATTTATTAATGGAATTTATTGTTGGAATTTATTTTCAAGTAGCCTTCTGTGTCCATTAATGGGTATAGAACTAAATCCTTTAGTGTAGGTGAGTCTTGAAATGATGTTGAACCCTGGTTGATTAGTGGTAAATTTGGCCAGAATATCAGTTATAAAAAATGTTTGACTATATCAGACTGGCAATCATTATGATAACTTTTGTAACGTCATTACTTTAAAAATATTGGTGTTTCCAATTAGTCAAAACAACAGCATAATACACTCACCTAAAGAATTAGGAACACCTGTTCGATTTCACATTAATGCAATTATCTAATCAACCAATCACATGGCAGTTGCTTCAATGCATTTAGGGGTGTGGTCCTGGTCAAGACAATCTCCTGAACTCCAAACTGAATGTCAGAATGGGAAAGAAAGGTGATTTAAGCAATTTTGAGTGTGGCATAGTTGTTGGTGCCAGACGGGCCGGTCTGAGTATTTCACAATCTGCTCAGTTACTGGGATTTTCACGCACCATTTCTAGGGTTTACAAAGAATGGTGTGAAAAGGGAAAAACATCCAGTATGCGGCAGTCCCGTGGGCGAAAATGCCTTGTTGATGCTAGAGGTCAGAGGAGAATGGGCCGACTGATTCAAGCTGATAGAAGAGCAACTTTGACTGAAATAACCACTCGTTACAACCGAGGTATGCAGCAAAGCATTTGTGAAGCCACAACACGCACAACCTTGAGGCGGATGGGCTACAACAGCAGAAGACCCCACCGGGTACCACTCATCTCCACTACAAATAGGAAAAAGAGGCTACAATTTGCAAGAACTCATCAAAATTGGACAGTTGAAGACTGGAAAAATGTTGCCTGGTCTGATGAGTCTCGATTTCTGTTGAGACATTCAGATGGTAGAGTCAGAATTTGGCGTAAACAGAATGAGAACATGGATCCATCATGCCTTGTTTTGTGCCCTGGATGTGCATCCCACAAATCTCCATCAACTGCAAGATGCTATCCTATCAATATGGGCCAACATTTCTAAAGAATGCTTTCAGCACCTTGTTGAATCAATGCCACGTAGAATTAAGGCAGTTCTGAAGGCGAAAGGGGGTCAAACACAGTATTAGTATGGTGTTCCTAATAATCCTTTAGGTGAGTGTGTATATGTATATATATCATCCGTGGAAGGCGTAGGACCATAAACTATTTATCCAATCATTGAATTCGGTCCGAATGCAATGATACAATGTCCTACCTGGCTGTCAGTGTATGTATTTCCACACCTCTGTCCTACGCACACCTGCTCGCGCAGACATCACAACACCCGCCCCCTGTCGTGATTGGTTGGAACACTATTTATTTCGGGTTTGAGTGGTTGGTGAACCCAATTGTTTTTGTGTGCAGATCTCAGAGCCTAGGCTGCCTACAGAGACACGTTTTTTTGACGGCCTGCTTATGGGGCGGGCAGCTAGCAGATCGTTAGGAAAGATTAGATGAATGTGATCATTTATGTTTGGGCCTGAAATCGCTGATAAAACCTTTAAGAGTTTTAAGGCCCGTCTGCCATTTTAAAAGCGTGAGCCCATTAAATTCGAGTGGATTCTGATTGGCTGTCAGTGTTTTATCAGTCGCCAGCAGGAATAAAATCGTTTTGAAAGGGATCCCAACGATATTGTTCCTCATATCTTTATCGTTATAGTTGTGGTGTGAACTCTGCTATTCTTTAATATGGACTATATCTTTATCGTTATCATTATAGTTATGGTCCTTGGTGTGAACGGGCCTTTAGACAAACGTCAGTCACCGAGAGCCGCAAACAAACAGCAGCCGCCTTTTACAGTTCCTCCTGAACCAAAACAACCAGCTTATGCTGCTTCACGCCAGAACTAATATAAGAGATGGAAACCCGTGACGTTTTACTCTGGTTTGTGACTCGAATTTCTGCATTTTAATGGCAACACTATCAACGCCGAAATGAATCTGTAACAGTCAGGTGGTACTGGTCAGAGCTCTTTAAGTTGTTTACGTTCAGTATTATTGTAATGTTATCTGCTTTGAGACATGAGGTAGTTTAACGGCGCCTCTTGTGACACTTTTCAAACTGCTGTACGCATTCATGTGTTTTGAAGGAGGCGTGGCTTTGGAGACGCTCTGAAGGGTGGGATCTCATGCTCTCAAAGCTAGCTTGCTTTTGAAACCCGCTCTGAAAATGGCCTTTCATTTGAAAGTGTGTAATTGTTTTCATGTTAAAATACTTTTCCTATAACAGCTTAATATACAGGGACATCTATAAATAAGTGATTTTCATAAACACTGTGGTGCTATTCACACATTGATCTGTTTGGTTGATCATCATGTATTGATATAGACTGCTTTACATGATCTAATCAATTCCTGAAGGACATCAAGTCCATCCTTACCCCATGTCGTTGATCATGTTTCACTCAGAAATACATCATATCGCTGATTTAAAATGTCTTAAAGGTATAGGGTAGACAATTTCAGAGAGGCTAGCAATACCGAGCTAGTGTTGAAAGCATGAGATCCCACCTTCCCTTCAGAGCGTCTCTAAAGCCACATCTCCTTTAAAACACATGAACGCACAGAGAGATGACGTTAAACTACCTCATGTCTCATGTCTCAAAGCACATAACATTACAATAATATTACAATAATAAAAACTTACAGAGCTACTTGTAACACCTGACTGCTGCAGATTCATATGGGCATTGATAGCGTTAAGCGAAACGCATAAATCCGAGTCCGAGGACATGAACAGCTCCGGGGCAGAACGTCACGGGTTGCCATCTCGTAATTACGGTTAGGACGTGGTGTGAACACAGCATAAGCTGGTTGTTTTGGTTCAGGCGGAACTGTGAAAGATGACTGCTGTTTGTTTGTGGCGCTCGGTGACTGTGTCTACAACGTGCTGATGACGTGTGATGTCTGTGTGAGCAGAGATATGGAAATGCATATGTTGACAGGCAAGTAGGCCATCATATCATTGTATTCGTACCAAATGCAATGATTGGACGAACATTTTTTTTTTTAATCCTGAGACATCCACAGAAGATGTACGATTTTTTTTTAGACCACGTATATTATTGATTGCTATCAGGATGTGAAGAGAGTTTAAACCAGTATATCAGGAAGTGTTTATATAAATAAATAAAAATTTAACACAAAGAAACTAGCATGAACGTTATTAAAATTATGGGTAATTCCGATAAAAGCTAATTTTTTTGTTCGATACAAAACAATTACATTTAACAGTGTTAAATTATTAGTTAAATAAATATATTTAAATAGAAAGTAGTTATTTTAAATTGTAATATTTCACAATATTGCTGTTTTTACTGCATTGTTTATTTTAAAAAAAATGCAGCCTTGGTGAGCAAATGAGACTTCTTTCAAAACCATTAAAGAGTCTTACCGACGATCCCAAACGGATAGCAAAGATAATCTAAATATAAAAATAGAGGAAATGAGCATTTACAATTAAATAAATAGTGCAATATATAATAATAATAAACAGATGGCTCAATAAACAATGTGATACTGATATATTGTGCATCCCAAAACTATATGTTTAATTTAATACTGTAATGTATTAAGTCTGAAATGAGTTCACATTTCTGACCACTTAACTTTTATGGTACAATGTGTTTACAAGTGAAACAGGACATTAAAAAGTCCAGGACTTGATTGTATCCATCGGGAATTTATTGGATAGGGGAAAGTGGCCCTTACAAAAGAATGCATTCAGGTGGTTGGAAGGGATTGAAATTAAGAGGGTTTGGCGACTTCTGAAAAGAAAAGTCATTTCAGCATTTGGCAATAACTTTAGATTAGAACAATGTGCACTGATGAATCATGCACAATAAAGAGCATTAAAGTGCTTTAACTAAAGTAAAAAGTGTTGATTTTGACTCCACGTTGACTTCAAATGTAAATTCAGAGTTCTCATGTGATAAATCTGCTTGCAACGATTTCAAGTATTCCCAACTAGTCTGTTTTCTTCTTGCATTTGTATATATATTAGCTAGATACCTGTGGAACGCCGTGTGTCAGTAAATGTCTGAGATGCTTCATTCCGATCTTATCAGCACACAGCAAAAACAAGACACAGATCCTTCAGAACGATACTGTCTCTTCTTGTGCTCCAAAACATGCTTCATCAGATTCTGTGGTGAGTTGCACAACACTGACTTTAATTTATTCGTGCACAAACAAATGTCACATAATCACCGCCAGCCCTGTGAGTTTATAAAATGTTTTATACTCTCTGCATTAGGGTGGAGAGTAAACAGACGTGCTGCTCATATAAACCTGTATATGCTCACATCTATAGGGAACAGAAGAGACGTGGAGGTAATAACTAAACCTTTTTATCACCATCAGTTTAGGCATAAGATAAAAGGTGTGTGGTATTTACCATCCTTCGTTCAAGCAATTGCACAAAAATCATCAGGTCTTCTTCAGAGGTGATGATTGTCAAGAGTGGAGTCAAGAGTGAACATGTTGAAAAGAGCAGCACACAACAATAGGCGTTTTGGCTCGAGCTCTCAGAGAACAGGCTAAAACACACAGGCCTACAGAGACCTTGACTTGCCCGTGCCAAACCAAGCTTCTCTGTAGACACTGTGTGCTGAATACAACTACTGGATCGTGTACAGAAGTCGTCTTACACCGCAATTTATTAGACCAAAATCATTAATTAAAACCACCAATCACCGGAGGGAAGAGTGTGGGTGGGAATGAGCGAGAGAACATTCCAACTCATTAACTGTGTTGAGAAGAACTATTCCTCGGTCTCGAGACAGACAACATGTCGGCACACATCAAATGCTGCTCTTTCTGTGCCAGCAAATGACAGTTTGATTGAACGACTTGATTTGTCAGTTTAAGGATAAAAACAACAGGCCGCTGTTTTCGTGTGCTATTAGTGTCACCAAGCGGTGATTGTTTTAATTGTGCCGAAAGTTGCTGTTGGTCTAGTTGGGATGATCAAACAACTTGCTTTGACTCAGTCATTTAGTTTTCTGTCATGCATGTTTAGCTATCGTTGGCTACTGATTTGTGTGTGTGTGGGAACAGTCTAACATTGTTTTACTCATATTTCATGAGCAATTATGTGATGTTATTCTGATTTGTAATGACTACTGTAAAATATTTTGGGGGAAAACTTACCAATGTTTCGATGTCTGCATAGGCCTCATCACCAACTACTGTGCAAGTGCAACAGCGCAATCCAGAGTTCAGAACATGAAGATCAGGTTGTTTTCATGGATTAGATCTCATTCTCTTCCAGCAAAATACCCTCTTCATATTGCAAACATTAAGATACTACGAATGTTTAACTGGGAGTTAATCCTACGAAAATAATTTACAGGTCACATTTCACGCCAGAATATATATATAATTTGACAATTTAGAAAATAAATGTGTCATTCGAAATGTGCTTGAAATCAATATCAAGCCTAACAATAGCCTTCATGTTCTTATAAATAAATCACGTACAATACATACTTAAATGTTGGTGTAAAATGACTCCAGACATGTTCTAAGTTTTGTCCGAGTCACTTACCCTGCATTTATCTATATTATGGATCTAAACTTTGTGCTAATAAGTGAGCAATTCGGTAAATACTGTACCAGGTGATATTAATCTAGTGGTTTGTCCTTTAGAGATATATGGGTATTTATGTCAGGTCAAAATGCATCTCCACTTTACATGTCAGGAGTATATTGTTGTTTTTGAACCGTAACTTTCAACTACATTGGAAAGTCATTTATAACCTAAGGTCAAATTGATTACAATTTCTGTAGAAAAACCAAACGATTTTTTTTTTTGCATTTTTTATTCAGAAACAGCCACAGTGCAACACAAAAACACCAATATGTACACAATATTTCCCACCTGTTTGACATCTTGCCTTCTTCCAATAAAACCAACTTTATATCTGAAAGAAAACATTTATGATGAATTTATGAGTCCCAACTTACCCACCCCGACCCAAGTGTTCACTACACAAACTATTTACAATATTTACAGTCTTTTTACACCATTGCTGAATCTCAGTGTTTATTATTTTTAGAAGAGTATTTGCCGAAGGGGACCCACTGTCCATATGGCTTCCTGTCCGCCACACTGTCGGCTCTTGATGTTACCTTACTGTCATGAAGCGTAGGGCTGTTTGAAGGTTTGGCAATTGCATTCTGTGAATATAAAGAGGTATGATCAACTCCAATATTCCAGTATGTTCTAACAATCATCATTTTTGTCTAAGGTTTCATGAACTTACATTGAGGCTGAAGGTAATTGGCTTCGTCTTGGGTGACGTCTGAGAAGTCCCTGCCTCACCATCATCAGTGGCAACACCGTTTACCTAAAGGCAAAGAAAAAGGGAAAAGGATATTGACCACACTGTCGTCCTGATATAAACCTCACTTCAGTTTTCAGTTCTAAATGAGACGCCCTCACCCTGGGCTCAAGTCATGCAAAAGCAGCAAACTGAAGAGACTAATGCCAGTGCTGCCCTTCTAATCAGTCTGACATCAAAAACACCATTCATCATGGTGTAATACCCGTTTACATTTTCAATAGCATTTTTAAAAGCAAAAATTTAAATCTATACACAAGGCTTTGTTCACACTGCACCCATTTCCAACGAATGTTTCATAAATCTGCATTGTCATTTTGCAAGTAATAAAATTAATGCTCCTACAGCATCACGATTTACAAAGGCATGCATCCACAGCATGTGAAGTGATGTGAATAAATAAAAAATTACAAAAATGAATGAATCAAACCGAAAAGCAAACAAAAACTAAAAGTTAAATTTTACACATTGATGCCTTTGTAAAAAAAAAAATATATATATATATATATATATATATATATATATATATATATATATATATATATATATATATATATATATATATTACTACACTTTTTTTTGCATTATACAAGCCACTAAACGGCTCTGAATTGGTCAAAAAATTAATAATAATAATTTGGATTTTTGCTGCTTATGAACAAAGCCAAAAAATTGTTAAATGATGAGAGTATATTTCCAAACCCCCATCCATCACCGTAGAATGAGCTCTGTCTGGTCTTCACGCACAGTGAACAGAGGAAGATTCTGGAAAATGACAACCCAGTTCAACCATCAACAAATAAGTCATTTCCTGTAGTTCTAATAGCGGTAAAGTACACTTCTGTTCAAAAGTTTGGGGTCGGTAAGATTTTAAAAATGTTTTTGAAAAGTCTCTATCTTGATAAAAAAATAAAAAATAAAAAATAAAAAAAAAACACAGTAAAAATAGTAATATTGTGAAATAATATTACAGTTTTAAAATAATTGCTTTCTATTCTAATATACTTTAAAATGCAATTTATTCCTGTGGTGCTCAAGAAACATTTCTGGTTATCAATGTTGTGCTGCTGAATATTTTTGTGGAAACGGTGATGCATTTTTTCAAGATTCTTAGATGAATAGAAAGTTCAAAAGAACACCAATTACTTGAATTAGAAATCTTTTGTAACATTTTAAATGTCTTTACTCTCACTACTGATCAATTTAATGCATCCTTGCTAAATAAAAATATTAATTTCTTCAAAGAAAAAAAAAAAAACATTCTACTGACCACAAACTTTTTGTACATGTGTTGTGTGGTGGCTGAAAGTGGCTCAGCTCTACGTGAGGTCAATCTAATGCATGTGGTCTGTTTTTGTTAGGGTACACACAAGGCTACCGCTGACATCATACACGGTTACTTAACCTTCGCAGTTGTGCATATAAGACTTAAAGCTGGTGTCATTCAAGTCATGTGACCTCCCCCTCTCTCCCTCTTTGTCCAAAGGGTGGAGGAGTTTCAGCTCTACAGGAACAGAAACGATACAAAAAAACAATGCAATTGAAGCTAAATGCAGCTCCTCAATACAGTGAGAGGAATAATAGCCATGAGCTCATTCATTCACACACATATACACACACTCACGCGCACAGTAGTACATACTCTTTAACGTGTACCGTTACCTAATCCGGACATGAGCTGTTCATTCCATTAAATCCATCAGGCAAAATCATTCATGTCTGAGGAGACAGATTACATGGTGACCCAGGTTGGGTAAGTACAGCGCGCAATCACAGTTTAAAAACACGCATTTCAATGGGTTAGTCAACGTCCCGAGATCAGATTTAACAAAGTACAGATGAGAATCTTAATGGACAAATTAGCTGGAATTCCATTCGGGACGTTCATGCAACATTACAGAATTCTAACAAACACTGTGTGTGTGTTACTCACACGTCTGCAGTCGTGTGTGTGTGTGTGAGGCTCACCTGTGCTAGAGTCTTCAGTGGTGCCAGGTCAGTCCTAAACCTTTCCTCTTTATCAGATGAAGATCTCCTCTTCTCCTCCTCCTTCAGACTAGCTGGCAGCTCCAAGTTCTGCACTCCCAGAATCCTGGCAGCATTTGCTTTGGCGACATCCAACAGATACTTCTTCTCTGTGGGAGATTTTAGGATGCCAATTAATATTTTATATATATATATATATATATATATATATATATATATATATATATATATATATATATATACACACACATTATATAATAGATAATAAACAACAGATTATAAATGTTTATAATTATTATTACTGTTATATAAAATATTTTAAAATAATAATTACCATTATTATTTTAAAAGGCCATCTATACGACTCATACAGTGTATTCCAAGTGTTCTAAAATTAAATGATGGAACAGACTGATATTTAGGTTATTAACAGCTGTGGCCACTATAAACAGTTATGTATGGAAAACAGCTGCTAAATTTATTCTAATTCTGCTTTTGTTTTCCATGTAGCATATTCCAAAAAGATGTGAAGCTGATCTTACCCTCAAGGCTAAGGCGGATGGCAGAGCGTTCATGGCTGCGAGACCGGCTTCTGTTTGCTCTGGAGTTCTTGGGTGAGCGGGAGAAACGGCACCGGTACCGCCCCACAAACCTACTTCCCCTCCAGTAGACTGGAGAACGGCTGCGAGAGCGGGACCGGGAACGCCTGTAGCGTCTGGAGTAGCTGTAGGGAGATGGAGAAGGACTGTGGCGATGGTAGCGTCTGCGGGAGGAACCCTGGGGAGTAGGGCTGTATGAGCGAGAGCGAGCACGGTAGCGGCGAGGAGGAGAATGGTGTGTGTGGCGGCAGCGTGAGCGGCCCGAGCAGCGCGGATGAGAGCGGGAGCGGGAACGGGAACGGGAGCGGGAGCGTGAGGAAGAGTCACTGTCGGAGGATGAGCTCCGTGAGCTGCGAGAGGAACGGCTTCCTCTGCTGCTGGAGTACGAGCTGTCACTGTCGCTGCTGATGCTGGAGCGGGAAGAGCTGCGACCCGATGGAGCTTCCTGATCAAAGATGGACTTCACACGCTCACGTCGTGGGCTGGCTTCCTGCTTCATGATCAAACCTACAAACACAAAGCATTAGACGTTACTCATGAACTAACAGTTAAATCAATCAGTTCACATTCATTGATGAATGCATCCATTGCTCAATTTTGCATAATCTGCATGTGAAGTTGGTTCACCTGGAACCATGATTTTTTCCCAACCTGGAAATCACAATTTTAAAATTCCCTGCTTTTTCCATGTTTTTATGATGAGGGAACCTTGATGGATGTAAATCTAAAAATAAACCTGATCATTTGTAGAAAACTACTCAGCAGAGTGGATGATTCTGATCACTTTTGGCGAGATTTTGGTTTATTTTTCCTGTCATAACAAGTTAAATAAAAACACATTTAAGTGATTATTTTCTCACCTCATCTATTTGTGTCTGTAGAGTTCAGTTACAATACACATCTTTAAAGGTGGCAGCAAACTATTCAGTGTTAATTCATATATATATATATATATATATTCTGAAAGGTTTTTACAGAGTGGTTTGTTCAAATATAATTTGCCTGGTTTATATATCATTTATTCCTAAAAATGAAGGTTATTTTTTTTCTGGCTGTTTTTGATAGAAATTTAAATCTCTAAAGAAAAAAAGAAAGATTACACAAATAAAAATCTCCAAAATCGCCTCTCTAAAACCATTCAACTCAAAATGAACCACGAATTGCGAACAGTAATGAGCGTCGAATGAGAATGTTCTAGAACTGAAAGTAGATCAGGTGATGTCTCCGCCCCCTCCTGTCAATCAAATTACACAATCTCGAATTCTAGAACATTCCGTAAGAAACTCAAAATCAACGTTAAGATAACATCACTTCGACAGAATCCAAATGTCACAATCCATATATTAATCAATCTGTTCCGATAATGAGCCGTTCACTTTTTAATATTTAACGTACTTTTACCGTATTGCTAATTCAGCGGGGACTGTAGATATATAACAATTTTTTGATGAAGTGTTTTGAATAAATAGCATTAAATTAAGCAGATATGCTATAAGCAACATTTAGCTGTAACTTACCGTCAAAATGACTTGATCCAACCGTAAGACTCTATGAGGAAAACGCTTTACGTTAGGTAACGTTAACGTTATATCACGCGATACGCCTCGAGCGAGTTCAAAACTGAGACAATTTGAAATCCAACACAAAAAAGCTGTGAAATAAACAAATGTTTATTCCCTCGTATTTGTCCTTTTCAGTAAAAGGGCAATTTCTCGAAACAAAGGATCTGGATAGCTGTATATCAACCGTAGATGATTTCTCGCGAGTGGTTCAGCGCCAGCGTGAAGTGGCTCGTGTGCAGAGAGACCGTTTTTTTTATTCAAACGAAACCCACTGACGTCATCAGGGATTTGGAAAATTCGAGAAGCACCACTTGGGAAATCCATAGACATAATAAAGTTTTTGTTTATTTTATTTTTTATTTTATTTATGTTTTACTTTAGTGAGATTTTGGTTTATTCTTCTTTCAGAATAGTGGAAAGAAAACATACATAAAACACATTTAAGTATTTATTTCATCACACTTGAGTAATTTAAGACTGTGATTAGGAAAAACTTTCATACATAGTGTTTTTTTATTATTTATAAATTCATAAGTAACGTTATATAAAATTGTCTCTCGAGAGCTCGCGTTTTATCGCGAGATTTACCTCTAGTCTAGGGCACACTCGCCTTTAACACAAATAACTCAGGGTTACGTGAGCTGCATGATAGAGCATTTTTTTCACTTCAAACTAAAGGAGAATATCTTGTTCTTGAGGAGACAGGTCCTGACTATTGCAATTGAAAATGACGATTGAGAACGTGCTTCCGGGCAACTTTGGCTATGCGATTTTTACATATATATATAGTTTTGTCATGTTAGCCTATCTCGGGCTACAAGTTGGTGCTGCAAGAAAGAAGTATGAGATAAAGGTACGACAAGGCTTCACATGCAATGCATTCTATTAGATTGGCCGAAATTATACTGATGCGTAGTTAACGTTGATTTCTGATTTATGCATTTTTTATGGAACATGCTTCGGTTTAATGTGTTTTCTGCGCTCGTGTTTTGTGTACAGTATCCCAACATGTACAGTGACAAGGACCCAGTCTTCAACTGTATTCAGAGAGCGCACCAGAACACACTGGAGGTGTATCCACAGTGGCTGGTCTTCCAGACTATTGCTGCATTAGAGTATCCGGTGAGTTCAGAGATGTGTGTCATTTAGAATGGTAATTCAAAGAAACTTGATATTAATGCTTAATATTAATAAACTTGATACAAAAATACATTTTAATATTGCATTTAATGTGTTCAGTTTAAATTACTTATAAAACTGTTATCATATAGCACATGGGGTATTTCCTGAAACATGACATGATATTAAAAAAATATATACATTAATTAATTTGAAAGAATTTATGAAGAACATTAATGTTGCAGAATGCCCTGGAATACCTCAAATTTTGATGTAATCTCAAACATTCTGGTGGGCGTTTTGTTAAATCTGTTTTGATGAGGTTATTGTGTTGACAGTATGAACCCAGTTTGGAGCAATAAAAAACGTAAATTTCAGAGAAGAAATTGGCATAATTAGTGTAAATGAATCTTGTTTTGTTGAAAGATTTGTTTGTGAGTTTATAAAATGTATTTTAATCGTAATTCGGGAAATTCCTCTTTCTGCTATTCCAATTCAAAATCCAGTTTAAAGTGAAGGTAGCCTATTCAAATTCACACTAAAATGGGCTTGCAACTGAAATGTTGTTTGTTTAAACTCCACAAGGGTTTATATATATAATCTATCATCATTGTCCCTCTGATCAAAACACTTGACCTTTATCAAGGGCGTAGCAGAAGGAAGTGTGTAAGAAAGTGCACTGTAAATCTCTGTTAAGTATATGTTCATTTAGTCTTTTTTCGTGTGCACTCCTTCTCTCGTATGAAAACCCTCTCACCCAGTTCACTTCTGTTTATCTTGCATGTTTTATCTCCCATATCAGCTTGTTGCCTCAGTGTTAGGAGTCATCTGGATTACGAGCAGATTCTCTTATGCCTGGGGTTACTACACGGGTGGTAAGTCTTTACAATCCACATATAGAAGCCTGTAGCAATTCTCAGAAGTTATCGCAAATGCAAAAGCACATTCACATCTGTTTCTGCATCCGAGTACAAATGTGAAAAGCATAGCTTTTATTTGTGCATTAAATTATAGATTTAAATTACATGTATATTCATGCATTTTGAATCGCTGTACATGTTTTCAAGATGCCAAAATAAAGTTAAATAAAACTGACTGTTAGAGCATAAATAAATATCATTTCTATTTAGATTTCTATTAAGTGTTTTTTTGTAAAACTGTTACACAAAACAATGAAGTCTGTGTCTGCAAACTTTTTGGAGGTTACACCAGTATATTTTCAGTGTGACTTGGTTCCATCTGGCACCATTTTACCGTTTTTACAGGTTAAAGTGAGCAGGGCGTCAAAACAACAACGGAGCGGTTCACACCACAAGCACTCAGGGTCGTTTATGGTAATGATTTTTCGGCGCTACATCCTCTAATTTCTTTAGAGCCAAACGTGCTTCATTCAAGCACTTTCTGCTCCATGCGCGTTGCTTCTCTCTCCCGTTAAAGACATAAAGCGCCACATTAAGAGCTGCAGATGGCGCGGTTAGTTTAACAACACTAGCAGAAACACGGTGCACCAGAAAAATAGATACTTTTGCTAAAACGCTGCAGAAAACGAGAATGCAACAAATAGAATTATTTTTATCTGTCATACAGACTCCGTTTAACTAAATAAAGGTTTGTGACAATGTCTTTCTTTAGACATTTAGTTTTTTCCCCCTTATACATTTAGCATTTTTAATCCGCATATTAAGAGCTGTATAATAATAAACAATGTTATAATTTGGAAATTTATTTGGAGATAGCAAGGGTAGACAAAAAACTTTGAAATTACTAGTTAACTCTGTTTTGTGTTCATGATGAAAGCTTTGATTATTAGATTATGTATCTATACACGTAGGTGTCTAAATGTAAAAAAATGTAAAAAAAAATAAATAAAAATAGATAAATATAAAACATCTGATCTAACATTTTTATATTCATATCCAGTTGGGAGAAATATTTACGTTTTTTGGTAAATATTGGTAAAAATTCTTAGACATCACTGTTTTGGTTCTCGGGCCTAAGATTCTCATCGTTGATGACTATTTTGAGTGTTTAGGAATTTTTCTTTTACAAAGTACTGCAGCTGCCCTGATGGAAATGTACTGGAAATAAACTGTTTCAAAAAAGTATTGTCTGGACCTCTTGGAACTTTAATTGAATACCCCTGGTTCTTTCAAACATTATGTGAGTTTTATCCCTCATCACCAGTGTTGTTTCGCTGTTTCAGATCCTGCTAAGAGGATGCGTGGTGCATACGGGTACATCGGGCTGTTAGGAGTCATTCTGCTCTCCATCTCTGTGGCTCTAAAACTGCTTGGAGTCCTTTAAGGGAACAACATACCACATAAAACCAATCCTTGCCACTTAATGTAGTCTTTTTTTCACTTTTTTACTCTGTTTTTAAATTGCATTATTCCATCCTGTAATTAAAAAAAAAAAAAAGAAATTATAGAATATATTAATCACATGTTATCAACATTTTAGACTTTCATACTCGAGCTTTATGCTGTATTTCTCCGATTTCAATTAGGCTGACCAGTTAATCATTTCATGATGGTGTTTATGTGCAGACGACCTGGGTTTGAGTCCAGTTTAGGTCATTTTTGCTTGTGGATCACTGTCTGTACAGGATATTTCCGGTGCAAATATTCAACAATATTATTGATTTGACTGCACTGACACAATTGGATGAGAACTGAACTGAATTTTGATGACATCACAGTTTTCTCCAGAGCTACTGTATGATAAATAACTAGTGATTTTTACAACGGAAATGAATCAACGCTGAACTTACTTAGGCTGGACAATGACACTATTTTCTTCTAGAGCTGCTGTTCAGCCAAAACAAACTCTGTTGCATTATTTGCCTGATATCGCTGTAAAGCTGCTTTGAAACTATCTGTATTGTAAAAGCGCTATATAAATAAAGGTGACTAAACTTGACTTGCAAAACTAATAACTACTATAGGCAGCAAATCAGAGACTGTCCTGATTTGATTGGCATGTATGGTCATTGGTCAACCTATGTTATATCAATAGATTCAGAGAAATGAATAATAAAATGTCGGTGTAAGATTCAAATAAACCATGTGTGAGTGCTTGATTGATTTAAAGTGAGAAAATGTATGGTGATCATACTTCATACTAACTTTAGCAACATGCTCTGTCATTTCTGAAATCACTGAGAGGAGATTACAAAAGGTCCTTTATTTGGACAAATAAAATGAATAACATGATTCTGATCACTGGTAATATTTAAAGTAGCACATGGCTGGGCTTTAGGACAACTGGAGCGTTAAATCATTTATAAACAGACCCTAGAGCGTTACTATGATGCTATGGTGATGTGGGTGGCTACTATGATATTCTTATCACTCCATTTGGTGGCTCAAAATCAGTTTTTCTTTTTTTTTGTGGTTATTTTTTGAGAGAGTCTCATAGATGAGAAAAGCATTCGCACCCCTCTCCTCAGCACACTACACGATTTCATATGTCACACAAGCAATGAGGCCAAGTTTAATATTTAGAGTTAGGAGTTTTATCAGAACACTATGAACAATAGTAAATGCAAACACCACTAATATATAAAGAATTTACCGTAGTTTGAAAAGGCTAAAAGTTTTATTGTCTTTACAATTTTAGTTTAGTATTTCCAGGTTTGAAAATGGTATCTTTATAGATATTGCAAAAGAGTCACTTTCTGTTCTCTTCACATTTTCTGATGTGTTGAATGGAAACATTTCATGGTGCAATTCTGTGTAATGTTTTTGGTTTGCTTGTTTTGTTTTAATTTTATTTTATGTTAATGCTTTGTAAAGCACCTTGATCACTAACTGTTATAAAGTAGTAATAGTACTAGTATAAGCAGTGTGTTAAAGCAACACCAAGTAACTTTTTCTCTGCGGTCGCCCTACAGGTTGGAAGCGGAATTGTCCATTACCGCTGTGGTAAATAATTTAGCCTAGCGCAGCCTACTGTTGCACGCACGTTCGCTGTTTATCCCAGCACCGGCTTTGGAATGAATGATGTCCACAGACAAGGTAGAGTATGTTGCATGATTTCATGAAAGTATGATGTATTGCGACATCAGAAACGAAGAAAAACAAAATATTGACTATTGTAACGCTTGACGTACATTAGAACTACAGAAACGCGACCCGATCTGGCAATCTTACATATCGTGGTTATAGCAGATATAGGACCGCAAAGCGGAGGCATAAGTGCCTTTCACCCTGTTACGACTTGATGAACACTGAAACGATTTTGGAAATATTATTTTAAGGTAAAAAATCTTACTTAGTGTTGCTTTAAGTGTGACTCTTTACTAATGAATTAATTACTTTTCCCTTGAAAAGTAAAGTATTACTCTTAAAAAATTTTTACAGTAATTTAATTACAGTTACTTCTGAGGTAATTGCATTAAAAACTGTAAAAACCGACTATAAAACAATTCTATATAAAACAGTAGTGGATTTAATTTTAATCTAACCTTCCTTTATATATTTTGGTCAGTTTATGCAATTTTATATATATATATATATATGTGTGTGTGTGTGTGTGTGTGTGTGTGTGTGTGTGTGTGTGTGTGTGTGTGTGTGTGTGTGTGTGTGTGTGTGTGTGTGTGTGTGTGTGTGTGTGTGTGTGTGTGTGTGTGTGTGTGTGTGTGTGTGTGTTGTTGAAAGAATTAAAAGAACAGTTTCATATCTAGCCTATCCTTGTAGCCTAACTGGTTGAGGACGTTGATATGGGATTTAGAAAGTAATAAGTAATGCAATACTTTTTTAGAGACAGTAATTAGTACAGTAATATGATTACTCTGTTGAAACTAGTCATTAATTACTTTTTAGAGTAACTTAGACAGGAATAGGCAGGACACACGGCTGGTCATGTGATGTCAACATAGGCGCCTTCAGGGGCGACCCGCTCCTTGTAGAATAACTTTTTCTCAAACCTTTCTTTAAAAAAAACTATTTTCTTGTAATTTGATCATACGTGCTGTTCATATATTTAGGTGTAAAACCTTTAGTTGGTACACGTTTTGTTTGATAGGATGTGCCCAGTATGATGGAGAGCCCACTGCGCATGTGCGGCTCAGAGCCACTGTTTGAGACGGAAGACTGCGGAGTCTATCTCCACTTACTGCGAACCACAAGAAACACTCAAGAAAAGTGCAGGTAAGAATGTATTGTGCTATAGAGCGTGAGTTATTGTGATCATTCATGAGTTATTCTCCAACACTGCTTGTATTTATCCGCGATACTTTATGTAAACAGTGATGTAGCAAATATGGGTTAGAAATCATCCGGACATAAGAGATCAAACGCATTTACAGCAGTAACACTCGACGGCCTCGTCCGAAAATGAGCGGAAACGTAGTTTTGAACTATTGTGTTAAATATCGCTTATGTTAATATTCAGATTTTGGTCGCAAACATGACATAATGGAAATCCTTTTGTGTGCTATTTGTGTTTGGTTTCGGGATGATCATGTGTGCTCTGCGTGTGCGCAGTCAGTGATGCTGCGCCGCATTTGCGCAGTAATAGTGGAATTTATTACATCTATTATGATTGCTGCTAAAATGAGTTTGTGAACACTCACTTCCCCCTGTGTTTTTAAAAATGTTTTTGAAATAAGTATCTTATGCTCACCAGTCACCAAGCATACAGTCACCATTGTGAATAATTATTAAATATGATATGTTTTCTATTTCTATTTATTTTTTAAATGTAATTTATTACTAAATAGGAAGTTGAAATGAACAGCATGAATTTGAATTATAATCTTTTGTAACATAGATGTCTTTACTCGCATGTTTGATGAATTCAATGCAACCTTGCTGAATAAAACTATTAATTTGTTTTATTTACTCCGAACTTTTGAATGGTACTGCATCGTGGTTTCCATAAAAATACTAAGCAGCAAAAAAACGTTTTCATATATAATATATAACTAAAAGCATAAGCAGCAGATAGATAGATAGATAGATAGATATGGGGGATGGTGTTTTGAAATTAAATATCTATTTATATCTGTTTAAGATCGTCACTGTAATTCATGTTATTTAAAGTTATTCACTTTGGATAAAACTTAAGCCTAAGCTGGATGGCCCTGTTCATTACGCAATATGAATAAGTATCTGTACTATGAAAACTAGCATGATATCTCAAAAGAACCGTATTTCTTTGAATGATCAGGTGAAATCAGCAGTATGTCGGGGTTTCTGGATGGGATCAGATGTGGCGATTGTGAGTGTAATGTGGATTGGGGTGAGAAGAGAAACACCATCGCCTCCATCGCAGCCGGAGTTCTGGTACGTCTGCCTGATGACATCAAATAAATTGTCCTCTGCACTTTATCTAAAAATCCAGTGATTCTCAAACTAATGATCTTACTTCTCACGCCGTGCACACGTGTCAGTTTTTCACAGGCTGGTGGATCATCATCGATGCAGCGATAATGTACCCTAAAGAGGATGTGTTCCACCACGCATATCACACCTGTGGGGTTATAGCGACTATAGCCTTCCTCATGTGAGTTACACCTGTACAGATTCTCTCTCGGCACTCGTTGGTGCTTCCTCTAATGAAGGCAACAGAGCACTTGTTTTTAATGTGTCCAGCCAGACAGACTGTCCCAGATGTTTCTTCCTGTTGTTTAGCCTTGATTTAACTGCAGGGTTGTGCAATGACTACCGTCACCATGACTGCATTGTTAAATTCCCTGTTGAGTTTCACTTTCTGTGGATTTCAAAGACTTTAGATAGACGGTGCACTTATATTACAATGAATGGGGGAAAGTGTTTTGAGACACGCGCTTATGACTTCAAATGCAGTTTTTTGTCAGGGTTTGAGACTGTTGTTGTCAGATTTCATTGGTGATTTTAAATGTGAAATTTAATAATAAGCTTGGTGAACAGCTTTAGAGCTGTTTCCCCATTCAAAGAGATTGGAGCTGTACTTGCATGACTGAAATACTGAAGCTGCCCGAGAGGAGTTTCGGAGATGGCCGTACAGTGGAATGACTTGCTTTAAAGGGTCTTTGTTTGAATGCAGGATCAACGCAGTGTCAAATGGTCAGGTGAGGGGAGACAGCTACAGCGAGGGCTGCTTGGGACAGACTGGTAAGTGCTGCATTCACATCATGATTTTTTTTTACGTTATTGTAATACTACATGACTGAAAAGTGCCTTTAGGGTGTTCTTCTCTTGGTTCTTTTGGTCTGGACCAAAAAAAAGAAAATAATACATTTATTCCTGGTTCGCTTGGTGTTCACACTGTCATTTTTAAGACGGGACCTAAAGATAAAAATAAAAATAAAAATTGTATTTTGCAACAGACCTTAACAATCAAAACCAATGTTGTGTTCTGGGCTAAATGTGCCCGTCGTATGTGCGTAGCCTACATGTGATGGTATTTTGACCAGCTGAGAACCCGTGGAGAGATTATAACATGTGTAAAGGAGTCAAAACAGCGGCAGGAATCCCTCGGTCACACACACACAGATGAAGATCTGCTGCGAGGAGATGCGGTTCGGATGCCTGTACCGAACTGTGATGGGCAACATCATGACTATGATGAGAAAAATGCGTGAGCATTCTGTCCTTTTTAGGGTCGCATCTTGTGACATCATGTCCTGTTTTTGGTTCGTTTACATGTCTTTGGGCCATGTTGCGTTCATATTTCAGTCGAACCGCACCAGAGTTAGTTTGGAGGCTCATCTTTTCAGCGTCTCGGTCCTCTTGTTTGGTGCACACCAGGGTTCAGATGGCAGCGTTCACACTTATTCAAATGAACCGCACTAACAGAGCAATCGCTCCAGGGTTCGATTTAATCGAACCAAACATGCCAAGTGTGAACACACCCTTTTTAAATTCTAAAAGTAAAAAATTGCATATACTGCCCTAGACTAAACTGGGAAGGGTCACAGCCCTTGCATATTGTTGTCCTATTGTAAATTTAATTGCTTCTATTGCTCTCCTCATTTGTAAGTCGCTTTGGATAAAAGCGTCTGTTAAATGATGAAATGTAAATGTAATGTGTGTCTGTGTAGGTGCCAGAGTTTGGCTCTTCATCGGGTTCATGTTGGCGTTCGGGTCTCTCATCGCCTCTATGTGGATTCTGTTTGGTGGTTTTGTTGTGACCGGTAAGAGATAAGATTAATTTTGCTTTGTTTTTTTTTAGAGAAAAAGATGTTTCAGGTTTCTGCTTGTATATAGTTTCTAATTTATTTTTTATTTTTTATGAATGAACAGACAAGAAGGATCTGGCAGTGTATCCTGGTATTGCAGTTTTCTTCCAAAATGCATTCATCTTCTTTGGGTAAGTTTGGAAATAGAGAGAACAGAATCTCACATCAGAACAGGTTTGATATGTCACTGCATTACCTGTAGGCCAGGGTGATATCATTTTATTGGCCTTTTTTTCTTACCTTGGTATTTTGACAATATATGCACTATATATTGTCAAATGTATATATATATATATATATATATATATATATATATATATATATATATATGTATATATATATGTGTGTGTGTACAGGGTTCCTGCACACTTTTTAAAGTCAAATTTAAGGCTTTTTAAGACCTGAAGAAATCAAAATTAATACCGTACATTAGGGGTGTGCAATATTGACAAAAATATATCTCGATATTTTAAACGTTTTGTTGATAATAATTAGATGATATTTTACTGATTGTGTTTTTGTGCTGGTGCATTGGCTGGTTTAGGCCTGTTGTTGACAGCAGACTCACGAAGATATTCATATTTTTCATATTCTATGCAGTGGTCAGTTCACAGTAGTGACAGAAATGATTAATTAATGTGCAATATTTGCCACCTTAAATTGATTTCCAGGGGCATTTTCACCTATATATGGACAATTTTTCTAAACTTATTTAGAGTTATGCATCACCTTTTATGTCAAATAGCCTACTTACATTCAAATTAAATTATACAGTAATTATACTTATTTATACAATAATACTTAATTACACAATAATTATACAGTACCACCGTTACCAGTCAAATTAAATCATTCAATCAAAATCCATCTTTGCAGTGCAGAGGTCACACTGAAGCGGCATCAGAAGTGGCATTAATATTTACACTCCATTTACAATTGCATAAATAAAGCTATGAGAGTTTTTTTAAATCAATATTCAATATTTAAATATGAAATGATATCTAATTTTAACGTTTTAATTAAAGGGTACTTTAAATATGAAACTAAAACCGCCAGTAGGCGGCGGAGTCACTGTCCTAACTGTCTATGGAGTTGAGGGATTCATTCATTCAACCGATTTGTTCAAACGGCTGATTCATTCGGGAAAGAAACAAGTGATTGTTCATTGAATCGTTAAAATGACTCGTTCAAAACGTGGATTTCAGTCAAGAAATCATCGCTGTCTGTTGCATTAAGACTCTGCTACGGTTTCATTTAGAAATTCTAGTCGGCGAAATAAAGGGAAAACAAACAATATTGACAATATGGTGTCTAAAAAGTAACTCATGTTAATTTAACTATTGTATAACATAAATATATCACACTTGTGCACGGGAAAACGGCACTTTTACTGATGTGATATTCTAATATAAGAACAGAATATGATATAAATATAAGACAAAAACTAATTTGGGGACATAGGCCTACAATTGCACTGACACATCACGCAGTGAAAGCACGAGAGACAAATGCGATGTCAGCTCACAGTGCCTCATACATCGTTAAAACAATGATTACAATAGAGGGAATGCATTAACGTCACTTCCCCGCCGGAACACGCCCCCCCTCAGCCGGACTGAGTGGCAGAAGAGCTGCTGCGTGGCTGGAGTTAATAGTGGAAACTGCGAAAACGCGAGTAAAACAACCTATTATCAGTTTAAACTAAAAGTTGGACTCGATATAGTGTTCCTTACAACTTAGGCCAAAGATCCAGTGATCCATGGATATTGACACGCAGCCATCGTGTTTCCTGACACTCATATATGTGCCTGATTTCGACGCCGGGGAAATACGTGAAGCAAATTTGCCTGTGAACGCTTTATATAAATACAATATAGGTAAGTCTAAATCCAGGTGATCACATCAATGTTATATATAGGCTATAATCATATTGTCCAGCCCTAAAACTTGTAGCCTATAGTTTTTTGTCAGTTTATTTAAAAAGTTTATTTTATCGGAGTAGGGTCATAACTGGCTTAAGCATAAACCGGTCGACACAGGTCGTTTTTTGCCTCTTACTCGGATTTCGCATTATGTAAACGCATTAACCTGCTTTCTGTCAGCTTATTGAAGTGCGCATGTGTGAAATGTGACAGAAACGCATCCTTTGTGCAGATTTAAACGCATCCAGACAGAGCGTTTTGCTGGAAAGGAAGAATAAAATATATCACAAACGCAGACTCTTTCATGACACAGAACATTATAAAAATGTCCTCTCATCTCGTGTAGCAGAAGTAGAAATGGTTCAGTCAAAACGCTGCATCTGTAACTGCATGAGAGGAAAATATACAAACTGTAAGTTTCCCGTTGACATGTTGCAAGCTTTATTTAACATCAACCGATACAACAAATGAAATACTCAAAGTCAGATACGCAAATGATTGTTTTGTCGTTACAGGTCATGGCCTGATTTATTAATAAAGTCATGTAAACATGCCGCGGTTTACGTGCGTTGTTATGGTTACTGGTGTGCATGTAAACGTGCTCAATGATAACTGCAAATCCACTTTTCTCTGCCTGGAGTCAAGTTGTTTCTATGAATTGCATCGATCCATTTGCTTCTCTGTTCTGTAGCTTTCGGCAGTCTGTAAAAATATACCTCAGATTTCTTGTGAAATGTAGTTGTACAATCAATCGCAAAGCTCTTTCCCATTTTAGATGCATTTTTTGTGTTTTTCACGGCATTCACGCTGAAAACCAATGCTGCCGCTCAGTCTTTTTGCCACTCAGTGGGCGTGACCGCAATCACTCCAGCTGGCAGTGACGTCACGCGCATACCCTCTATATCATTATAGACAATACACATCGCACACCCCTAAGGACATAAAGAATGAACTTACGACTGAACTGACATTGCCAACTTTCTTCTTCTCTCCTCTCTCGCGTGCAGGAGACGGACGTTATTCTGCCGCGAATGTGATGCGAACTGTCACGTGAACAAGCAAATCCACAAAGATAGAATAATAAAAAATAATACTATGCTAATTAGATAATTGGAAAACATTTAGATATGTCTAAGTCGAAGTGTCATCTAAAATTTAAGACCTTTCATAAGTAAAAATAAGACTTTTTAAGACTTTTTATGGCCTTATATTTTAAAAACCTAATTTAAGACTTTTTAAGACTTTTTAAGGATCCGCGGGAACCCTGGTGTAACACTAAACTCTACAAAAGTTTGGGGTCGTAAGATTTTTTAAATGTTTTTGAAAGAGGTCTTTATTGTTCACCAAGGCTGCATTTATTTGATCAAAAATACAGTAAAAACTAATATTGTTAAATATTGTAATTTATTCCTGTGATAAAAGCTGAATTTTCCGCATCATTACTCCAGTCTTCAGTGTCACATGATCCTTCAGAAATCATTCTAATATGATGATTTGCTGCTCAAGAAACATTTATTATTATTATGATGCTTAATATTTTCATGATTCTTCACTGAGTAGCAAGTCAAACACAACAGCATTTATTTAAAATAGAAATCTTTTGTATCATTATAAATGTCTTTACTGCCACCTTTGATCAATTAAATGTGTTCAGAGTGTTTAATAAATAAATAAATAAATTCAGAGTGTTTAATGCAAGAAGTAAATACAGTAAAAAAAAGTTCAATCTAGTTCAATAATGAACTTGCTTTTCTACCATGTTTTCACCAAATGGCCACAGGGATATTTAATAAGTTATGTGCAATATTAAACCTATGTTGTAGTTTTGTTACCTATATTTTTACTAAAACAATTTACTGTATGTAATTGCCATGTGGAGACAATTATTTTTAAGTGATTGATTACACAAACAAGTTGTTAAAAATAGAATTTTCCATAAATCTATTGGAATGGACAATATTATCTGATTCAAACTGAAATAGAAATATTTTTTTTCTACTGATGCTTTTAAATAACTGTTAGGCGCAAGACATTTAAATGACCTTCAGAATACTTTTTAGGAAGCCTAATGCCCCGTTAAAAGTGCATTAAAATAATTTTGAACATATCATTCATGAATATATGAACTATCGCCCTGGCCTGTAATTACCTGCGGCAGAGATCTAAGATTTTGAGCATTCATGCAAATTATAATAAATTACACTGCAAATTCTGAAAACAATATGATCATTTGATTGAGCTCTGATTTGTGATTGTCCTTCACTCTTTGCAGTGGTCTGGTGTTCAAGTTTGGCCGAACTGAGGACCTCTGGCAGTGAAGCTTCATTTCCTTCAATCAAATCCCACAGTCCATCAACAAACAATTCCTCTGTACTTATTGCTGCTTATTTGCACTCGCTATTTCTTTCTCTCCTCTTTTCAACCCCTCAGACGACTCCCGTTCTTAAATATATTCCTTCTTCCTTTCTTTGTCTTGTTTCCTGTGTGGCCACAATGGGTGCAGACAAGAAATGCAAATCAAATCCAGACTCTTCAGTCAAAATGGACACGTTTTGACCTCACTCTGCATTAAAAAATTACATATATGCAATAGAACTACAATGACATAACATACAGAAATTGTAGAATTCTCATATTAAAAGTGCACAATAAGAGCTAATATCTTCAGCCTGGCTTTTCCAGAGATCTCAAAAGGAAAGAAAACATTGATTCGCAAAGATCTCAAAAGGAAAGAAAACATTGATTCGCAAAATATAGTAACGTGATCATATACGACAGCAGCAGGGAGAGTTCTTGAGCAGAATCGTTTATAAACCAAAATGAGTGATTCACTGTGTTTCTATTTTTAATGTGTCGTCATTTGAATAAGTTTGCTTTTTTACATGAGCCACCGAATTTGTATCTGTCGGATCACTTTAATGCATAATCTCTTGAAATTTCACGTTCGGTCAGACCAGCGTACTGTCATATTAGCTCAGCCTTCAGTCAGTTGACATCACTACAACAGCGCTTTATTCAATGTTTTACTTTAGGAAGATTTTTATATAATGTTATATGAATTCCCATACCTTTTTCAGTCATTCATTATTACAGATTTTTAAAAACTATTTTACAGAGATTGCACTGAGCAAGAGCAGTTTCTTAGAGCTGAGCTTTACCAGAAACATGTACATTCACTGTCAACTTTTTTTTTTTAAAGAAGTGTTTCATTTCTGTGCAACTAGTAAACCAAACAGCATATTTTCCTCGACTGTGGGAACCCTGGTTATATATTTTGTGTGTTCTGGAGCATTAAGGTCACTCTCTATGTGTATGCTTGGGCATGTGGGAGTTGTATAAAAATGTTAATGTTTTTAAAAAAGCACAATTTCTTATTATTTCAGTGGTTATGGGAGAATAAGGTGACGTCAGTCAGATTTTGACTCGTCTATCAACTGACAAATTAGAGATTCTGTGATTTCTACATGCTAAAAGAATGTAACATTTTTAATGTAATCCATGTCTCTCTTTCTGACAAAAAGTAGCTAAACTTCATTCAACTGTGGGTTTCAAATGAATAAAATTATTGTAAATATGTACAGAGCCAGTGTTTTTTTTCTTTCACTATGTTCAAATACAGATGAATAATGGGTTTATGGACTACAGTCAATGCACTGACTGCCATCAGGTTATTTTTATATATTAAATTAGTTGGTGGTGTGGTATATCAGCTTACCATCGTCATGAAACAAACTCTTCTCTGTGTGTAATTTAATCCAGCCACGGGCTTGGAAAATTCTTTGCCGTTGTTGTTTTGTATGATTTGTCAGTTATAAAACATACTGATGTCCATTTAAGGACATTTTATATTGTAAATTGTTTACTTAAGCAACCTGTGACTTATCAAACATATAGTTTTTGTGTTAATTGCATTTATGCCTGGAGTTCTCTTTTCGATGTGTCCACAAGTTCTTCATACACGTGCCACCAAATTTGGAAACTACAAGAGAAGGAAATGCATAATTAGCTATCATAAACATGTTTGGAAATATAAGTTAAGGTTTAATAAAAAAAATGTATAAGTATTTTATTAATTCCACTTTAAATGATAAAAGATGAATGCAAACACAGCAAGAGTAAGGATTGGCGTTTAGTCATGGTAGACTTTATTTATATTGTTGTGAGTGAACAAAACCATTTACCTCCCAGAATGCCTGGTCATCAAAGCACTTCCTGTCCTGCTGGGGTCTCCAGAAACTCCATTTAAGGAAAAGTCCTGCAAATTTTAACTTAAGTTGTATGTTTTGTCTGCCTCAGTAAACTAAAACACAAAACTTATCAGTAAGGGTTATGCAAAAACACAACACTTTATTTTGATGGTCCATCAGTAGACATTCTACAAACTATAACATGTCAACTAACTCTCATTAGAGTATCCGTGGACTGTTATACCTATAGGTCAGGGTTAGTAGAATAAGTTTACATGAACTTGCAAAGTTACTTATAGTCAGTAGAATGTCTGTTGAGGAGCATCAGAATAAAGAGTTAGCTGATAATAAACAGAGTCTAATACTCTAATGAGAGTTAGTTGACATGTAGTTGCACTTATAGTCACTTATACTTAGTAGAATGTCTAAAGTGCATCATCGGTGTTACTTTTGTTTCTTTTTTTTAGAAAGATGCTGAATGCATATGAACACAGGGAAAACTGTTTAAAACAGCCTACAGTGCTTTGCTGATTTTAATCATAACACAAGGAAATGAAATGTGTCTGTCTAATGATCTTCATCAGTGGTGTACCTGTAGCTGTTCCCATCACCAGACTCATGCACACTGTTATGAGGAGAACACAGATGTGATACACAGCAAACCGCACAGCTCTGTGAACACAAATACAACACAGATCTGAAAAACCATCTAAAGCTCAGACATTTTATGCCTGTAGTCATTGCTTTTACTGTATGGTTTATTTAATGCAATTTATTGGATGCACACGTCATTTGATTGACTAAAAGTGAAAATCACTTTACATTGTGCTTTCACTACTGGCCAGCCTTATAAATAAATGAGCGAACCATCCCAGGATCCCCGGTATGGCGTGCACATTGAGGACGCCGCAGGTGTCATGGCACTCAAAAGCAAACAACATGTGATCCTGAATGAAAGTGAAAAACAGAGAATCCATCACTTTAAGTTATAGTTATTTTAGTACTTCAACTTTAAACAAAAATGACAAATACTGAAATACAATAAGTTTAATGTTTTATTTCAATTAATGTTTTTATTTGGTTTTAGTTTTAGTTGACGACCCTGACTTATGGGGGGAAATTTGAGTTTTCCATTTTGTGATGGATGTGGCTTGACCTTCATGTACTGGAATCCCAGGGCTGATACGAGAGCGGCACAGAAGCCAATCATCATTGCAATCCATGGCGCGTGGACTGCCGTCATGGCAACTCCAATGGCAACACCACCAGACAAGGCAGAGCTCTGGATATGAACCTGTAAAACATGATACTCTTCATGATGTGTCCATTATCTGAAAAACTGGATCCTAACAAAGTCAACATGAAATGGAGTTCACAACCCATTATACTTTCATGATGTGTCAGATTTCAGAGTATTATGTTATGATTATTTTCAACTCTTGCTATGTGGGAATGTTCTTCCTACAGTCGCTCACCATGTTCATCTTTCCTTTGGAGCTGGTGAGCATAGAAACAGACATCGCCATGACAACACTGACGGCCAGAGACAGATACGTCCCATATATCACAGTGAGTTTCAGTTCTCTCTCCACCCTGTGAGACACCAGTGCCGAGTTAAAACTGGGCCAGAACATCCACAGAAACAGTGTTCCTGTGAGAAAGAGAGAAAGGGAGGCAGTTCCCCGTGCATGATTTAATTAAAATATAGAGATCAAATAATTACACTTCGGTCCTTGAATCTGATTGGGTGAGCATCGTTCAAAGGGGCTGTGATATCCAGCAGCACTGGGAGTTTTCACTGTTTCGACTGTCAGTGTTGGGGATTTTCAGTGACTCTTTCTGCAGGTTACACAGTTACACCAGTAGGTGGCGACAAATGACCGTCTTTGTAAATGGCTCACTGAATCATTCCTTCGTTCACAACTTTCATGATTAATTTAGGATCGAAAGAAGTGACTGGCTGTGTCTGAAATAGGGCACTATTTGAAGGGACAGCCATTTGTAGTGGTGTCCGAAACCATAGTGGACGTAATCGAATGCTCTCTTTTAATCCCATTATGTGTAGACGCTCAGCGACTGGAGTATACCCATAATGCACTGTGAGAGTCGTGTGCTGAATAAATTCCTGCGTCTGACCAGAAGATGGCGACCGCATGGCGAAGATGGCGATTTTCCAAACCGCTGGTCCAATGTAGCTACAGCGTTATATTATAGGCTACACGTACAAATTCCATCTTATTAAATTGTTTAATTATGGTTTACACATAGGCTGTGTCTGAAATCGTCCCCTATACTCTTAAATAGGGCACTATTTGAGGGAACAGCCATATGTAGTGGTGTCCAAAACCATAGTGGACATTATTGAGTGCACTTATTCAATCCCACAATGCACAGCAATAACGAGTGTACAACTGACCTACGCTGAACGGCTAGAGAATACCCATAATGCACTGTGAGAGTCTGCTAAATGAATTTCCGCATCTCGCCAAAAAAGCTGAATCATCCATCCAGTTCCAATGTGGCTATAGCATATCATATATATTCCTTTTTGATTGATTATTAAATTGTTTAAAAATGTTTATTCATGCAGGTTTCAGGCACAGCCAATGTGGCCCTGTCCCTAATGGCCCTCAATACACACTTTTGTAAAGCCTGCACATATAGTGTGGTTACATTTTCTGTAACAGCTATGACACATCAACTCAATAATTATATAATAGGCCTGCATCACACAAATTATAAATAATCTCTGGCCATAACACACTCTTGCTCGAGTGATATTGATCTATATAAAACTCTTTTTGCTTTATAAAATGCTTTTTGCTTTGTGGGAAGAATAAAAAGGCATCCGATGGAGTGATTTAAAGCAGTAAATTAGCTTAAAATACATATTTTAATTGCATGAAATAAGCACAGGCGCCATTGAATATTCACTCGGTTATCTTTAAAGAATCACTTGAAGCTCACTAACTCATCTGATGTGCTGTTAGAGTCTGAAACCTGGTTTAGAGGTATTTTCTGAGTCTGAGAGATAACTGTTAGTTATTGTACTCACCAAACATTGCGAATAAGCCAGTGCTACGGTCAATTTTTTCTTTCTCGTGTTTTGGATTGATTCCCTCTCTGTGCAGCACCCATGACACCATCACACCAAAAAGAGCCCCGAAGATATGAAGCATCATGATGCTGTACAGTGGATCTGCCTGAAACATGAGCACATCACTGCCTTAGTACAGAATGAAAATACTCAATCTGTCTAAATAAAATAGTATGTTCATTAGTGCTGTCAAATTGATTAATCGCGATTAATTGCATCTAAAATAAAAGTTTGTAAATGTATGTATAACGTACAGTATATAACATAAATACCTGTATGTTATATTACACATAGGCTATAGTTATATACGTTATGTTATATATACAGTATAACATAAAAGTTTGTGAATATATATACATTTACAAACGTTTATGTTAGATGCGGTTCATTGTGATTAATCAATTTGACAGTACTGTTCATTCTTATGTGTAATGTCTTACAAAAGTATTCAGACAGTAATTCCCAGATATCATGTTTTGCAAGCTGGTTTGACTGAAATTTCCTGATAATTTAAAAAACACTGCTTACTTCTACAAATTTGTATGCAAATTTGTATTTTTTTTTTGTCAATGATATTCACAACATCACATTATAATAATACATTTTCAAAGTTTTGCAATAAAAAGTTAAAAGACCAGAAAAGTTTTCTGTCTGTAAATGTTTCTGCATTTTGAATCAGATAGCAGAAAACATATACCAAGTTTTTATGTTAAACTTCTTTATTGAAATTGGCTTGCAATGTAGAGATGAGGACATGGAAAATGTTGAAAATGTATTTATATCTGGGCACGTATAGGGAATTTTCAGGATCCACTGATTCAGGAACAATTGATTCGGGAACAAACCAATAAACGAATTAATCTGAATGAATCATTCTTCATTGAAATCATTCTCCTGTGTTGAAATTGGCATTCAATGTACCTTGAAATTAGTGCTGTCAAATCGATTAATCGTGATTAATCGCATCTAAACATAAAAGTTTGTAAATATATATGTGTGCACACAGACATATATTGTACATTTTACAAACTTTTATGTTAGATGCGAATAATCGCGATTAAACGATTTGACAGTACTAGTTAACATGATGAAAGTGATCATTTTTATCAGGGAAAGTAATACTTCTCTTACATGGAGAAGAGTTCGCAGAATCCACTGATTGATCACAAATCCAGTGACCTCCACCAGAGCCATTAGTAAAAGCTGGACAGGATTTGTCTTCCCATGGACTGCTCCCATTGCAACCAGAGCGGATGCTGCACAGAGCTCTGCCTCAATCACACTACATGAGGAGCACAAATAACATTTGATGTAGTGGTGCTGTCAAACCTACTCTCAGAAAATAAGGTACAAAAGCTGTCACTGGGGTGGTACCCTTTCAAAAGGTACACCTTTGTACCTAAAGAGTGCATATTAGTACCTCAAAGGTACATATCATTGGTACAGTACATTAGTACCTAAATGGTACATATTAGAACCTTTTTATTCCAGTCACAGCTTTTGTACCTTTTTTTTTTCATTTTAAAGTATGAAAAAATACCTTTTTTACCACTTTAAATCATGACAATAATGTGAAAATCAGTTTAAAAACAAAAAACAAATGCATTCGTTTTTCCAAAGTAAATGTACCAGAGCTAATGTTTTGACTTTTTTTTAAATGATAATGTTTCGTATTCAATCTATGAATCTTACAATCTATGGCTTACTCTTTTAATGACCTTTCCAACGTGATTACGTAATGCCTGGCGCGTCGCAGACCAGCACAAGACGAACAATTGTGGTTAAAAAGTATATACATTTTAGTTTTTTTTTTTTAAATGACTGATCGTTTCGCTAGGTGACCCTGTTCCTCAGCTGGGATCGTGCAGAGCCGTTTGAAATTCTTCAAAGCCCTTTGAAACTGCATTGATCTGAACTTCAACAATTTGGTTACCGTTGAAGTCCATTGTGTGGAGAAAAATCCTGAAATGTTTTCCTCAAAAAACTTAATTTCTTTTCCACTGAAGAAAGAAAGACATAAACATCTTGGATGGCATTGGGGTGAATAAATTATTAGGAAATTTTCATTTTGAGGTGAACTAATCCTTTAACATTTACACATTGTGGGTTGCTTTTGTAAGAAAGCATCTGCTTAGACCTGTGATGTAGCTGTACCTCTTCATACTGATGTGGATCTCTCTTCTGTGGTGGCGTTGTGGCAGCAGGAAGCCATTCATCAAGACGGCCCACTGGATGGCCATGGCTGCTAACAGCATGTTAAACCCTGATCCACTGAAACCATATCGTACAAGGAACGTGGCCAGGAATCCAAACCCCATGAATATCATCACATGAATATCTTGGAATTCTGAAGAAAAGATTGCATTTCCAATATTGCCAATGTGTAATTTTATGAAAAGCGATATAAACTTCAAAAACTTGGCGGTCAGTCTTTTAATTGCTTGTGGGATAGAGAAATGCTTCTTATCATCCAAAAGCAGAGATGTTGTGGCTCCACACCCCAACGGCAATGTGCCACACATTTACAAACAAAACGAAGTCTAATCATATTCATTTTAAGTACGTTCATGTGGATAGGAATTTAGCAATTGTTTTTTTTGATATGTTAAAGGTTCTAAAAAAAAGCCTAGGAATTAATTTCTGAGCTGAATATGTGACTAGTCTTTTGTTGCATTATCATGCATTAACATATTAAATGAACATAGCAGGTTTACAAAAGATGATGTGATGCTGTTCATAAATAACCTCAGGTTTATCCTTAGGCGGAACAATGAATGCAAGTTTGAACTCTTGAGAATCATAGCACAGCTTAAATGTAAATCAGACTTACTAACCTGCATATGAGCGGATGAAAAGCTTACTGTCAGACTCATGCTGCTCTATTTTCACAAAAAAGACAAACAGTAGGATAAAGATGGTTTCCAGCAGGAAGGCCACAAGAGGAAGTCTTGAGCGGAGACTGGGGGCGTACTGAGGAGCCATTATTACTGTGACAAACTCTGACTGTCTTTAATCTTCACCGGCCAGAGATGAAGAGTATGCAAGATCACGTGCATGTAAGAGGAATGGAGGTGTTTCCCAAAAATACCCCCTTGTGCAATTAATCAGCATGTTGTGTGTGTGTATATGGACAGTGTTTGTTTGTAAAGTAGGACCTATTAGCAACATTATCAAAAGCCGGCAAAGAAAAATGATGCAACTAATATAAAAAGTTTGGGTTATTCCTGTTCTACAGCACCTAAATTCTATCATTTTTTTCTCTCTAACTAAAGTAGCGAAATTGTTACTTACTTCATTGAGATCAAATGAGGCTAATTAATTTGCCTCTTTGGTAATTATTAGTTTTACATTTTATCCAGTATATTAAGAAATGTGTTGGGGGAGATTAAAATGCATATTGCATACTGCACATTGTAAAAAGAAAAAAGAGAAAGTGATTATTAAACAAAATATTGATCTATATGTATAATATAATATAATATATAATGTATTAACTTGTTTGTGGGGCTTTGTTTTGTCATTTCAGCGTTTGACAGTCACTGTACAATTTACATCTGCCTACCAACGTAAAGTAAGTTTATGTGGAATTCGCATCTCTCACATATCATACGAAAAATACGTACAGAGAGTCCCGCCTGAATATATCCTATTGGTCAGCGACCACTACCTGATTTGTCCAAAAAAAGAGCGACTGGTCGGGCCAAGAAAACATGTCAGCCGCCCTGTTCCCTTTCTTTGGTACCGCCACAAACCAGACCGCTGCCTATTGGCTATTTGTCTTGTCATTCAAAATGACAGCCGACAGGCGCGATTCTTATTGGCTCGGCAGCCTGTCAGTCACTTCTGTCTAGGCCCGTGTCTGTGCGTTTGCGCGAGAGAAGGAGGAGGGTCTTCCACTCAGTCTTTTTATTTATTTCTTTGTTTCCAGCTGGAAAAAAAAACAACCACCGCGGTATATTCCTTTGAAGGACCACCAATGTTTCCCATCCGATTAAGACAGAACCCTGGACCATACTGCTGTACGTATTAAAAAGCCCGATTTAAGGGGGCGAGGATGAAGCGGCGCAATGCGGACTGCAGCAAGCTCCGACGGCCCTTAAAACGGAACCGAATCACCGAGGGGATCTACGGCAGGTACGATTCAGACCTTACGACGGAACCGTTCTCTTTCCCGAGCTGTAAGAAAGATCCAGATTTGACCTTTTATTATGGTCTAAGACCCCATAGAGAGACAGTAAATCGTATAGCTCAACTGAGCTAACGTTACAGTCAACAAAGCTGGCCGAAGGTAGACAGTCGTTTCCGCAGAAATCAATAAGCTGCCGTAGGCCTCATCATCACAGCGATGTGCTTTAAAAGAAAGAAACCCGCGAAACCCATTAGTGAGGGCTCGAGACTCGACCGTTAGAGTCAGTAAGTGTCAATCATCAGAATGATTGACGTGACAGCAGCTCCTTCACTCTGTCGGTATCCGCAACAAAGGCAATGTTTTGATTTTATCTGACAAGACCGTAAGAAGAATAGCCGTAGTTTAACTTGCAAATTTCACATGGAAAGCGGCACAGAAAGCGTGAAGTTTATTCAAATAATGGTTTCTAAGAGACAGCTGCAGTTTTGTTTTGTTTTTTAAATGCCTAAGGCCAAATAACTCAATAAGTTAGCACTATTTTTCCTCAGACGTTGGGGAGACCGGGACAGTTTTTATAATATCCTTGATCACATCTTTTGTCTAAGTTACTACAAATTTGCCTTCCATAATTTGGTGTAAGAAACCTTTATATGTGCCAGAAATCACAGTATATTTATAGTAGAAATTTGTTTTCCTGAAAAGGAGATGTTAGGGACTGACATCATCAGTCAGCGTTCACTTTCACTGTTTTTTTTTTTTTAATTTTATTAATTATTTTATACATACGTTCTTTCAGAAAATGTTTAGCAATTTATTTCTTTTTTGATTATAATATTCTTTATTAACCTACATATTTCATTGGGCTTTTTTTGCCCATTTAATTAACTAACTTAATTCTTGAAAGCCATAGTTTGTTGGTCTTGGTGGTTGTGTAAGATTTGTCAGGGAGCATCTGACCTATCAATCAAAAGTGATGTTGTAAGAGTGTTTTGCCCAACAGTATTGAATGTTTCATATATTATCAGTAGCCATAATCTCTCATATAATAGTTTCAATCTCTATGCATGAAGTGGGAGTCATGTTGTGTACAGGAGAGACATCAGTGTGGTACAGGTCATAGTACTATTTGTCAATTGTGTAAAGCAAGATGTCAGTAAAGTGTATTAGATGGCAGCAATTTACAGATAATTACGTTGCGGATATGAATTTGCTTTGAACCTGTTTAAAGTGGTGGTTTTCTTCAAACAGAGAAACCACAGTTTCAACCAAACAGTCATTAAAGCCAAGTAGATTTATATTGCCAAAAGTGAAAAAAAATACAGTAACAAGATAATCAAGGCATATTTTCCCACACAATTTTCAAGTAAATAACACAAGGAATGATTATATTTGATCATTTTCATCTAACCAATGAACTTAATTAACAGTGCACTAATAAACATCAATATTTACCGGCACATATTTTTTTTAACAAGTGTTTGAAGCATGTGAAAAATACCACAAATACGCATAACGCATACTTGCATTAAATTGTTGAATCAAGTTTTTAGTTGATTCATTTATTTTAACAGCTTGAACTGATTCACAAAATGAATTGAATTTACAAACTATATCCTTGTCTTAATGCAAAGTCCTTGCCAGCAAAATAATTCCAGATATATCATGAATAGTTTGTGCCGCAGATGACGCAGTTAAACCCCATGATTTGCTCACAGTGGGTAAATATCTGGCACTATCCCTGCCATTAAAGAAGGCTGCCAGACTTCACCCATTATCATTCATCTGTTTTTCTGCTTGATGTTCGGCATGTTTGACTCTCTAATATTTAGTGGTTCTAGAAGCTTAAATTCGGTCATAATGCCAACATTTCAAATGTTGACATAATGTTGCATCTGGGAAATATGTCGGTTAGGGTTTATAAGGAAATTATTTTTACCCCAAAACAATTTTCCTTAAAGGGTTAGTTCACCCAAAAATGACAATTCTGTCATTAATTCCTCGCCCTCTTGTCGTTCCAAACCCGTAAGACTTTCGTTCATCCTGGAACACAAATGAAGATCTTTTTAATGAAATCTGAGAACTTTCTGTCCCTCCATTGACAGCTACCGTACACAACTACCACATTGATGCTTCAAAAAGTCCATAAAGAGATCGTAAAACTAATTCATATGAATTGAGCGGTTTAGTCCAAAATTTTCTTTAGAGTGTCGATCGCTTTATATGACGAACAGATTGAATTTAGGCTATTATTACTCATATAAACATTGATCAGGGAACATAAACTGAAACTCAACCGAACCTGCTTGATGGGCGAGAACAAACCTCATTGTTCCGAAGATGAACGACAGTTTTATGGGTTTGGAACGACATGAGGGCGAGTAATTGATGACAGAATTAAAATTTTTGGGTGAACTAATCCTTTAAGAAATTTATTTGGTCCTAACTGTGTATACAAGTACTTTGTGATACTAGAATATGAACCAAATAATGTTTATGTGAAGATCATACAATTTGATGCTTTATTTAAAATCAAAATAAATGTATTCTAAAGGAATAAAAAAAAAACTCAAATCTTTCATCAATTTCTGTAAATCATTATTTGTTTTCAGTTTTTCTTGTCCTGTTTACGTGTGTAATATGTGTTGCATATGAAGTCTTTGTTTTGGATCCGTCCATTCAGTGACTGTAAACTTTGATGACATAATCTGTGAAGATGCATCTGTAACACCTGTTATCTGTTGTTTGTTATCTGATTCGTGTTGTCGCTTTCCTCAGTGAGGTGGAAATGAACAAGTATGTCATCAGTCCAGATCTACCGGTCCAGTGACTGCTTATTTTTACCTTGCATTAACACAATTATCTCTGTCATCATCAGAACACTGTTAATAGCGCGTTCAGCACCTGTAAGAGCAGCAGAGAAATATGTCATAATCATTTCAGACAGAAGAGCTGCAATATTCTACTTTTTTTCTACAAAAAGAGAACTAATTTGTTTTGAGGTGTATGATTTTACAAATTTCTATGATGAGGAAATTCATTGAAATTAATTAAACTTACCAAGACTAACAGTTCTAAAGGCTCTATTAAAGTATCGAGATGATTTCTTATTGTTATAATTATTGTTGATTTTAAGGTTTTATCTTAGTTTTTTATGCTTTATATTTTTAGCTTTATATGCAACTTTATGCTTCATATGCAACACATATAAAACGTTTTTCTTTTTATATACCTTGCAGCACTTTAACCTGTATTCATTTATGTACGAAAAAATGCAATTCAAATACATTTTTTAATTATTATTACTACCAGTCTTAAAGCTCTGTTGTTTTAGAGACAAGGAATTGTCATAAAATTGGTTTAAAGACACAGTCTTAAAAAGGCAGCACATTAAAATCATGATATTCAGAGTTGCTTAATTACACCTTATCTGCATTTCTACATCTGAAGATGGTTTTGTGCTTCTCGTCCTTACATAAAACATAATCCACTTTATTTACTACACGCTGCATTGGAGAAAGCCAAACAGTGATTCACGTCCTCCCCCACGTACCCATGGTTCATTGGTTTGGATTTACTGCTGGAGCTCATGATGGAGTTGCTTTACGTGCCTCTAGATGTTCACTGGCTCAAGGCCACATGTGGGGTCTTATTCAAAGAGATCTAGGGTTGAAATCTTGAAATGGATGGATGATTGATATAAATATATATGATATTAATAATATCTCTTTCCCTCTGTCTCAGTACATTCCTGTACCTGAAGTTTCTAGTGGTCTGGGCGCTGGTGCTGCTGGCAGACTTTGTGCTGGAGTTCCGCTTCGAGTACCTCTGGCCTTTCTGGCTTTTCATTCGCAGTGTTTACGACTCCTTCAGATACCAGGGCCTGGTGAGTGTGTGTGTGTGTGTGTGTGTGTTTGAGATGAGCTTGTCATTCAGATGATGGGACTAAATAAACAAAGGAATCAATTGCTCACCCTCATGTTGTCCCAATCAAAAATCTGATGTTTGTTTAGCAAAATGTCTGAGCTTCTGTTTTCTGTACAAAGAAAGTGCATGGTGATTCATACTGCGTATAAGCTCCAAAACAAACCAAAACAATTCTGAATAATTTTCAGGTTAACTTTTTTTAAATCAACTGCTACATATTATATATTGTAAAAATACATAATAATAATACAAAAATAAAGAATTAATGCATATCTTATTTGTCAATCCATCACTTTTACTAATCCATCACTATTATGTCTCTTAAATTATCAAAACTGCATAATATTTATAAAATGCTGTTTATAGCCCTATTCGGACGGGACCATTTTATGTGCAGTGGCTGATTATAATAAATAAGTGAGCAGAAAAATCTAGACAAGTATCTTACACTTACATGACACTGATATTATAATGGGCACTCTTCGCAGTGTCCGCGATTTGGCTCAATTTATTAATTGCATGTTATTTTGTCCGATTCCATCCATATTGAAACTAAATTAAAGCAGGCCGAAGATTGGTTTGCAAATGTTAGGTCAGGTAGGTCAAATACACATGAGGAGAAGCGTTAGAATAATAAAACATCAGCAATCACAGACATTTGCATTCGGACATTAGATTTCTCAGAGGACCGTTGAGTTTGTCGAAAAACAGTAGGTAATTTGCCCCAGAATTTTTACAGATGTTGTGTGAGAAAAACACAGACTTGGTAGATTCGGACGGGAATAAAATCGCAATGTCTGTGAAACACGAATTTCTCTCACAACCCTCCTGGAAAACTAGTCCTGTCCGAATAGGCTTTAGGGTTGTTTATATGATGTTTTGTATGTCTCACAGCAGGACACTAAAATATAATGCTGTAATATAGCCTATTCCGTTCTCAAATGCAAGCATAAAGCTTTCCGCAAAACACAGGCAAAAATATGAATGTCGGAAAAATAGCAAGGAGACATTTTAATTATTTAATAAACTAGTGTTTTCTGAATCTGTGTCGGCTGCAAATATGGAAAAATGATGGGCGACTAAGCCTCACCTAGTCAACTATTAGGGAGCTGCCCTACTACCCAAATGCTGAAAGAGGACTGTAAATTGACATGTCATGCCCATTGCACATGTGATGATCTGATGCATCTCTTTGTGTGTTTCAGGCTTTTTCAGTGTTTTTTGTGTGTGTGGCATTCACATCAGACATTATATGTCTGCTGTTCATCCCAGTGCAGTGGCTGTTCTTTGCAGCCAGCACATATGTGTGGGTACAGTACGTCTGGCACACAGGTAAGAGCCACACACCTGTTCATCCTGCCATCAATGTTCTGGAATTTTTCGCTTGAATGTTTCTAAAGTCTAACATCAAGCTTACAGTGGGTTGGTCTGTGGTTCGTGAACATTCATGACTTCACAGTTTTGACATTTCCGTTATAGACAACCTCAAGCCAACGTGTCAGTCTGGTTTGTTGTAGACACGCCCATCTCTGGTTTTTCTAATCCTCTTTGTAAAGATGGGCTAAAAAATATTTTACATCTGTTTTGGTAGCTGCTACCTCAGTTTAGACACAAAAAATCTTAAGCACGCATCCATTGGCGAACCCCAATGAGAGGTTCATTCCCATTCTGTTGTGAGCTTTTGTTGTCAACGCATGGTTTATTCTCTCTTTATAACATGCACACACACTGTGACCTTGCAGCTGTAAGCTTGGTTATTTCTGCCGGTGTGAATGAGCAGCTCTGGATCTTGGTATCAACAAAGCATTTGCTTCAAAAGACTCGCTCAAATTCACCCATAGAGTGTGTGCGTGAACCCTTGTGGGTTTGTTTAGATTAATTTGTGCTGTTCATGTTATTATTGTTACACTCTACTCACTGTTGTCAGCTGATGTTTTAAGCACATGTTGAACTGACCATTCTAATCTCTTGTCTCTCTACAGAACGAGGGGTCTGCCTCCCCACTGTGTCGCTATGGATACTTTTTGTTTATATTGAGGCAGCTATCAGATTTAAAGACTTGAAACACTTCCACGTGGACTTGTGTCGTCCATTTGCAGCGCACTGGTATGTCATTTTCCCAAATCCACACTTGCGCTGACAAATCTAACGCTTCCATTGATTGTGAGCAAGTTTCTGCTTTATATGTCCAGTGTTCTCAAAACCATTTCAGAACGTGTTGGTCATGTTTTTATTACTGTAAGTAAGTGATCATAAGTGATATGTTTCACTGCTGCTGAGAGCGCTGTAGAGCAGACAGTCTGGAATTGAATTTACATCAATAATTGTCCTCTGTTTGTCATGATCAGAAATAGTGATGCACTGAAATTCCAGCAACTGAAAATAATAGGCCAAAATAGTTTTGGAGGGCTGAAATCATTGACGAAACATTTAGAGCTCTGATTGTGCATTTTTACTGTGTCAGTGTTAGGGATGTCAACGATTAATCGACGATCGATTAATTGTCGATAATACATTTAATCGATCAAACTTATCGATCATCGATTAAGCAGGATCATGCGCGTGCGTGCTGCTCAACCGCGAAACATGTGAGCGAGCACGCCGGTGTGGTGAAGTGTTGAGTCCCACTGAATGACACACCCCGGAGTTGTTTGGGACTATTTTACACCTTCATCATGACTATAAGTTTGCGTGTGCATTCGCAGCCTTTTGTTTTGTGCAAATGTAAGTTGTAATAGTTTATTTTGTGTACGCTTATCTATATCTGATTGGTCTCATATTGGATGCATTTGGTTAAGAATCGACGTGATCTTTAGCGCGCTCAGCTCAAACGACAATGCACGACTAATAATGACTATTGGGACTGTCATATTACACAAGATTATAAAGAGAACACTATTGTAATAAAACATTGTGAATTATTTGGGTTTAGATGCCATGTCGCGTTGTTCCAGGAAGAGCTCGTCAGAGACTTTGAGCTCGTCAGAGACTTTGAGCGCGTCCACCACAACATATGAGTCATTCTGAATGGCACGTAACGTTAACTCACAACTCAGTTTAAGTTCACTTGTGCATTCACGTCATTTTGTGCAGATATAATTTTGTAATATTCTGCTTATTTTGTATATATCTGATTAATATCAAATAGGATGCGTTTAGTTAAATAAGCGCTAACAAAGTGCTCAACGGTTATTCATTCAGCGCGCGCCGCTCAAGCAGAATGCACAACTAATAATAACGATGGTTAATTTGGGACTTTCATATTACATAACATGAGAACACTATTTTATTAAATGGTTGTGAATTCATTGGGTTTAGTTGCCGTTTTCAGTGCGTTGTTCTAGCACTTCCACAACAGTCACACATTCTGAAAAGCACGCATATGAGGCGGCGTTGGTGACACATTGTATTTGCCGTTATATTTATATATTAAATAATTAATTTAATTTATCAATCACATCAAAACATTTTACAATCCTACTAAGCATTTATTTAGATTAAAAAACATTCTTATTAATTTGGTGAGTAACATAGCTTTTTGAGCAGCATTTGCAGACCCTGTGCTGTTTGCCATTAATGCTAACGATTAATTGATCGTTGATTTAAACGACGATCGATCATGGGAATTTGTGAAAATTGACATCCCTAGTCAGTGTCTATTTTGTGCAAACAATGTGGATAAGCTACAATAGGTAAAGATGTCAGCAGTGTAGACGCACTTCACCGTGACCAAAATGATGCTAGAACACCAATATATAAAATTTATTCAGCTGAAATATCAAGAGGCGGATCGTTGCAGAAGAACTTTCCTATGACTTGATTTATTACCGTTAACACCATAAACAGCATACAGAATTGCTTTTTACACCAACAATGCTAATCATTTGATGTACTATTTCTTTTTATGTTCACAGTATTGGGTACCCGGTGGTTACGCTGGGCTTTGGTTTTAAGAGTTATGTAAGTTATAAGATGCGTCTACGAAAACAGAAGGAAGTGCAGAAAGAGAACGAATTTTACATGCAGCTGCTGCAGCAGGCACTACCTCCAGAACAACAGCTCATACAGAGACAAGAGAGAGAAGCAGAGGAAGGTAAGGACTGAGGGACGATCTTGTGCAGCTTTGCATCTTGTGTCTTGACGGAATAGTTGACTCAAACTAATGCTGGGCGATATACCGTTTTTATTTTGTGTAGGATATGACTTTTTTCCAATACTGGAATACTGGTGCATGGCTGAAATAATTGCTGTATCTATTCAGTGGCCTCAAAGAGTGCATGGATTGAGATGCATTAATGGAGGACCCCTATTAACGACATAGCCTTCTTACTAATGGTTCTTGCATTATAACACTATTAATAGCCCACACTAACTCTCTTCAAAAGGGTAAATATATTGAGCCCTATAATGGAAAAGGTGGATGGAATCTCGGAATCTAGTCAAAAAATAAAATAATAATAATATTGTGAAATGTCATAGAATTTTGTATAAATAATCTATAATTTTGGTACACTATTTTTATGGAATATTACACAATTTTTCATCCATGTTTTAATTTAAACAGTACACCTGTTGTGCAGCACTTTGCAAGAAAATTAAAAGGAATTGTTCTATTTTTATTTGATTACATTTTAAAAGGTAAATTAAATTAATGTTTCATAAAATATTTGTTTACCACCGTTTTTGATAGTAAATTTGGCTAACGCTTTAGTTTAGGGTCCAATTCTCACTATTAACTAGTTTTTTTATTAGCATGCATGTTACTAGAATATTGGCTGTTTATTATAAAGTTTCAGTTCTCTTTATCAAGTTCTATTTATTTATATAGCACATTTTAAACAGCCACTAGGCTGACCAAAGTGCTTTACAGAACAGCCATATAAAGAAAAATAATACTTGCATAACAACACATAAAACACAAATAAAAGCAGCAAAGCTAAGGGCAACCTTAAAACAGGAGTAACAAAACATTATCAGACTCAAATATAAAATAGTAAAACAGAAGTGGCAAAACACATATTAATGCCTTATTATGCATGGCCATATTGACATACATGACTTAAACTTAACAACTACCTTACTAACTATTAATAAGCAGTAATTAGGAGTTTATTGAGGCAAAAGTCATAGTTAATAGTTAGTAGTGAGAACTTGACCCTAAACTAAAGGGTGACCTAAATTTCTATATGACATTACAGTGTTTTTATATTCTTTCTACTCCTGACAGTAAAAATAAGCCACTATAAATAAATGTAAATAAAGTACCAGTCATGAAAATAAATGATTAAAACCATTATATACCATAAAATAAACAGCCGTGAGAAAATTATGAAATTGTTCATTGTTGCAGTGACATGAGGCTGAGTATACATTGACAGATTTTTCTGTTTTGGATAAACTATTTATTTTAAGTCTTTCTTGCTCTTTCACTTTCAAAAGCAGCAGCAGCAGCATCTAAAGGCATTCAAGATGTAGACTCTCCAGCTGTGGCACAGAACGGCTCGGCGGGCGGTAAAAAGCCCTCATCCAACACGTTACCAGAGCTGGAATACAGAGAGAAAGAACGAGGCAAAAACGAGTCCAAAAAGCAACACAACCACAACCAGAACCATCACAGCAGCACCAGCAGCAGCAGCAGCATCTTGCCCTCAGTGGACAGTAAAGCTCACGAGATGGAGTACATGGAGAACCACGTGAACAGTAAGAGACTGAGCAGCTCAGATCTGCTGGGCAGCACTGAGAACCTGCTGAAAGATGAACACTCTTCATCCTCCTCCTCCTCTTCCTCCTCCAACTCCAACAAAAATTACAAAAACGCCAGCGGAGGAGGAGGGGGAGGGAGCTCCTCGCCCCGGGGACACGGAACAGCCAATGGCAGCGTGCCGTCTTCCTCCGGGCCTTCGTCGTCCACCTCTTCCTCGAGTAAGGGGGACAGAAAACAGAAGTGTGGAGGGGGGAAGAACGCAACATCGCACAGAGACCCTGTGGAAAACTGCATTCCCAACAATCAGCTGAGCAAACCCGAGGCGCTCGTCAGGTTAGACTCGCACGCATCATCTGTCTCAAAATTGGGACTTTTGTTGAAACACTAGGGTTGTGTGAAAACACTACACACTACACTGTAAAAAATGTTACTGCTATTTCATTAAAAAAATTATGGTAACAATAACACATAATATTTTTGAGTAGTTAAGGCTTGATTTCTTTCATGGAATCTACCTGAATAAATCATGTAAAATCCCCTTAATTATTTAGTCTATGATACAATGAATTGAATATTTTTAGTGAAATATGCTTTTTTTATTTTAAGCTGACGCTCAAAAGTGCGTGAATTAGAGTGAATGGAAATAACCTGTTTATATTTGACTTTGAATTATATTGCATTATTAAAAGGCTGTATGCCGCTTGCACAGCACATAACCAAACTTGTTACTGCATTAGCATTATAACAAAGTTTTTGCTCAACGAACTAAAGCAACATGCATTAGAATCGAGTATCAATACATGCAGTTATTCACAACCTTACTTATAAGCCCTACTCTTCTGCACAATGGTAACAATCAAAACTTCAACATAATAGAAACTCTTTCAAATGTCAAACATAACTGAACATTAAACATGAACAGATGTTTCCCTTTACTCAAAAACACTTAAAATAACACTTAATTTCAATATTTCCTCTCCATTACCAGCCACGTGCAAAGCATCCTGGGAACTAACAATGGTGTCTCTAAATAAAACCGCATAATTGAGCTAATTCTCTTAAAATAAATTGGTAGCCCTTTTTCCTTAATTTTAACAGCTTAATCGGTTCCTCAGTTCAAGCCTCAAAATTGTGTATGTTTCCTTAAAAAAATGATGAAAATGTATCTCTTGGTTTTATTAGAAAACCAAGAATGTTCTTGGTTTTTGATTTTGAAATGTTCTCAATATTTTCTATACAACACTGAATCACAATTTTCTTGATAAAATATACACAATATTTTTAATTATCACCTTCATTTTTTAATGAAAATTACAAACCCCATGATTCATTTTTTACAGTGTAGACTAGCAAGCATGTTTTGTAATGTTTTTCCCTACACTCTGCTGATAGAAAGCATTAAGCTTTCTCACTAAGCCAAAAAAATCAAGTCAGACTGCTTTCAGTGAGAAAGAAATCTGTTCTCCTTGTGTTCACATTGATTTGGAACTTTATTTTTGTGTCCACTTTTGTTTTGTTGAGGTGTGGTCCCATTAACCATTTTAGTGGTCAAGAGTCATTTCATTAGGAATCTACGCAGTCTGGAATTTCACTCCTGGGTGAAAGATTTCCCAAAGCAAATTTTGCATGGGGTTCAAGTAGGGGTGGGCGATATGGCAAAAATATCACATGACGATTCACGATTTTTTCATGTTGGTTTTTACTGTTTTTCAAGTGACTGAGCAGCACAGCCAAACTAATTTCCCTATTTTAAAAATGTAGCTTTACAAGGTAGCAAAATATAAAAGAAAAAGGAATGACAGACCATTTAGGCCAAAGTAGGGTTTCATTATTTTATCTTTGTTATTAAAAATTAGAACAAATATGCACTTTACAAATACAATAGAATATACACATGAAATAAACAGTTCTTTAGTTTTTCACAGTAGGTGTATTTAACAGTAGTATTCAAGCAAGAAAATGAGTAAACAAATGTAAAAATAAAACACTACAAAGACTGCACTGTATAAATTATATTTGAGAACAGTGTGAATAAAATGTTTAAGCGGCAAGGCTTTATAACGCATGCAAATAATACACTTGCATGATTGTGAATACCTGCAATGTCACGTGAGCGTAACCCTTGGATGTGGGGACAGAGGTGCCAGAACTGCAACTGATAGCATGCTCTATAGCTGCGATATTTCTTCAAAAAGCAGATCGTGGAGACATTTTAATCATTCACGATCAAAAATCGTGATATCGCACACCCCTAGGTTCAAGTTCACATGAATTTGCCGCATTGACCAATAGCTGCATGGTTTAAATGTGACTTTTGTGTGAACGTTTTGCTAATGTGACCACACCTTTAGGGTCATAAGCGGAGTCTGAAATGGTTACTGCCAGAGTAAGTACCGGTACTGCATTTGATGAAGAACTTACTTTGCAACTGTTAAAAAAGTATGTATGTATTTGCATTAGGGATGTCAATTTTCACAAATTCCCATGATCGATCGTCGTTTAAATTAACGATCAATTAATCCATTAATCGTTAGCATTAATGGCAAACAGCATTACAGGACCTGCAAATGCTGCTTAAAAAGCTATGTTCCTCACCAAATTAATAAGAATGTTTTTTAATCTAGTAGGATTGTAAAATGTTTTTATGTGATTGATAAATTAAATTAATTATTTAATATATAAATATAACGACAAATACAATGTGTGACTGTTGTGGACGTGCTGGAACAACGCACTGAAAACAGCAACTAAACCCAATGAATTTACACCCATTTAATAAAATAGTGTTCTCATGTTATGTAATATGACAGTCCCAAATTAACCATCGTTATTATTAGTCGTGCATTCTGCTTGAGCGGCGCGCGCTGAATGAATAACCCTTGAGCACTTTGTTAGCGTTTATTTAACTCAAAGAAACGCATCCTATTTGATATTAATCAGATATATACAAAATAAACATAATATTACAAAATTATATCTGCACAAAATGACGTGAATGCACAAGTGAACTTAAACTAAGTTACGTGCCGTTCACAATGACTCATGTTGTGGTGGACACGCTCTTCCTGGAACAACGCGACATGGTATCTAAACCCAAACAATTCACAATGTTTTATTACAATATTGTTTTCTTTATAATCTTGTGTAATATGACAGTCCCAATAGTCATTATTAGTCGTGCATTGTCGTTTGAGCTGAGCGCGCTAAAGATCACATCAATTCTTAACCAAATGCATCCAATATGAGATAAATCAGATATAGATAGGCGTACACAAACTAAACTATTACAACTTACATTTGCACAAAACAAAAGGCTGTGAATACACACGCAAACTTATAGTCATGATGAAGGTGTAAAATAGTCCCAAACAACTCCGATTGAGTCAGTGGGACTCAACACTTCACCACACCGGCGTGCTCGCTTACATGTTTTGCGGTTGAGCAGCACGCACGCGCGTGATCCTGCTTAATCGATGATCGATAAGTTTTATCGATTAAATGTATTATCGACAATTAATCGATCGTCGATTAATCGTTGACATCCCTAATTTGCATAGTTTGAATGCAGATGGATGTACTACATCTGCTTTGTCACGTGACCTACAACATCAATTGCATCAGTTTCCCACCATTCGCTACTCCTCTCCTGTGGCCTCATGGACTTGGAAAGTGTCTATAAGATGTGCGCTTTAAAATCTCGGTGGAAATAGTAGGTTATCTAGGTACTTATCCAATGTTTTTGAAAATCTGAGTATTCGTACATATTACTCCTTTGGTCAAGTCAAGTCACCTTTATTTATGTAGCGCTTTTTACAATACAGATTGTTTCAAAGCAGCTTTACAGTGATAACAGGAAAATAATGCAACAAAGTTTCTAGAAGAAAATAGCGTCACAGTCCAGCTTAAGTAAGCTTTGGTGTACATATTTTACATACTATATTGTAGGGAAGTTTGCATATTCGGATGCGAGTTCAGTCCATTTTTGAATACCTGTACACTATATTATATAATTATAATATTGTGATTTCACAAACCCTTTATGTTGCGGACCACTTTAACTCTGGGGGAGACCACCAACTCCCTCAAAATAATTACTTTTATATCATCTACTTGCCTCCTTAGACAGCATTTTTGGGCATCATTTGTATGCTATTATGCCTTGTGCATGTTTGGATGCACGCAAATGCTGTCTATATAGGTAGCCTAATAGGTTTTGAGTAGAGGTCGACCGATATGGATTATTCTCTGGCCGATGCCGATATTTAGAAATCTGGGGCAGCCGGCGATGACCAATATATGTTGCCGATATGTTTGGCCGTTCTTCTTCATAAAATCTAACCGTTAATAAGAAGTGATAGAGAAAATTGCTTAAATTAAAAATTAACTGAACAACACAAGCCTCTCCAATCAGTGCACGTGAATAAAAAAAAGAAAAAAATTATGTATACATTAAATATTAAGTACACAGAACAGGTCATCAAAAATCTAGACTGTCAAATAAACTTTTAGATGAAATTTTTTTTTACTTTTAGTAGACTAAAACAAGTTTCACGTGTTCCACTTCAACGCTTAGCTGCCCGCAGATGCCCCTGCCTATTAATCGGCCTAATTTGCAGCACAATCGGCCCATGCCGATTCATTAAAAAATGCCAAAAATCGTCCCTATCAATCGGTCGACCTCTAGTTTTGAGATGCAGACCTTTTCTCTGATTCATGTTTATTATAATGACCCCTTAATGGTCTGTGTATATGTGTGTTAGGCTGGAGCAGGATGTTAAGAAGCTGAAGGCAGATCTGCAGGCAAGCCGACAGACCGAACAGGATCTGCGCAGTCAGTTGGGCTCTCTGGGCAGCTCTGAACGCAGCATACGCTCTGAACTCGGGCAGCTGCGTCAAGAGAACGAACTACTGCAAAACAAGTGAGACATCCCTCTTTGAGTTTGCTCCATAAGAGAGTGCAGAGAAGCCAGGGCACTGTATCTGTATTCATGCAAACTCTTGTGTGTATGTTCAGACTTCATAACGCTGTGCAGGCGAAGCAGAAGGACAAGCAGACAGTGGGACAGCTGGAGAAGCGTCTGAAGGCAGAACAAGACGCTCGTGCTGCAGCAGAGAAACTGTTAGCAGAGGAAAAGAAACGCAAGAAGCTGGAGGAGGCCACGGCGGCCCGTGCAGTCGCTCTCGCTGCTGCAACCAGGTGCTTCCCATCATTCATAACATCCAATCCGTAATATATGCAACCCTCATGCATTCCATTCTCCTTTCCATGTCATTATACGTAGGGCCCTATAAAATCCGTTTTATTTTTTCCCAAATTCCATTTTTTCCGTTTTAATTTTTGCAAATTCCGTTTTTTCCATTTTAATTTTTGGGAATTCAGGTTTTTTTTACACTTTACTGCTATTTTAGTTGTAAAAAGAGTGTGCTTTTAATGTTAATGATTAAAATGTACACAAATAAAATAGGAATGACCTTAAATTTGAGGTAACAGACATTTACTCTTACTTTTCAGCACAAATACTGCATGATGCAACATAACACTGCACTCTAAGTACTTCTTCAAGTAACAGCAAAATATGGTTTTGAGCTTTAAAGGGTTAGTTCACCCAAAAATGAAAATTAAGTCATTAATTACTCACCCCCATGCTGTACCAACCCCGTAAGACCTTCGTTCATCTTCAGAACACAAATGAAGATATTTTTGATTAAATCTGAGAGCTGGATCACTGCTACATAGGCTGCCTAAGGGACTGACACTTGACGGTCCAGAAAGTCATTAAAGAAAATGTTTAAATATTCCATGTGCCTACAGTGGCTCAATTATAAGTTTATCAAGCGACGAGACTACTTTTTGTGCGGAAAAACAAACAAAAATAACGACTTTATTCGACTATTCCTTTTCTTCCTTGTGGGCCTGAAACGAGACTTCAAGAGATTTCCACGACGCATGCGCGAGAACTGAGATGAGGACGTTCTTCTTCGACTCCTTCTTGTTACCGGCTGCTCACCGCTTAGAAGTATTACCGCCACCTACCGTATAAGATGACGTGTTGGAAGCGCAAAACTTTCTGTTTACAAGCAGAGGAAGACGCGCGCTGTACATACGCTTTTCAATTCGACACTTAATGTGCTGTAGGTCTCGCTATATTATATACAATGGTTAAAAAGTCGAAATCAGTAGACATATTTACGAATTGAAACGCGTATGTACAGCGCGCGTCTTATTAAAGGCAATATGCGTGGAGGCGTGTTCACACCTGAGAAGACAAAGGCCGGATAATGTGCCGCATAATGAGCTGCATATTAATTAGCCCTTTCACACAGGTGTGTCACAGGATCCCAAAGAATGCAAGGACAAAAGACATGATCTATATAGCCTATACATATTTTACAATTAGAAATTGTAACCAATTACAAATAGGTTACAATTACAACAATAATTACAATTTTAACAATATTTCAAGTGTATTTCTTTGTAAAAACTATACATTTTATCATACGTATTAAAAAAGGGTAAGGATTCATTAGTTTGAATATTGGAACAAACACTATAATAACATCTTTGTTGATAATTCAATATACCTACTTTATTTTTGACAAAACATCATACTATAGTATATTTAACTATGAGCAGAAATTGGTGAACAAAAGCGTACCTATTTAATGTGACAGTAGTCTTTTTTTTTACAGTCAAAACATTATAATCTATCCAAAACTAATCACAAAACCGTGTCTAAATATTCATATTTAGTCTGTAATATATTGTGTATGATATATTAGTATATACATGTGAATTTGCAGCTTGTTGCTTATTCAGACATTTTATTTCAACATATTTCAGTCTATTTTTACTCATCTTAGTAGGCTATAGCAATATAGTTTGTATGTGTTGTTCATGTAAACATAACGTTTACTAATGTAGGTGCGAGAGTGAATGAACGGCACAGACACGCGCTGTATAACTGTAGTAAACAAAGCGCGCGCGCCTTTGCCGTTCACTCATCATTTAGCCTACACACAGACACACAATTCATATTTAAACAGTCTTTTTGCGGTTTACAGTCCGACAAATTCAATATCACGATTAGAACAAAGCACTAGAATAAATGACTTACTACATCAGCTGGATCCGTTGCTCCTCGAAATGAAACTACCAGCACTTCTGGTACATTTTCCAGGATTAGATAGTATTATTCCTCACAGCGAAAGGATACGCTGTGTACACAGCTGTACAAGATACTTACTAAACACGATGTGTTTTATAATCCAGCTGGTGGGCGTTGGCATGTTTGAACGGCTCGTCTTAGATCATTTGCGTTTGAATAGCGCGCGCTCTCCGTGGGCGTGGCACATTAACGCGTAATTAGGTGTAATGAGCTGGAAAGAAAAATACTGACATCTCTCTTTTCATACAGATTACATAAGCTGATAATATTTGTTTTTTTTTATATAAATTCATTCATTTAAAAGAAGAGAGTTCAAGCTTCATTATGGAAAAACACTCGTGCCTGTATGACAAGTATTCGCGGAATTAAAAATAATCTTAGGACGCGTTTCAGAATGGACTTCACTGACAGAGAGAAGGCAGAACGCGCATCATGTTTGTTTTTCTTTATTTGGCGAAAAGCAAAACACTTTGTTTTTATTGTGAGTATCCACAAAAAAAATAGACACTTATCAGGATCTAATGATGTACAACACTTAATATGTTAGATCAAAATCAACAGAGTGTTTTGAGTTTCTTTTGCACTGATAAGAAAAAAGCGAGACTATCGCGCCGGCGCGATAGCCGACCTCAGAGGGTTAAACTGTCCAGTAAAATAAATTATATAAGTTTGAATAAAAGTCACACTCTGTATCTCTCACGCACTGTCGAGCGCGCTCTCGGACACACTTGGTCTCTCTCGCGCAGTGTCACTTCGCTTTTGTCCAGTCCGGCGCATCATAGACATATGACATAGACGAAAGCAGAGCCGTGGAGAGCCGCTTCGCCATGCTTTCATTGATGCCGTCATTGGAGCTGAGATGACGGGAGGGGTTGTGTCGCCCAGATTTGCTTCCCCCTGTCTGCATTTTTTCCCAGACATACGTTCTTCTCCCACACAAAAACATAATTTCATTCTAAATATGTGAAATTCCGCGTTAACTCTAGATTCCGCATTAATTGTCCAATTCCGCGATTCCGTGATCGCGGAAATTATAGGGCCCTATATACGCTACTGCTCAAAGGTTTGGAGTCTTTGGTGTTTGGAGGGTTTTTTTTTTTTATTAAGAAATTAATACTTTTTACTGTTCAGCAAGGATGCATTAAATTGATCAAAAGAGACAGTGAAGTCTTAGTCATTCTTACAAAAAAAATACATATTTCAAATAAATAATGTTCTTTTGAACTTACTATTCAAAAAATCCTAATGGAATGGAATGCATAATACCGTTCAAAAGTTTGGGGTCGGCAAGATTTTGTAATGTTTTAGAAGTTTATTATAATCACCAAGGCTGCATTTATTTGATGGAAAATAGAGTAAAAACTGTATTGTAATGTGTATTAGTATTATAATAATTAAAAACAACTGTTTGAATGTGTAGTTCCTATAAAATAAAGGAACTAAAGCCTATATCTATATTAAATAAAGGCAAAGCTGTATTTTCAGCACCATTACTCCAGTCTTCAGTGTCACATGATCCTTCAGAAATCATTGTTTATTTCTAATTCAGTATTTTTGTGGAAACTGTGATGCATTTTTTCAGGATTGTTTTTAAATAGAATAGAAAGTTCGAAAAATTAATTTGAAATAGAAATCTTTTGTAACAAACTGTCAAACTGCTGATCATTTTTGCTTAATAAAAAAAATCTTGTTGGCTCCAAAGTTTTGAACGGTAGTGTACATACATATCATGCATACTTTTTCATAATATTTTCCACTCCATTTTTTTTCATTCTGTTTGTTTCTGACTGTTTTTATAGCTTTGCCATCATCCTGTCTGTTTCTCAAATGATTTTCCCTTCTTCTTTTATTCTATTTCCTTTCTATACAACTTTTTGTGTGTGTGTGTGTGTGTGTGTGAATTAATGTGCATCTGTATTTGTGTGTGTGTGTCAGAGGTGAGTGCACAGAGTCTCTGAGGAGGAGGATTTCTGAGCTGGAGACGGAGTGTAAGAAACTCACGCTTGACATCAAAGTGAAAGAAGATCAAATCAGAGAGCTGGAGCTCAAAGTTCAAGTGAGAAGATTTTCATGTTATATTTAATAATAATAATAATAATACATTTTATTTAGAAAAGCGCTTTTCAAGGTACCCAAGGACACTGTACAAATTGGTAAAGCAAAAGAACATACAAAAGTACACAGTACATAAACAGTACACTGTGAAGTACACAGTACATAAAATGCCAAGATGCAGAGAAAATATAAACGCCCTCAAATAGTATACATGAGTGCATTGAACAAGAGCTGCAGACAGTGCAAACAAAATCAGCGGGCTGACAATTAAGCTAAACTAAAAAAAATTGTTTTTAATTTAGTTTTAAAAATGGTAACACTTGTGCTTTGGCGCATCTCAAGTGGTAGGGCATTCCACATTATAGAACCTGCCACACTAAAGGCCCTGTCACCCATGGAGCGAAGTCGAGATGTAGGAACTGCTAAGAGACATGTATCACTAGAGCGAAGGGTGCGGGATTGCAGATATGGGGTGAGGAGATCTGATAGGTAGGATGGGGCCAGATTATGTAGGGATTTATAAACAAGGAGAAGGACTTTATAATGGATGCGGTAGTGGACAGGAAGCCAATGCAACTGCTGGAGGACAGGAGTAATGTGATCCCCGGGCCTGGTGCGGGTAAGCAGCCTTGCAGCAGAATTTTGGACATACTGCAGCCTATTTAGGATTTTTTCCGGAATGCCGAGAAATAGAGCATTGCAGTAGTCAAGCCTTGATGTGATAAATGCATGTATGAGTGTTTCTGCTGCAGATGAGTTGAGCGAGGGGCGTAGTTTGGAGATACTTTTGAGATGAAAGAAAGATGTTCTGGTGATATATTTAATATTTGACTCAAAAGAAAGAGTAGAATCAAAGATTACGCCCAGATTTCTGACTTCAGCAGAAGTTGTAGTGAAATAGCCATTTGGTCTCTTTCAAAATCTGATTCTTCAGGAAATTCAGAAAAAGTACTAAAATAGACATCTAATGTCTCCTTCTCCTGTCTGTCTAGGAACTACATAAATATAAGGAAAACGAGAAGGACACAGAGGTTCTGATGTCAGCGCTGTCAGCGATGCAGGATAAAACCCAGCACCTGGAAAATAGCCTCAGTGCTGAGACCCGAATTAAGCTGGACCTCTTCTCTGCCCTCGGAGACGCTAAGAGACAGCTGGAGATCGCACAAGGTTTGCATCACGCCCTGTCCAGAGAACTCAAAGATTAGCTTTTAAATTTGGGCACCACTTAATTTTGTAGCTAATAACTGGTGTGATGAAAACCAGGTGCCACTTGTCATGAAAACCCATGAAACTTTTTTTCTTTCCAGAAATTCTTGTAAGAATTACATATTTTAATTTGAGAAGAACTACAGAACCATTCAGAAATTTGGGATCAGTAAGATTTTTATATTAAGAAATTAATACCAATAACCAATAAGGACACATTGAATTGATCAAAAGTGACAGTAAAAATGTCTATTTAAAATAAATGCTGTTCTTTTGTATTTTCTATTCATCAAAGAATCCTGAAAAAACTATCAGTTTCCTCAAAAATATGAAGAAGCACAACTGTTTTTAACATTGATAATAATCGGAAATGTTTTTTTGAGCAGCACATCAGCATATTAGAATGATTTCTGAAGAATCATGTGACGCTGAAAACTGGAGTAATGATGCTGAAAATTCACCTTTGCGTTTGTTTAAAAATATGTTTAAATAGAAAACATGTTTTTACTGTATTTTGGTCAAATAAATGCAGCCTTGGTGAGCATATGAGACGCATTTCAAAAACATCTCAAAAGTTTTGAATGCTGGTGGATGTCTTTATAGAATACATCATTCCCAATCATGGAAACCCACTAAAAGCTGTTCCCGTCTGGATTTGTGATCTTTTAGGTCAGATTCTGCAGAAAGACCAGGAGATTAAAGACCTGAAGCAGAAGATAGCCGAGGTGATGGCCGTCATGCCCAGTGTGGTGTATTCAGCAGATACGGGCAGCATGACCCCCGTCACGCCCCACTACTCCTCCAAGTTCATGGACACCAGCCCATCAGGACTGGACCCCAATGCATCTGTTTACCAGCCCCTGAAAAAATGAATGCTTGTTTCCCACCACAACAGACCTCCAATCATTCTTGCAATCACAGGCACACACACACACACACACACACAATCTTCTCTGGTTGTTTTTTTTCCCCTCCATAAGCCCAGATTCAGATTCATCTTTGGCATGTCTGTGGCTCAAATTGCTTTTTTGTTTTTTCGTCTTCTAATACTACAGCTTCTTGCCTGGTCAGAAGGATATTGTATTGTGTGACTGTATTTGTTGTAGTAAAAATACAAAAGACAAAAAAGAAGACTTTTAAGGGACATCACACATTGAGCAGGAAACTGCCGTTTCTTTTCTCTTAAATGTCTAGAAACCTCACAGAAGTTGGTGAGCATCTTCCCTCAGTCCATTCAGAGACCGGCCTCCTGGATTTCGGCCTTGATTTGACTGTTTTTTTTGTTTGTTTTTTGGGGGGGTTGTACAAAGCAGGGCAAGTGTAAGATCCGTTGTCCCAGGTGCTCTACCCCATATCAGAGGCAAGAAGATTTTTACTCAAGAATGTCACCATCTAATATGACAAGAATGTAACGCAATGTTCAAACAACAAAACGTCTCCAACGAACGTCCCAGAAACAATGCGACAATTCTCGTGCAAAACATCTTTTAGGACTCGTATGACGAACCGAAGCTTAATCTGTGGATTGCTGTTCAGTTCTTCCTCATGGTACAAAGTGACGAACTGTGCGCCACAAACACAGTCCAGCAGCGTAATTCACCAATTACAGATAATCAGTGCCTTCTTATGGGACCTCATTGGTGGAACAGAAAGATCTCTTCCCTCCCTCTACCACGTCATGCCTCAAACACATCTTTTTTTGGTCCCCACGTTAACAGGCAACCTTTTGCAAACGGATCACCAGCCCATTAGCGTGACGTCGCTGCTCCTGTTTTGGTCCGCGCTTGTGAATTCGGTCATTTGTTTACATTTATTTATTTATCCAGCGTGGCACTAATGCACTGTTGACTTCAACGAGCTCGCAAGGGAATATGTCAAGTATGGAAACGCAGGATACTTTCCCCTCCTGGTTTTCTTTATTGTATTGATTGACCATCTTTCAGTATCAGACGGAAGCTAGTGTAGTCCAGTGCCAACTAAAGTAGGACTGCAATTTTGTTGAAAAGAAAAGTGTTTCAGATCCATCAGGTTACTGGCTGGTCCAATGATCGGAAGCTAGAGGAGTGTATTATTATTATTGTTAATATGATTATTATTATTATATAGTTTGTGTATTGTTTTCTGAGAAATACTTGGTTGTGCCACTTGATGGCGCTGTTGCTTTCAGAAAGGTTGGCGACTTTAAACCTGTTACACTCGTGGAAAGGTTTTCATTGGGCCATCTTCACACTTGCTGTGTAAATGGATCCAGATCCAGATGTCATCTATAAGTCTGCTAAGCATGAAGTATTATCGGGCTAAAGGGAGAATGTCCCGAGCCGACCCACCTTTTGGAAAAAACCCTTGGATTTGTGTTAATGCGAATAGATTTTGCCAACTGGAGGAAGCCAGTTCCTCCAAACGGTCTCCAGCGAGTTCTGGTGCGGGTCGTTTCAGAAGGAGAGATGGTTACTGTGTTAGTTTGCTTAACGATGGGTGGGAGGGGGGCGGGGTTTAGCCAGAGTCAGTCCTATGTGGTATTGTAGTGCTCTGAGATGGTTGTTGTTTTAGGTGTCTGTGATTTTAAAAATAATGATTTGATGGAGGAAGTGGTAACGTTTGCGATGTCCAAGTGGTTTTAAATGAAAGAGGGGGAAAAAAAGACATTTGCTTTGTTTTCTTTGCCCGCTGTCACTTCTCGCTTTCTGTCTGTTGTTCAGCCAGACCTCGGCTGCACTCGTTGTGAGGTCTCTGTGAGGTTTCAAGTAATAAAACATTTTTTTTCTGGCATCTGAGTTTCTCTTGTGATTTGTCCGTTGATCGTTGTTGCTTGTTATTGCTTGCGTGCACAAAATTGTATGTGGATATATAATATGTGCCATATATAAGGTGTTCGGATAGCAACGAAAAACTAATTAAAATGATCAAATTCAATTAACCATATAATTAGGGTTAATTGTAGCTGAGGAAAGGGTTAATTCAGTAAAAACGAGAAACATTTGTTTTGTTCTGAATGCCATGATTTCATCTACATGAATTTAAAAGTTCATTTAGAGTTCCTATATATATGTAAACATATTAAAGTTGCATAGTTCGTATTGCATTTCCACATGTGTTTTAATGTCAGTAGGTGTTAAAATTGCAGTGGCATCGGGCGGTCTAAAGGGTCATTTCATCTTGCATTTACTCTCAAATCACTTTCAACGTCAAAACAAAACATGTTTATAGCTTAAGAGTTTATATTTTAAGAGGTTTTTAGGTTTACCCTAAAAAGTGATTATACAAGATATACTGGGGGAATTAATAAAGCACACATTTGCACATATTACACTAAGAATAATTTGAATCTCAAAACATTTTGAAAAACTTTTTTATACATTTTTGCAGCTAGCATTTGCTAGTTTGTGAACTATTGCAACATCTCGTGCCGAAGGATTCTCCGATCGCTGTACGCGTGGAGCCTTCATTTCTCATTCATGAGAGTATTACATGCATGAATAAATAACCAGAGCTTTCATATTAAACACGTCTCTTTTTATAACCATGCATGCAGACAGGCGCAGTTTTTATGTTCCTCTCACACATTCACGCTTTCTACAGTGCATCAGTGCACGATTTCACATTCATGGGCTCTTGTAATACAGTTTTCACCACACTTTTTTTTTTGTGGAAGTTTATTTAAAGATGTTCTAAAGACTGGCGTTCCAGACCTTCATGTATACATCTATCTATTGACCTATTTAAGCTGTTATATTCTGAGATGAGCTGCTGACTGTTGCTTTAATCAGCATATGGAGGCATTAATAATGTACAGAAGCCGTTTAGTATGTCACCCACGTTCCTCGAGCTTCCAGTTCCAGTACTGTAGGGTGAACTGGGAGAGTGAATTATTCCCATGGGTTTCACATTCAGCCTCCCTGAAGAACCTCATCTGCATGCTTGCCTTAACAGGTGCACATGTTTTTTCTGCAATACTCTGAACGAATCTGTCATACTTGCTCAGGAATGCTGAAGATCTGGCTTTCTCTTGTTAATCAGCTGAATGGAGTGACTCACCTGTTGTTCTGCTGGGAGACACTGGTCAATGGTATTTAATGTGTCTTCACATGAAACTGAACAGGTTTTAGTGGGTCACGGTGAAGAACCTGATGCCCCGGTCTGTGTTTGCTATAGCACATTCCGGTTGTAAGATGGTACCCTGAACTGACAAAAGCCCAAATGACAAGCAAAATCACCTCTTTCTCAGAGCAACCCCTTTGAATGCCTGTTTTTCCCCTTTCAGTTTCTTTATTTCCATTTTTTGCATCTCTTTCCCATGTGGCGATGGGCTGTCAGTGTAGAAGCACTCATGCGGATGAGTTCAGACAGGGCTGAGTGGAGAGAAAGACAACTACACTCATTTCAAACGTCATTTCACACTCATCCTCGTCATTATTGCTCTTTTCTTCATACTGAGTATTACACTGTAAAAAATTATATGACAACATGTTTTTACATTGGTTAACTTTGCAATTAACATAGAAATTTTTAGTTATACAGGATTCCACGTATTTTTAAGTCAGGTTAATTTAATTTAAGTTTAAATGACTTAAAAATCCAAGTTGGTTGTACTTAAAATTTTAAGGCAGCAACTTTTTGGACATTACATGAAATGAACCTCATGCCTCATGGAGGTGAAAATGGAAAGAATGTTTTTTATTTATTTAATTATTTCTGTGAAATTAAGTGACTAATGTGATGACATTAAAATACTTTTTTTAAAAGAATGCAATTCATTTTTTTTATTATGGTAAACATTTGTGTAACACACTTTAAAAGACTGAATCTAATAGAATTGGCAACTAATGTTTTACTTAAATTCTTCTACTTATTTGTTATGCAAATAATAGCTATTAATAATTGAGTTTTACATTAATAATAGCTAATACAAAGCAATATAAGTAAAAACATTCTGCCTTATAACTGCAATATGCTTCCTAAGTATTTGTATTCTTCACTATTCTATCCAAATACTTTGTGGCCAATGTGTGTCCTTGTAATCACACCCTCCAAGAATTTTTTTTTACCTCTATGAAGTAACTGAAAAGTTTATCATTTAAAGGGATAGTTCACCCAACAATTTTAATTCTGTCATAATTTTCTCACCCTTAAGTTGTTCCAAACCTGTATGAATATCCTTCTTCTGCTGAACACAAAAGAAAATAGAGAAAAAATGTGAAGAATATGGATAATTTGTGGTATTATCCCTTTAATAGAAACCATCGTTTCAATCATGCACGTCAAACGGCATTCTATGTATGTACACACAGCAGACACACACACGCAGACACACACACACACACACACACACACCGCGCGAAGTCCTAATTTGCATACTCGAGCCCCGCCTTCCGCCCACTCACGGCAGCGTCATGACGGAACATTATCCGCTTAATTTACATACTAAACCCCGCCCACCGTGGCGAGCATGTTCGCACATCCACCCGGGATCATCCGCGGAAAAGGAAGAAAATCACAGGCTGTCAGAAAAGTTTTCCTGCGGGCAGAGGATCGAGCTCGACCGGGCAGAGGACAGTCGGAGGATCGCGCTCTCAGGATTATTAATTGTCACATAAACTGGTATTCATCATCATGGACGCGCTAAAATCAGCCGGACGCGCGATCATTCGCAGTCCCAGTCTGGCGAAAGAGTCATGGACCTCTGGAAAACATAAAAGTGAGTTTTACAGCTGTCAATCTGCATGTATTTGCCTGGAAACGACCGTCATCTATATTGTATATATCTGCGGATCTGTTTTGAAGTTCAGAGTGAAAGTTATTTGCAACTTGTATGCTAAAGCAGGAATTTACTCGCATTTGCACATGACATTTCATAACAAAATCTGAACGGTTTAAGTTTTCAAAGTCCGCCATAGTCAAATCCATTTTAGTGCAATTTAAAACCAATGTCCAGGAAAATATTACGCAATTTAATTACTGTAGTGTGTATTGTAGATATTGATGTATATTTTTCTCCAGAAAGGGTTTCGAACCCTTTATTATTCGCAACTGATTTTGTTTTAATGCCAAATCAGAATTATTTTCCTGGCGTTACATTTTTGACGGTGTACTGTATGTCCTGCACTGTTTTTCACTGAAGCTACAGCGCGATCAGTCTCGGTTCCCAGGCGAATAATTCTTTTGAGCCGATTCTTTATAGTGAATCAAAAGCAAATAACGCGATCGTGTAACCCGATTCTCGAACGAATGACTCGTATGAGTCGGTTCTTTTGGGGGATTTGTAAACATTCAGCGAGATCGCTGTCGTCAGATACCTGAATTATTGATTCGTATTAACCGGTTCTTAAAAGTGAATGAAAAACGAGCAGCACTATCGGTAGGAATCAGATCTAAAAGAACAGAATCTGGTGTTTTGTGCTGCTAACAGAGAGCATGGCTGTAGAATGTGAATGATTTTGCGACCCATTGTTGCTAGGCAATGCTTTTTAGGTTTTGGCTACATGGATTTGCTTTATTTTAGGGGGAAAGTAAGACTGCAAAGAAAGATAGCCTCTGGTGTTCTCTCTTTTTCTGTCACCATGTTTGACCATTTCTTTGGTATGTTGTCTCGGCTCCAATAAAACACACCCTCAAAAAAAAAATGTTCCAAACCTCCATGACCATTTTTTTCAGTGGAACATAAAAGGTGCATTGCTTTTATAGAATGTTGGCTGCTGTTTTCGATACTTAAAGGATAGTTCATCCAAAAATTTAAATTTTGTCATTAATTACTCACCCTCATCTCGTTCCAAACCCGTAAGACTTTCGTTCATCTTCGGAACACAAATGAAGATGTTTTTGCTGAAATCTGAGAGCTTTCTGTCCCTCCAATGACAGCTACGCAACTACCACTGTGACGCTTCAAAAAGTTTATAAAGAGATCGTAAAACTAATCCAAATGAATTGAGCGGTTTAGTCAATTTTTCTGAAGAGACCCGATCACTTTATATGATGAACAGATTTAATTTAGGCTTTTATTCGCATTTAAACATTGATCAGTGAACAGGAGCTCAACAGAACCTGCATAACACACGAGAACAAACCTCATTGGTTCTTGCTGAAGCTCAAACGTGATGCGTAACATGAGAATGAACCTCATTGGTTCTTGCTGAAGCTCAAACGTGATGCGTAACATGAGAATGAACCTCATTGGTTCTTGCTGAAGCTCAAACGTGATGCGTAACATGAGAATGAACCTCATTGGTTCTTGCTGAAGCTCAAACGTGATGCGTAACATGAGAATGAACCTCATTGGTTCTTGCTGAAGCTCAAACGTGATGCGTAACACGAGAATGAACCTCATTGGTTCTTGCTGAAGCTCAAACGTGCTGCGTAACACGAGAATGAACCTCATTGGTTCTTGCTGAAGCTCAAACGTGATGCGTAACGCGTTCGCGTTTAACCAGTCTCTGATCTCAGATGCGGTGTGTGTAAGTCCCACACACAGCGGTCATTCCAGCAGAGCTCAGTCCATCTGCTGCACAAAAACAAGCGTAACTGCCTGGTGACCTTTTTGTTTGCTTTCACATGGGAACCCCTATGCAAACACACTTCTCTGTCAGACTGATGTCAGCACACTGTGATGTTTGGGTTCTTAGGGATGCATGATATATCGGTGACCATATCGGTATTGACCATTATTAACATGGTTTAAATTATCGGCATATCAGTAGTTATCATGTTTCACCATGTCTTCATGAACGAAATACGTCATCCATCTGCTGCATTGAAGAAATGATATATATGTTTTTATATATATATACAATTCTGAAATGTATATATATATTGGTTTCTCCAATTATTCTTTAATTAACGTGCCTTTAACTTGGAATGTCCAGGCTTAGAAAATTCCCAAATGTTCCACTATTGTTGCACTGTAAAACATTTCTAACCTCCCAACTCAAAATTTTCTAGTGACGGGTCACATCTAAATTTTTCAATTGGCCCAAGTGAAATTCTGCAAATTTAATTTGATCAATTTGCAGAATTTCACTTGGGCCAATTGAAAAATTTAAATGTGACCAGGCACTAGAACATTTTGAGTTGGGAGGTTAGAAATTGTTTACAGTGTGCCATTGTTAATTGTTCTTGTGCCCTTATCTCATAAATATGATTCTCCTTCTAACTAGGTTTACATTATGGTGGACGACGTGTTACGGTTTGTTACTAATCTTCCGTGTCTTCATCATCCAACCATACTGCAGGAGACTGGCACATTTTTCTATACATTTAGGGTGTGTTGACAATTGCAGTTCAGTTTGCCTGGTCCAGACAAAAAAAAAAAAAAAAAACCTTTAATCATGTTCTGCTTAGTGTTCAGATTTTTTTATCATAGGCATCATGATACCGTTTATCTTTTTTATTTTAGGCATAGGGATATGTTCACAACCTGATTGGTCGGCTTTTATGACGTATATTTCGCGACAGCACTTACCGCACATCCAAAACAATGCTGTCTTCTGGGATAGATGTGCTCGTTGTATGTGCGTATGATGGTATTTTTACCAGCTTAGAACTCGTGACGAGATTATAAACTGTGTAAAGGAGTCAAAAAAACGGCAGGAATACCTCCTTCACACACACAAAGGAAGTTAATAACTAATGATTTTTACAACAGAAATGAATCAATCAAAACCTTACTTAAACTGTACAATGAATCTCTGTTCCATTCATTTCCTATTATCAAAGGAAATTAAAGCTGCTTTGAAACAATCTTTATTGTAAAAAGCGCTTTATAAATGAAGGTGACTTGACTTGACTCCTGAACTGTGATGGGCAACATCGTGATTATGATGAGAAACAGGTGTGCTTCATCATTCTGTCCTTTCTAGGGTCGCATCTTGTGACATCATGTCCTGTTTTTGGTTCGTTTACATGTCTTTGGTCCATGTTGCGTTCATATGTCATTTGATCCGCACCAGAGTTGGTTCGGAGGCTCATCTTTTCAGCGGTCTCGGTCCTCTTGTTTGGTGATCAGGGTTCGGATGGCAGCGTTCACACTTATTCAAATGAACAGCGTAGCAATCGCACCAGAGTTCGTTTTTGTCAAACCAAACATGCCAAGTGTGAACACGCCTTTAATTCCACTTCTGCTCACATCAGCTGTGAGAGTTTCCACTGTAAGAGCGGCAGACATTATGTGTTGCTTTCGAGCTTGTCTTAACAGGAAATGTGTCTCACTGCAGCAGACTCACAGGGCATGACGCCTGAAACCCACAGACACTTTTACACTAAACACACGATGCACTTCGATACCCGTGATGAACTGTAGATTTCAGTGCTGAATCGTGAGATTACGTGGCCACGTTTGGCGCCTGCAGCTCTCTAATTACAATTTCTAGAATATATTATTTAGTTAAACTGATGGTTCTGACTCTGAGCTCTGATTGGATGAGTCATATTTAAGCCAGTGTAAAATACAGATAAACACAGCTGCATTGCTTGGCAACCGTAAACAGTCTACAATTAAGCTAATGAACTACATTACAGTTGATGGACCCCGTTGACTTCCATAGTATTTTTTTTTCCTACTATGGAAGTCAATGGGGTCCATCAACTGTCTGGTTACTAGACATTCTTCAAAATATCTTCTTTTGTGTTCAGCAGAAGAGACAAACTCATCCAGGTTTGAAACAACTTGAGGGTGATAAATGATGACAGAATTTTCATTTTTTAAGTGAACTATTCTTCAAATAAGCCATTATGTTTCAAAGGCCAGATTGAATTATTCCTGAAGGCTGTAATAATTTCCTGTCCGAGCGTTTAGTCACGGACAGTCATGTAGATGTGGAAAGGGCTCTCAGCAGGCTAGTGGCAGTTGGTTTCAGTAATCTTGTGCAAGCGCAGTGTTGGGTGAATGAAACGCTATAATTTCCTGCTGTTAACCATCTTCCTACAGAGATGTCAGTCTTAAAACAGACAGTCTCCAGACTGTAGATTTGACTGGCATAATCTCTCTTGTGGTCGGCTGTATCAGCTGAACTTCTGCCACATGAAACATGAAGCCGTTTTGTTTTAAGTCAGACTAAGTTTAGCAGAAGTCCCAGTACAGCTAACATCACGTATCCACCGTAGTTTGCAATGTGGCAAGTTTTTTTCTCTCTATGTGTGAGACTTCTGATTCATTTGCTGCTATAGTGAAGTAAAAGAATGACGAAGTGCAGTAAACGGTTTACGCTATACTATTTACGCTACATAATACATAATGATTATAATACATTAAAATAATATGATAACAAATACAATTTTGCAATATCAAGCAGCATAACGAGCTGTTTTTTTAACAGGTAAAATAAATAGATTTTTAATATTTTAAATAAATTTACTATAATACAAGGAACCCCGAAATATGTTTTTCTGCATTAACTGAATTTGAGTCATTCATTGAAAAGCACCAATTTAATATATATATATATATATATATATATATATATATATATATATATATATATATATATATATATATATATATATATATATATATATATATATATATATATATATATATATATATATATATATATATATATATATATATATATTTTTTTTTTATGAATCAGACTATATCGGTCTTGCTTTTGTTTGCATGCAGCAAAGATTCAGAATAGTTTATGAAATGATTGGTCTAGTTTAAAACTGGAATCCTTTTACTGATAAATATCGGAATATTTATAGCATTTGGTTTGCTGTTAATGTGTAATTCTACAGCTATCAAATACCTGAACTCCCTTCCTGAGATTATGTGGACTCTGAATGAAAACGTTGGGTCTGTAATTCCCATGTTTCCAGCGCTGAGGGTTTGGAGCTCCTGCTGGAAATGGGATGTGCAACAGTGAAATGTGTCTGAGATTGTGTCCATCAAAGCTCTCTTTACAAACCAGATTTAATCTCCTCAGACATCGTCAGTATCTCAGCACACACACACACACACACACACACACACACACACTCATATTCATGCTGGTGTGTTGGAAGCAGATCAGGGTCAGTAAGAGATTAAGAAAGTGATTTTGTAAGGAAGCTTTTATGATACTGAAATTGATGGATATGTATACTTGTTATGAGAACAGTGTGTGACTGCAAGCATTCATAATATACTTGGGATTTATGTTATTGGGTCACTAAGTGTCTTGAGACATGTTTCATGATCAGTTCTTTGTCTTTGGGATTCGTAAATATATAAGTTGCAAAACTATGAATAAAAAAATATGATTTTGCCATTTCAGTTCATTTCCTTGAATCAGTTCAAATTGTCTGCGTCAGTGAATCAATTCAAAACTCTGATTCAGTGATTCATTTGCATAACTCAAAGATTTATTTTAATAGTATATGTGGTATTTATTTTTACAGATGATAAATAAAGTAAAATATATGTGTACTACCATTCGGGGTCGGTGAGACTTTTTGAAAGAAATACATTTTCAGCGAGGGTGCATTTAATTGATAAAGTGAAAAAATGTATAATGTACAAAAGATTTCTATTTGAAATAAATTCAGTTATTTTGACATTTCTATTCATCAAAGAATCCTGAATATCCTGAATAAATGCATCATGGTTTTCCATAAAAATATGAAGCAGCACAACTGTTTTCAACACTGATAATAATCAGAAATGTTTCTTGAGCAGCAAATCATCATATTGTTTTGTGAAGGATCATGTGACACTGAAGACTGGAGTAATGATGCTGAAAATTCAGTTTTGATCACAGGAATAAATTACATTTCAAATATATTACAATGGAAAACAGATATTTTAAATTGTAATAAAATTTCACACTATTACTTTTTGATCAAATAAATGCAGTCTTGGTGAGCAGAAGAGACTTCTTTCAAAAATATTACTGAATATTACTAAATTTACTGACCCCAAACAATTGAACCTTATTCTGTATACTATAAAATATATAGAATTTTGGAAATATTAGTGTTTTAGTATTATTTAACATCGACACATTGGTGCATATAAAAGAAAGTGTTTTGAAAAACATCGTAGAAAAAAAAGATTTAATTATTTTTAACTGAATTTTTACTGCTTTCTATATTTTGAATATTTTTTGGGTTAAAATGATTGTTTCTCTGATGAAAAATAATCACCTCTTCACAGCAAATCCATAAATATTGAGATGTAATGTTGTTAGGTAAAGATGGTCCAGCCCTCTGTGTGAGCAGTGTGATTCGTCAGCATGTCTGTGAGCTGGGAGTGTATTCACCAAACTGTAGTTCATGAAATGAAGACACAGCAGGTCTTTCACAATCCTCAGAGAGCCTGTTGATTGTGTCCTTTTGCAACCTGTAGACGCGTGTGTGTGTGTGTGTAACCTGAGGCTAAATACAGCAGTGCCGAGCTCTTCAAATCTCTTTAAAGCTTGATGTTATTTATGGGGTCTCACGACACACACACACACACCACCTCTCCACTGATCCGCTCGGCTTGATCCTCATCAAAATTACCTTTTCAAGTCGACATGAAACGCCTCTGGAAACCCATTTTACTGCACACAAATTGCATATACATTTTCAAGTGATTGTTGTAAACTCATGGAAACTTTACATAATACACAGATTTGTGTGTGTGTGTGTATCAGCCTGTGTCAGGGTGAGATCTCTCTTCTCCTCCTCCTCTGCTGCGCTGTCATCTCTAGTTTTATCTCCTGACTGAACAACAATGCCTTCTATTCTGCTATTCCCATCTCTCTCGGTCCCAGACGGCATGATCTGTGCTACTTGAGTTCACACAGAGCTATCCCAGCAGCCTCTGTCTGCAAGCGTCTCTCGGTAGAGCGCTACACACACACTCCACTCACAGATTTGACTGATATATACAACCTTTCAAAATATGTGCATGGGCTACCACACTGAATACAATTTTGAAACAGTTTTCACTCAGAAATAGCTAGTAAATTTCACAAATTGTAACAAAGAGACTAATTAAATTAATGTCGGCGTGAAATTGAAGTTAGTCTTTTCTTCCCTATTGTTACGTATCAGAGGTGAACAGCTTCTCGAACAAGAATTTTTTTTTTTTGTCTGTGATTGATTGGATTGTTGTGGTTTGCTATTGGTGGATCTCATGTGAGTGACAGCCAGGTTGCCCCGCCCTCACGCCGGTTAACATGTCATCAGAGCCGAGAAGAGATGTCGCTGAATGTGGGAAGGGAAGTTATTTTGATTACTGATTATGAGGGAACATGTATTTAAAAAAAATAATAATGATGTGCGTGGATAAATCATTTATAATAAATACTGCAATATTTCATAAAAAAAAATTCTGAATTAAAACTAGAATTATCACTTTTGATTACATGGTGACTTTTAAAATTTTTTAATTAAGGCGGCGGCTGAAATAGCATTTTCTCGTAAAATGTACTCCAATAATATTTGCTTTAATTACAACTCCAACTTTAAAAAAATGTACAGTACATGAGCTCTGAGGTTATGAAATATGCTTCTGTAAAAACCACTAGTCAGTGTATTTTCAGCCTCATGTATTTTTTGTGCCAAAGCTCTTTTCCTGAAATCACCTTCAATAGGATTTAAAATGCAGTAGATCCGATGTTTATTCCGATGTTTAATAGTAACGAATCCTTCAATATATTGAAGATGAGTGTCTTTTGCTGCATTGATGTTGCTGTTGTAAACACCGCAATCTCTCATGACTCTTTTTTTTGCTGATAAAAGCGTTGGTCATGTGTTCAGTTCTGTAGACGTGTGATGTTGACTGGTCTGGACTGAGTCAGCAGTGATCAGCACTAATGTGAATCTGTGTGACGGGGAGAAACCTGTCGAAAACGGGCTTTTTCTTTCAACCACTGAGATTTTTTTTTATTTTTTTTTATTTTTTTTACAATTAAGCACATTTTTATTACCATAATGCTTAATGCTGAAAACTGAATAGTTATTCTCTTTGGTGTATAAGAGTAATTTTTTACTATTTAAGATGTAAAAATATGATTTAAATGATGTTTCATAATAAGATTAATATTATTTATGTATTACATTTTTTAAAAATGAAAAATGTGCTCAATTGTCATGAAAATTATGTCACAATAATGATAAAAAATCGTAATGGTCCTAAAAATATAGTTAATTTTCACTAAATAAATAAATTATATAATATTTTATTATTTATTTTAATGTTCTAGCAGGATCTACTAGTTGATGTTGATTTGAAGAGTCAATCTTCTGATTCTGGTGGATTTGGCTTGTAGCTGTTTGGTTGTATTGTGTCAGTTGTTTCCCTGAACAGAAGCTTTGACGTGGTACGGTGTGTGTGTGTTGAATGCTTTGTGCTTGTTGTGAGTGAGTGAGTGTTGGGCTCATGGACTCCATTCCCTGCTCAACCTCTGTAGCATCACATGTCACATTCGCTCTGAAGATTCAGAGTTTCTTTATCACAAAATGATAATGCCATTCAGGGACTCTTTGACACTGACGTGGCTAATAAGTGTTCAACCAATATGAGATTTACAATGAACGATGCTGATATCTAGAGAGCTTTAATGTACAATAACCAATCATCCATCGTCCAAGAGCGGACATATCATAATTTCATAATGTGCATTAGCACTTGTAAATCTGCGTTTGAGTAATTGAATCTAATTTCCATCTATTTCTAACTTTATTGTAGATTTAAGAAAATGGTCCGTTTCTTAAAGCTGCAGTCCGTAGTTTTTCCTCTTTGTCGCCATCTCTGTTCGAAATCTGCAATTGCAGTTATTCGCGGAATTATCAACTTTACGTGAGTTCTGCCTTTTGTTCGGACCAACTAAGGGAAAAAAAGCATTAAATCTAACGATCGCTTATCATATCACGTCAAACCGTCGCTTGTCTGAAATATAAAATCATTGGTTACCCGTAAGCCAATCATATTACGTTTGGTTATGACGTGTGTTATTCGCCAGCTCAGCCGCATCGAACTTCCACTGTAAACACGTGATGCGAAAACGAAACCATCGAGCGAAATACCGGAGTGAACATGGCTGACTGAGTTTTGCTGCCTCCTTAACCTGATCCTCCATGAGTGCAACCAAGGGGGACACAATCACAACTATCGCCTTGCCGGCCTTTGGCCTCCCCAGTTTCTCGCTGACGATCGGTAATAGTTGATAAATTAAACTTCTCCCAAAACCTGTCGGGAGTAGGACCACGTCATCACCTCCATTCAAAATGTTTACCAAACACTCTTCTTGTTCGGGCTTCAGTTTGCAAATGCCGGGAATATTCTCCACAACAGAGCGAATTGCATCCCGCGTCTCCATATCCGCGGTCGTTTTCAATTTCCCTAATCTAAAATACAATCTTAAACTCGGTGCTTAGCGCCTACGTCACGGCTCTCAGCCCGCCCTCTGTTCGTTGATTGGCCGGCTGTTTTCAGGCCGGAGGAAAACTGAGAGACATGTCGATGTCTCAGACTGAGTACAGAAGCGAACTGAAATAGAGCGGAAGTACGAAGTCTGACGCAGTCAGAAAAAAATTCTAGGTTACAGTGAGACATTTACAAAGACCTTTACTATAACAGTGTCCTAACCAGACACAATGCAACATGTGATAAAAGGTATCTTTTCCATGTTTATCCGAGTTTTTGTCAGTGATATGCAACGATTTTATTTAAAAAAAAAAAGATTTATAGGTAATATTTACAAATTTGACGCGGTTGCGAGTGCCGTGTGCTTGCTGAGAGACTCCGCCCACACGCTCTTCTGATTGGCTGTGATTTTTGATTGATTTTGTTGTGTCTCGGACTCTAGTTGTGTCACGTATGGTATGGATAGACAAGTTGCTTGTCACTGGATTCTTTTCGAATCGCGTCTGGCTACAAAACGGTGTTATGCTACAAATTCTGCAAATTAAGCATAACCCAGAATATTCATTTAATCGCAAAAAAAACAAATGGATTTTAGTAATCAGATTTTGGGTGTTAGATTCCTAGAGAGTCCAACGGCACAGAGCAAATAGACATTTAACATCTTCTTGTATTTGTACTGTTGAATTTCTGCACCTCAGTGTCACCAAGCGCATTGTAAAAATAATTTGAATTGTCATGAAGGTTTTCCCGGACACTCCTTGAGGGCTCATGAAGCTCTTTTTAAAGTCTGGAGCGTGTCTCCATCTAAGTGGTATTTTTGTTTGTAAAACCTGAGCTCACACTGCGAGAGCTGTAATCAGAGCAAACCTCAGACAGTCAGGATGTTGATTCAGCAGGACTTGTGATGGACATCGAGGTCGTATCCTGAAGAAGCCAATGCATGGATGGGAACATGATTACAGGTCAGTGATTACAGTGTCATCTGAGACGCTCGCAGGAAACTGACTCAAGAGCTTTATGTAAACGGGGGCCTTGAGTTAGATGACTTTGCATTCGAGAGATGGCCTGACCCTGGGAATAAGATCCAGGAAATTGGGTCGGGATTTAATGTTTGGCGTGTGGAATCGGAGAACATAATGGCTTTGTTTTAAAACCTAGTGAGCTGCTTATGTAGGGAGCATTTTAAGGCATCAGGCTATTCCTTCTAAGAAGCCCAATTGTGGATGATGAGTAACATAAAAAGCACTGTAAAAGTAGTCGATATGACTTGCCATATGATAGATTTGTGTGAGAAACTATAATAAGTTAAATTGAAAAATAATAATAAATAGTACTAAGATCTACTTTGGCTTGTGATGTGTTTGGGAAAGTCAACCCTGAACAATTTGTTCATAAATCAGATACTGGTTTCCCTTTGAAACCTGATTTGAACTGTGAATTGTCATTGGCGTCCCGACTGAGATGCTTCTGCTAACAGCAACTCTCAACAGTTTCCTCATTTAGAGGGTTTGCCTGCCTAATCCCAACGAATCAAGTGAACAGGACACAAGGGGTTTTCCTTGAGAGAAGTGGAATTGCTCCGAGGTTTCTTCCGGGGTCTCCATATGGGAAAACACTCTCTGACTTTCTGCAGGTTTCATCACCTATAGTTCCTGCTGAACATTGACTCGCTCATAACTGTACGTTCACACCGCCGCCGACTTGAGCTTCCAAATCGGCCGGATGTCATTCATTTTCAATGGAAGCTGGCTTTTCTCAGCTGCAAGGAGCGTCAAATCCATCGGTGTCGCGTTTTGGGCGTCAATCAGAAAGTTGAAAGAAGCTCAACTTTATGGTAATGAGCTGTGACGCGGTTCAGCGGCAAAACGCCAGCAACCAATCGGAATATAGACGTCCTTCACGCTGGCTGATTCCGGAGAAACATACGATGTAAACTTTCGTTCCTACCAAACATTAGTTCCAAGAAAATGGAAGAAAAGCTAATAATCGACATTGCTTGGTTTCCTACAGGTTTCCTATCATTTATGACATGACGTTGTTTGCTAATAGGGACCGCATGAGCGCAACTTTTATTTGAAATATTTACGAACGCTCGTTTTAAAGCGGGAATGCAATTCATTTGCTCACGGTGACACAGATTTGACCATTTGCATATAAAGCCTAATGCAAATAATAATAATAGCTAACTATTCTTTTTTTCCCGACCAAATGTGACTAAAACGGTTATAAAAATGCTTGTCATCATAAAAGGTTTCTTCAATGTATTGCTTGGTTTTTCTGTTTATTACATTTCATGTTGTGACACTTCTATTCTCCCTGCAACGTCAGAGCGTTCAAAGCGTCCAAAGCGTCAACAAGCTTCCCCGTACTTTTTGACAAGCGTCCTTGACAGGGCGGCCAGAGCTTCTTTGACGCTCAAGTCGGCGGCGGTGTGAACGTACAGTAATGTACTTGCACATGCTGACGAGTAGCTTCATTCTGTCAGCGATAAAACCTAAAGAAAGGGGCTAGTGCACAAATATATCACAAATTTAGATAAGTCTTTTTTTTTTTACCTTTGTTTTTGCCAGATAACATTAATAGACATTAGTCAGGGAAGAGCCATATCAAATTTTTGACAGGTATAAAAAAACGAGGCTGTGAGGGAGGGAATACAGTGCATTTAATGGACGTACTGTTGTAACAATATACCGATTGTTCAGCTGACGAAACGACTTTACGAAGAAAAAAACCCTGTTCAGTGGACAAAAACTCCATTAAAACAGTTTTTAAAAGTTTTCTTCACTTTGAAAGTCAAAAAAACATATACAGTCAAAACAAAATTAATACCCGTGACTTCTGACGATACATTGAGGTCTTAAAAGCGAATCGTCGTTCTACAAGAAACAGAACCTTATTAACAACATTATTATTACCTGTAATCCACAGCCTCGGCAAATGTGAACTTCATAAGACCTCAACGTATCGCCATGACCGCGGGTATTCATTTTGTTTTGACTTTTTTTGACTTTCAAAGTGACGGTAGCCATTGACTTGCATTATATGAGTCACCAAGGACCACGGTTTCAGCTAAAAATCTTCTTCACATTTCTACTGAAGGAAAAAAGACATCTTGGATGGCCTGAGGGTGAGTAAACTAACAGCAAATTTTCATTTTTGGGGCGAATGATCCTTTTAAGTTTATCCCTTACAGCCTCGTTTCATCTGTTTCTCTCCTGAATAAGCTCTATATACCCGGCAGATGCAGACAGAGCAGAAAAGATGGGTGTTTTCTTTTTCCTCTTGCTTCCAGTTGAGTAATACCCCTCTTCGTGCCAAGAGTGTAACACATGCAGTCATTTTGTATTGATTATTTGATAGCACTACATTAACACCAGAGATCGCTGGGAACTGGATCTGAGTCTAATGACCACTTTAAGTTGTCCGACAATGACTGAAAAATTATTAATTAGAAACGTCGGGACGCTTCCAGGAGATGTGCCAGTGAAGCAGGCGTTTGTCCACATCGATCGCATCTTAAATTGGAAAAGTCTGCATCTGATAGACACTGGGGAGGAATCAACTCGTTCCTTACCGAGTACCTGTAATGGTGTTGGATTATATATAAAAAATAAATTCTATATACAAAAACTATAATATGATATGAATTATACTAAAATAACACTCTTCTGAAACCATGCGTTCTGATGTAGCTCTTCTGTGGTAATGCGGTCTGATGTACAGTAACTCAGGGTTGTCAGGGTTTAACATCGGCCACTGGTTTGAGGATGGGAGTGAAATTCTTGTGTAGATCTTATCCAGTCCTGACCCACATTTCCTCCAGTATTTACATCCTGCACAGATACTGTAACTGAAACCTCATCTGACATGCCCGCTCTTCAGCTGTGTGTGTGTGTGTGAGAGCGCTTCTTTAAACCCACAGCATGCCAGGCTACAAACCGCATCCTTTACACCAGTGGAGCTGAGGTCAAGATACCCTTTTGAAAGAGTAGAAGTTAACCACCGCAAGTTAGCAGAAATGGCTAACTACACACTGAAACTAGGGGCAATATCTTTTTACATTTGTTACTTAATATTAAACAGCAAATATATTTTATTTTAATTGATTTATTTAAAAATATGTAATAGGATTTGATCACACTGTATAATTCACTCTGAAAACCCGTTTCACTCTGAAACCTGCAGCGCATTTATTTGTTTACTGGCAACCTGTCAAAATAAAAGCTTGATGGAATAGTGTTTGATAACAAAGAAATTAAGGTGTAAATATTAGTATTGTAATTTTACAATGAAATAAATTGTATAACTTATTTTTATTTTAACTTATTTTTTTACTGTACAGTAGTATTTTTCTTTAATAATCACATAAAATCAAATAAAATCAATCAAATAAAATCTCTCTCTCTCTCTCTCTCTCTCTCTCTCTCTCTCTATATATATATATATATATATATATATATATGTATATATAATAAATAGAGCTATTCAAGTCATCTGTGGAACTTCCTATTTTGTCATAATGCAATATATGTATATCACAGTCAGAAAAACCAAATATTGCAATGTCAGTTTATTCTAATATTATGCAGCTTTACATGAAAATTGAAAACGTATATCTGACAACAAATCAGAAATGCTATTAAAATATATGCACAAGACTAGCAAGGAATGCAAAACTCGACTAATAATACACTTTTTAGGAAACTTTATAAAATAAAAAATGCAATTAAAATAAATATTACACTATAGTGTTTGCGTGAAATGCTTCTCTCATGTTCCTCTGTTGCGTTTGTGGTTTATCCGACTGGTATGAAGGAATATTTAAGATGATGGTTTATGAAATATTAGTCAGTTACTTTGATGGATCCAAACATGAACGAGTGTTCAGGGAGCAGCGGATCTTCGGCCGATATTCCTTTTGAAGGTTGTTTATGAGTGGAGCCGTAAACATGATTTCTTTAATCTAACTTCTGTTTCATCTCTACTCCACCCGTCAAATCTCTCCCTCCTCTTTATCTCTTGTTTCTCGCTCTCCTCTGCCTCCCTCTTTCCTATCAGCAGTTTGAGGGTTACCCTGTTGGTTTCCTTTAATGAAGGCATATCTGCTGTCCTGCTCTGGATAACACGGCACTCTTTCATTTGATTTAGTGCTCTGTCAGACCGTATATAATTTTTTTTAATGCTATGATACATATTTATATATATATAATAAAATTGGTTCTAGATTCTAAAATAGGCTTTATTTGTATGCAAGATATATAGTTTTTTTTTCTTCTTCATATCTATGACCTGGACGGGTTCTTGACAGGTTCAGTGAGATTATGATCTTGCTTTGTCTGGATGCTGTTCTTGAAATTTATTTATTGATCTGGCATCATTGCAGAAGGGTTTGGTGTGTGTGTGTGTGTGTGTGTGTGTGTGTGTGTGTGTGTGTGTGTGGATCCGGTCAGTGGGAATCATGAATGTTTGTGTCTCTGGTTCATGTTCATGACCCCAGCAGCTCTGTGCGTTCAGACACACACACACACTGTTTGTTGTCTCTGGCACTGCTGTGTGTGTGTGTGTGTGTGTGTGTGTGTGTGTGTGTGTGTGTGTGTGTGTGATGTGCTCTGATTCCTCATGCTCCGCTTTGATGTTCAGTGGAGCGGGAAGACCCTCACAAATCACAACACGCCTGTGTCATCCAACAGGCTTCCCAGCATGCTACAGGTGCAATTCTTTACACACCGGGCTCATAAGTGCTTGTACACCTGATACACTGTGTATGACTCTGCGGTGTGTGATGCAAAATAAATCAGTTGTCCATTAGACTTGAAGTCTGTCTGTTCCTGGCTATTGCCTCATAGGTCTTCACTTGCTTATGTCACTGAAGTCGACACACTGGGGTACAGCAAGGGTTAAAGGCGTCATTTGAGACAGGGCTGAAGTATGTTGTATTTTAATACTTGTGTTTGTTTTTTGTTTTGTTTGTTGTTATTTGTCTTGTCTTGCGTGGTTTTTTGGACATGAGTCTGGCAAATAAACTGAATTGAATTGAAATTGAATACGTCACCATGAAATCTAAAATGGACAAATCTTGTTTTGGTGTTGTTGTTTTTACTAGATATAGCCTAGATATACATCACAATAGGGAAGAAAAGACTAGCAACTTTTGTTTCATGCCGACTTTAATCAAGACAAGTCATATTTATTTATATAGCGCTTATACAATAAAGATTGCAGAAAAAAAAAAAACAGTGTTAGCGTTGCAAAATGAATCAATTATGAAAGATAGTGTCAGTATTCAGCTCGAATCAGTTCAGTGTTAATTCAGTTTCACATCAAAAACAGTTTAAAAGTAGCAAGTTAGTGTCATTGTCCAGTTCAATTCAATTTAAAAGTTTTTCTTATCCAATAGTGTCAGTCCAGTTGAATCGATAATTGTACAGAATATCAATTGCCTTTTAAGACTTTTTTAGCTTAGACTTTTTTCCATTCTAACGTGATCGTTATTTATCTACTAAGAGAGATCGAGACTGTCTGATTGTAAAGCGACCAGCTACAGTTTGTTTTATTTTGATGCACCGCTTAAAAGCAGGTTTATCTGAAATAAATGACCGCAATAATAGACTTCCATGGAAAATAAATCTGTCATTTGAATTACCCCCCAAAGTGTCTCAACTCAGACATAAAGAATAAACAAAGCAGAATATGCTCATTGAAATGTATGGACATTTTGTTAAATTGCTACTAAGCACTTCAATACAAAACACTTGAGTATCTTTCAAAGATTTGATGCCACTCACCAAAACTGACAAATGCTCAGAACAAGTGCTTAGCACCTTGTAAACTTGCTTTTGTTTCTGGGTGAACTGAAAGAAAAAAAAAATACAGACATTTTAGCCAGCCAATCAGATTGTGACTTCTGATTTCCGCCAGTGTTTTCCACATTTGTGTTCAAAATACATCATACTTTCAGTGAATGACCAGTTCATCAACTAATTCAGATCTCAATGAGGCATGAAACACCATCATCTGTTCAGTTATGTTAAATAATGAAGGTTAACTGAGGGTTAAAGGAGCGTCAGTCTGTGTCTGTGATGGACATGAATCATGCTTGCACAAAAACACACTGATTTCATTTACACCACTACAAACCCCAATTTACCCCATATACACCATGAGTTCTGATGATACCTGCTTACTGTAGTATTTTGAGCTGAATATATTTCAGAACATTGATCTGTCACAGTGGGGAAGAATGATTATGAAGGTCTGGGAGAGTAAAATTGACTCATCTAGGCAGAATGATGTGGTGACGCTGTCATTTGATCTGATGAGGGTTTCAGAGACCACCCGTCGGCCAAAAGCTCATGAATCATTCATGAAATCAGCATTAATCAATATCTGTTTTCATTTCATGCATGCGTCACGCATTTAGAGCCTTGATTACAGATTCACAATGCAAACACTTTAAAACAAAGTGTTTTCACACAGAATGAATGTTCATTTGTTTATTTTTCATTTCTTTAGTTCATTTGCTGCTTGATTTGTTTTTTTTTTTCTTCTTTTGTTCTTACTTTTTTTTTTGCTTGTTTGTTTCAATGGTTCTTTGTTTTATTTATTTTTTCTTGCCTTGGTTTTGTTCCTTTGTTTGTCCTTTTGTTCTATACTTTTGTTTATTTTTTTTTGTCTATTTTTGTATCTTTCATTGTTTATTTTCTTTTCCCAGTTTTTTTTTTTTTTTTTTGCTTGTTTGTTTGCAAGAAAGCATTCTTGCTTTCTTTTGTGGTTTCTTTATTGCTTTCTTTTCTTGCATGCTTTCTTTCTTGCTTTCTGTCATGCTGAGATGCATTAAGCAAGGTTGATATATATAAGGCAGACACTGTGGAGAGGAGCGGATTAGATGTGTGTCCTTGACCCCTGACCTTGACCTCTGTCACAGGCCAATGCTGATGTGGGGTTAAACACACACTCATTGATTGCTGTCTGAGATCAGACAGAACAGGAGGGCAATATGTGGGCGTTTATGTGTGTGTTCAGTGTCTTACCCCTACACTATTAATGACAATGTGTAGCTTCCGTTATTTTTCCGTTATAACTGGAGTTAATCTGGAGTTAGTGTAAATAGCCTGTGCCAACAAGGCGGGCTTTTTGCACTTGGTGTAAATAGACACTGTGTGTTTTTAAACCAATCCATGCAACACTAGTACATGCCCACTTTAGTCCAAGTGGACATATATTAGACAGATTATGGTTACTGTTATTATGGATATAAACACAGTTTTTTGTGTTTACTTGAAATCATGATTTTTGTGTAGACATTTATCTCCGGTACAGGTGTCGATCAAAGAGCAGAGGATAAAAGTCCTGATTGAAGACGGTGTGTTTTAATGAAGGATTGTGTGATGTGTTTCATATGTAGATGTTTTCATCTGTTATTCATTCAGTTGCTTTAGTATTTGGCAGGTTTATTTGTTGAGATAATGAGCGTGTATGTGTGTGTTCAGCGTGTTTCTGTGCTGTTTTGTAGTGTCAAGAACATGTTTGGAGAATTTAGTAATTTATGCAAAACATAATTGTAAAATATAATTTCTTTTCTTTTTATTTGTAGGTGAAATGTGACCTAGACTTGTTTTCATGAGGTTCACACATTAGTATGAGTGTGTTTGTGTGTGTTGCCATGTTTTTGGCCAGGTTTGCATCATGCACACACATGTTAATCCTGTGTGTGTGTGTGTGTTTCCAGAGCTGCCGGAGAACTGGACGGACACGCGGGAGACGCTGCTGGAGGGGATGGTGTTTCAGCTGAAGTATCTGGGCATGACACTGGTGGAAGAACCCAAAGGAGAAGAGCTCTCAGCCGCTGCTGTCAAGAGGATCGTTGCCACAGTAAGACACATGTACACGTACACCAACCGACCCCGTCAACAATTTTCACTCACAATTGCTAGTGAATTTCACAAACAATTACAATGAAAAAGTAAGCAACACATTGGGCCCTATCTTGCACCCGGCGCAAATGACTTTGTACACTGACGCATGTATCATTCCTATTTTGCACCCGCGCAAAGCGGACTTTTCCCTCCACAGACACACGTCGGTTAACTAAGAAATACACTTGCGCTCCCCGGGGCGGTTCAGCGCAAAGAGGAGGCGTGTTCCGGCGCAAACTTTCCCTCATGCTATTTTGCTGCTCCAGAAAACAATTGCGCCACTGACTAGAAAAAACCTAGTCTAAAGTCAGTGGCGCGTTGCGCGTACATTCAGATGCTATTTTAAGCGCGCATGCTTGGCCATAATACAGTGTGAACAGCGCGCATAGACTGTAGATGATTCTCTCATCTACACAGATGCATTTTACTTTTTTACATTATTATAAGGAAAAATATTAAGACACGAGGGAAATCATTGTTGTGTCCATGACGATGGGAAAAATAGGCATAAAGCTTAAACATTTACCCAAATTATTATATGCATGTTTAACCGAAGCTAATTTGGGTGGGTTTGTCCCATCCCCAATGTCACTTCTCTTTCTTTTACGGCCCTGACGAGAACATCGATCTCCTCGGCTGTGAACCGATTCTGAAGCGCGCCTGTTAAATG